>CM034352.1:1239896-1299678 GCA_019925275.1 Mytilus edulis
AGAGTATGATCTGTTAATTCAACCCGGACACCTGTGATTACCCACTTTCAATCTTAAGTTTGGTTCAAGACAATCGTTTGCCTGTTCATCGTTATGTTATTTTTTGTCACGAGTTTTTCTTGACTTGTGAGTCTTGATTCTTCCTCTGATATTTTTTGCATCTTTTTGTTCAGAAGATATTGTTATTTTAAAAGTATTTAATCAATGTACATTTTAAAATTTCATCGTGTTGAAAGTTCATTTTGCCTACACTCTTAGATATTTGACTTTGGTATCATTAAAAGTACTAAGTTTCACGTTTTCAAAAACTCCAATAGATACATGTATATGTGTACCAGTAATCTTTCTCATTAAATCTCTGCGATAAGTGCACTTATTAATAATCACATAACAGTAGAAAATCCTGTATTTTGAACACTGTTTCCAATTCATTTATTTTCCAGAAATGATACCTCATAAAGAACGAAAAACATATATGAAAAATTTGTCCCCGCATGATGTTGTATTGTACTATTAGTTATATTTATTTATGTATTTTTCTGTTCTGAGCATTCTTGCGTTTATCTGTACTGTATTTCCGTCACGTAGTGTTGTCATGTGAGCTGTATTTTTCTTATACGCGAGAGGTTTTGTTAGCTATAAAACCAGATTCAACCCAACAATTTTTCTTTGAATGTTCAATACCTAGTCTGGAATATGGCAGTTGTTATAAAAAATCTGTTTCTATGTAATTTTGCATCTCTATTTGTAACAGTTCAGTGTTCCTGTTGATCCGTTATTTTCCTCTTATAGTTTTGTGTTTCCCTCGGTTTTAGTTTATGACCCGGATATGTTTCAGTTAAATCGTTTAATGACTATTGAACAGCGGTGTTAAAGTGTTACCCAATATCCAAAAAAATCGGGAAAGAACAATTCCTGCTCAGGAAAGATGTAGGTACAAAACGTGATGTAATTCTGTTTGCACACATCAAAAGATTGGTAATTCTTTTCACTTCAATGTTCTTATGCACATCATTCAAGGTATTAGTATACCTACATGTAGCCTCAAAACAAATTTGAATAAAGTAAACCAGTTCGTGAACATTAATTCAAACTTAAGGATAAAAATTCCATGAATTCTTAAGTGTGTTGAAACCTGTTTTCTAGGTTGAAACTTTTTTCCAAGCAGAGATTACTAAAGGTTTAGAAGACATTGTGTCAAAAGATTACATCAGTCCAGTAAAGTAATTAACAATTACATAAAACCAGGTATCAACTTCACATATTTGGATGTGACAAATTTATTGAGGTTTAAATAAACATCAGTTATGTTGGAATATATGTATCACGACAACAAAAAACCACGACGTACCCACTATCAAAGATTACTGAACAGATAATTTTTTCAGAACGTTGAGTGTCTTCAACATCAAATACACTATACCGGTCCTAAATAACCTATAATATAACTTTTAGAAAATAGTAAAACTTCAAACTGCTTAAATACCTACATTTACATGTGGAATATCGATTAAAAGATAACATTCACGTCTACGGTTATGCTCGTGTGATAGTTGTGCAAACGTAGTGTAAAAAAAACTATGATCTAATACGGTCCTATCTTTAAGAATATGAAATAATTATAAGAGATATACTGAACAACAATATTTGTTTATCAAAATATACGTATAATTTACTTTTACAAATTGTGACTTGGATGGAGAGTTGTCTCATTGACACTCATACCATATGTTTCATAAAAACTATTATGATGATAAAAGAATTTACTATCCAGGTAGAAGTAAAACATAAACCTCGAACACTAGAATTTGCAAATTAACACCAAAAAAAAGAACGGTGAGCCGACTTTTCTAAAAAAAAAACCATACTCAAGATAGCAAGACTCACAGTAAATGGGAAATCACTTTATTATTATATCAATTAGTGGAACCAATATTAGTATTATTGTGTTGACGTTATCTTCACTAATTCAGGTACCTGTTTTCGTTTAAAAATCACATAGAATGCTACTACCAACATGTACAATGTAAATATGTCGGATACTACACGTAGCTGAGAATTGCCCACCAGAAAATGCCTGCAATTATACTATGCTGTCAATAAAATGCATTGTTTGGATAAAATTCATCACAAGGTATACCTTGTAGAAATCAACTTAATTTAATTTTGCAATGTACATTTAATTTTTAAACATCCTGTCACAACATAATTAGGGGCCTTGGTGACCGGGTGGTCTAAGAGGTTACTACTGTAATTACTAGCCAGTCAACCCTGAGGTTGTGTGTTCGAACCCCGCTCATGCGGGTGAAATTTTAATTGACTTGGATTGTCAGTCTTCCTATCGAAGGTCGGTGGTTTTCTCCGGGCACTCCGGCTTCCTCCACCAATAAAAACTGGCCGCCACGAACTAGCCGAAACGCGTTGCTTAAAATTGGCGTTTAAACAGAAATAAAAATCAAAAATCAAATCACAAAACAATTCATAACAAATGATGGTCTTTCGAAACTTGAAGTAGATTTTAAGTAAGTGATATAATTAACTAGGAAATATTTAGTATGAAAAAAAAATTGTAGTCATTTCAAGATCTTTTGAAATAAGATTAAAGGACTCAGTCAGATATAATTTTATATGTTAATAAGCAATGATATCCATTAACTGCAAAACGATTCCTGTTGAAAGTATTATCAATGTAGACAAGTATAGGGAAGTATTTAAAGTATAGAGACATGTGTACGCTTTTGTCAGTTTCAATGAAATAATTTTCCGTACCTTAAAATTAACCTGACCAAAGAGAGATAATTCTACTATACACTACTATCTTGGAGTGAGAATTTTTTCATGAAGACATGATTTTAATTTTTCATTCACTTTAACAACCTAACAACATGATCATATCCAAAAGTTTGTTTTCTCAGTATCTTTGAATAGTTATGTCATATATCTGAATAAATCGTTAACACCCTTAACATGATAACATTATCAAAGCAAAACATTAATTTTGCAGTTTTTAAAACAAAACGGAGTCTCAAATGCAGACCGCAAACTAAATAAAGGCAACAGTAGTATACCGCTGTTCCAAACTAGTAAATCCATGGACAAAAAAAACAAAATCGGGGTAACAAATTAAAACTAAGGGAAACGCATTAAATATAAAAGGAGAACAACGACACAACATTAAAATGTAACACACACAGAAACTGACTAAGCATTAGACAAAATCCTATGAGAATAACAAATATAACATCAAAACCAAAAATTTGGGATAGATAAGTACCGTGACACGTGTTGTAGAAATGTAAATTTACACTCAAATATAAGAGAAAACAAACAACACAACGTTAAAATGTAACACACACAGAAACGAACTATAATATAACAATGACCATATTCCTGACTTGGTACAGGACATTATTAAAGGAAAAATGGTGGGTTGAACCTGATTTTGTGGCATGCCAAACTTCCTTATTTTAAGGCCATGTGAAATATAACATTAAAATGACAACACAACTTAACAGGACTACAATATAAATAAATAGGAAAACACTATTGACAAAGAAACACACGACAAATAGCTAACAAAAGGCATTAGTTTAAAATTTTAATACGCCAGCAGTGCATTTTGTCCACACAAGACTTAATAGTGACGCCCAGGTACAAACGTTTGAAAGCCAAAAAATAAAGGCAAAAGTAGTATACCGTTGTTCAAAACTCATAAATCCATGGACACAAAACAAAATCGGGGTAACAAACTAAAACTGAGGCACAACATTAAAATGTAACACACACAGAAACGGACTAATCATTAGACAAAATACTATGAAAATAACAAATATAACATCAAAACCAAATACATGAATTTGGGATAGATAATTACCGTGACACGTCTTATAGTAATGTGAATTCACACTCACAAATAAGAGAAAACAAATGACACAACGGAAACACAACGTTAAAAGGTAACACACACAGAAACGAACTATAATATAACAATGGCCATATTCCTAACTTGGTACAGGACATTTTTAAAGGAAAAATGGTAGGTTGAACCTGGTTTTGTGGCATGCCTAACCCTCTTTTATGGCCATGTGAAATATAACATTAAAATGACAACACAACATTGCAGGACTACAATATAAATAAATAGGAGAACATAATTGACAAAGAAACACACGACAAATAGCTAACAAAAGGCATTAGTTTAAAATTTTAATACGCCAGCAGTGCATTTTGTCCACACAAGACTTAATAGTGACGCCCAGGTACAAACGTTTGAAAGCCAAAAAATAAAGGCAAAAGTAGTATACCGTTGTTCAAAACTCATAAATCCATGGACACAAAACAAAATCGGGGTAACAAACTAAAACTGAGGCACAACATTAAAATGTAACACACACAGAAACGGACTAATCATTAGACAAAATACTATGAAAATAACAAATATAACATCAAAACCAAATACATGAATTTGGGATAGATAATTACCGTGACACGTCTTATAGTAATGTGAATTCACACTCACAAATAAGAGAAAACAAATGACACAACGGAAACACAACGTTAAAAGGTAACACACACAGAAACGAACTATAATATAACAATGGCCATATTCCTAACTTGGTACAGGACATTTTTAAAGGAAAAATGGTAGGTTGAACCTGGTTTTGTGGCATGCCTAACCCTCTTTTATGGCCATGTGAAATATAACATTAAAATGACAACACAACATTGCAGGACTACAATATAAATAAATAGGAGAACATAATTGACAAAGAAACACACGAATAATAGCTAACAAAAGGCAACAAGTTTAAAATTTTAATACGCCAGAAGTGCATTTTATCCACACAAGACTTACTAGTGACGAAACATGTACAAAGTGTAACAGCATCGAGGACCAAAAGTTCAAAAAAGTTGTGCCAAAAACGACCAGGGTTTTCTGTTAGGTACCAGAACATCCCTATTATTTATAAATAATTTATACTTTTGCAATCAGTAAATTTTATAAAGTGACTATACAAAAGATATACATGATAAAACTGAAGTATTTTTTTTTTTTTTTTTTTTTTCAAAGTAAATATCTTTTATTATATATCTGCTGCTTTAACAATTTACTCGGATTACAGCGTTAGCCCGAGTATCCCTGTAATTAGTTACTGAATTTCCAGGGAAAAGTTCAGTAAAGTATACTAAAGTATTAAAGTGTTAATTATATATATCACATACACATTCTTTTAAATACAGTGTATACATATTAACAATAAAATTTCATAGTATAAATCACGTGTTTACGGAACATCATTTTGCCTTCCGAATTTGTGTTCATCGTCTCGTGTTTACATCTTTGACCCAGTTAATTGTACTTGACCTTTTGTGCTGGATTAGTTACAAATCATTGTCCGAAAGCTAGTGCAAAAGGAAGCACATGTTTGTTGTGAAAATAAATTTTTGGATTAGATAAAACTTGTTTGGTAAGTGTTATTTACTATTCGTTATCAATTTTGTCATAGAAACAAAATAAATGTATCTAAAGTGAAAAAGATTAGATGTTTCTGGAAATATAATAGAAAGAATAAGGATTTTAACATGTGATTTGATACCAACAAAGTGAACATACACACAATATATTACTTGATGATATTCGTTGTAAATTTAACAAATCAGTGTTGAATTATAATCATTTTAGTTTTATATATTACATTAAATAAAGTGTCTTGTTTGGTTTGTTTTTACATACAAAAAATGAAAAACCAACAACTACAACTACAACATACATGTACAATATAAAATCTAGCATAGCTATTGATTATCACACCACACAATTGTATACATTTCAATTACATATAATTTTGAATATTTTTAAGCATCTTACTTATTGTTTTATTTCTATACTCCATCAGATGATATCTGTATTTAAATTCTTGTTTAAATATTTCATAAACATTAACTTGATTTATTTTATTATTTGAAATACAATTGCATTTGTGTAGAGTGAATAGGATGACTGTCAAGAGATAATTAATATCATTTAATGAGTCCTCTTCTATTTTATATCCTACTACTAAGTGTTTTAAAGTAACTATATGCTCACCAATATGAAGCTTATTTAATAAAATACAAATGTTATTCCAAAAAACTTTAAAATAAGTACATTCCATGAAATTGTGTTGATAAGTATCTGGTATCCCACACACTGAACACAGATTGGTGTTTTTAATTTTCCATGTGAAAAGATGTGTACCTACAGGTAGTATATAATGTAATAATTTCCATCGAACCATTTTTAATTTATTGTCTTCTAAATAATTAAAAATAAAATTTAATGTGTATTTAATTTTTGGTTGAATTTTATCTATATTTAGTTCTTTCCGCCATTTTGTAAACCCTATAGGAATATCCTTATTTACATTAGATAAGATGACATAAATATCTTTATTATTAATTTTTTGTAAATCATATATAATTGCGCCTTGTTTTAAACATAGTTGTTTTTTCCAATCAACAATAGTTTTTAATGAGTTTTGTTTTTGTAATATATCTTTCCAATGATTTGGTATGCTCTTTCTTATTTGTATTATTTCTTCAATCCAATTTCTTTTACATTTTAACTTATTGAGTATTTTTTCTTTTGATATTCTTCCTCTGTCATCAATTATGTCATTTACATAGATTATGTTGTCTTTTATCCAATGATTAAAAACTAAACTGTGCCCATTTAACTTTATGTATTTGTTACCCCATATAATTTGTTGTCTAATGGTTCTAAAGTTTTCTGGTTTATTAGTTTGACCACCTCCATATTTTACCCAGGTTTTAAGTATTTCAAAGTAAAATTTAGGGATTTTGTTGTTTTTGATATTTATTGATTTTAAATTATCCAGATTCATGTGAAATATTAAAAAATTTGATCCATATTGATTAAAGTATAATGTGGGAATAATTTTCCAATTTGACTGTTCACCTTCTATTAATCTTTTTACCCATTTAATTTTTATTGCATCAATAAACTTGTCAATATCTATCATTCCAAGTCCTCCCTCAGTTTTTTTCATGTTAATTGTTTTTCTTTTAATTTTTTCTTTTTTATGGTCCCAAATGAATTCATAAATCATTTTATTAAACTTAAATAGTGAATCTTTGTCGATATCAGTTACAGAAGCTAAATATGTTATATTTGGTATAACTAGAGATTTCACGACAGTTACTTTTCCGATCATTGTTAGCTTTCTTTTTTTCCATGAGTTAAGAATTTTTTCAGATTTTTGAAGTTGTTTTTCTATGTTTAAATTCATACATTGAGATTTATTATATCCAAAGTGAATGCCAAGGCTTTTAACAGTCTCTTTGCTCCAGTTAATATTCTCAAAATTGTCTTGAATATGTTTTAATTTTCCGAAACCTAATCCTTCAGTTTTACTTCGATTTAAAATAAGTCCTGATAGAGAACCAAATACTTCAATTATATTAAATGACTGAGAGATTTCATCTTTAGAGCAGAGAAACAATGTAGTATCATCAGCTAACTGGCTTATTATAAGGCTGTGCGTTTTTCCATCTAACTTTATATTTATTCCCTTAAGATTATTGTCGTTTCTTATTCTACAGGCTAATATTTCGACTGCAAAGACGAATAAAATGGCGCTTAAAGGACATCCTTGTCGAATTCCTCTAAAAATATTCAGTGGGCTTGAAATCCATCCATTATTAGAAATACATGCCTTGATATCTGCATACAAGGTTTTGACCCATCTTAACATAGAATTTTCTATACCAAATTTTGTTAGTGATTGATACATGAATTCCCACTCTAGGGAATCAAAGGCTTTGGAAAAATCTAGAAAAAGTATAGCTCCATCTATTTTTAACTTTTCTGCATGATCTATAATGTCTTGTATCTGACGTATATTAAAACCTATATAACGGTTTTTAATGTATCCATTTTGGTCACTGTGGATAATTTTTGACATCACAGGTTTTAATCTTTGGGCTAATGTATATGAAATAATTTTAACATCAACATTTAATAGTGTACTTGGTCTGTAATTACCTAATTCAGTGGGGTCTCCTTTTTTAAATATTAGAGAAATTAGGCCTATTTTTTGTGATTCAGATAACATTCCTTTTTTATAGCAATAATTAAAGCTTTGAATTGCATAATTCTTTAATTTGTCCCAAAATTCTCTATAAAACTCTACTGAGAGTCCATCTAGGCCTGGGGATTTATTTAATTTCATTTGAAAAATTGATTTTGTACATTCTTCTGTTGATAGAAGTCCATTTAAAGAATTGCTTTCTTCTTTACTTAATGATTGTTTAATATTTGTATCCTTAATATATGTGTTTATAAAATTTTTATCTGGTTTAGTGCTTGTGTAAAGCTTTTCATAATATTTCTTTTCTAAATTTAGTATTTCTGATTGTTTTGTAATTATCTCCCCTTTATCGTTTTTTAAATTTATTATATTTTTTCTTGTTTGTCTACTTTTCTCTAATCCTAGAAAAAATTTAGAATTCTTTTCCCCTTCTTCTATCCATTTTATTCTTGAACGTATTTGTGCACCTTTTGCTTTATAACTATAAAGAGATTCTATCTCACTTTCTAATAAATTGATTTCGTTCTTTTCTACTTCACTTGGTTTATTATTATCCTTTCTTTTCTGTAATGTTTGAAGTTTTTTTTCCAAATTATGAATTTCATTTTTCCTTTGCCTAGATTTATTTTTGCAAAACTGTATCGTTGATTCTCTTACTTCAATTTTAAACAGGTCCCATAGTTGTGATAAATTTTCAGTGTCATTGCTTTTAAGTATAAAATAGTCTATAACTTTTTCTATTTTATCTTTATAAGATTTGTCAGTTAGTATGCTGTTGTTTATTTTAAAGAACCCTTTACCCTTATTATCATTGGACATGTTAATTTTCAATGAAATTGCCTGATGGTCTGTACTAGAAATTAGGGCTGGTCTTATATCTGTAGACTTTATCATAGTTCTCAATTCCTTACCGTTAGAAAATAATGTATTCTACTTGCCTCATCGTCTTTATTTTTACGTTTCCATGTATATTGATATAGTTTCGGATGTAATTGTCTCCAAATATCTTCTAGTTTGTTTGTTTTTATTAAAGTTTTCAAACTATTTGTAATTTTTTGTTCTCTTTTTTTATTATTATTCTTTCTATCTGTACTACTCAATGTTTCATTCATATCTCCCCCTACTACTAAAATTCCGAGACTATGTTCTTCAATTATTTTATTTACATTTTTAAAGATGTTTCGCTTTTTTTTCTCATTAGGTGCATATAAATTTATTAAAGAAAATATGTTGTTGTTTATTTCAACATTTACAAGAATTATGCGACCTTCTTGATCAGTAAAAGTATCAATTATCTTTGGGTTTATTGTTTTTTTAATAAATATAGCTACTCCTTTTGATTGTGTTGTGCCAAAACTGTGAAAAATATCTGCGTCATATTCATTACTTACTTTATTTTCTATTTCTTTAACAAAATGAGTTTCTTGGATAAAAAGTATATCTGTTTTTTGATATTTTAACCAAGTATAAAGCCTATTTCTTTTTTCTTTTTGGCCTAGTCCTTGACAATTTAAGGAACAGATATGTAAAGTTTTATTCATTATTCTTATATTTTTTGTAGCTTAAAGCGAGTATTTTAAAACTAAATACGTTTGACAAACATACATGTATACAACAACAATAACATGCATAGTATAAAAAAATATATATATACATTAAGAACAACAGTATATTTAACATGATTATAATAACTATACATATAATAAATACATAATCTTTTATATATATTTTATCTATCCTAAAAATTGGACACCAGTTCAGGAAAGGTGTACATGTTTTAAATAATTTGTGTAGGGATTTTCCCACATCTATAAATAGCCATAGTTTGCTCATGTAATTTCTATTAATTGTTTTTGTTCTGTTGAATTCTATTGGTTCTAATAATGCACTTATATTGCTATGTTTTGTTTTAGTTGAAGTTGATTGTATCAATTTTGTTTTTATTTTTGTAGGTACTTCGGATATATTCGACACCATTTGGTAATAGGATAAATTTTCTTGTTTCACAAGAAGACTAAAACTCTTGGATTTAGTGATGCTGAAAACTTTTACAAGAATACATACGTGTGTGAGCAATACTATTGCTGGATTTTGACTAGGAATTCCTTCCCAGTATCTATATCTGTGCGTGTATTTGTATAGTGATGCAATATATTGAAGCCAAAAGTTAATACGAACGAATTTACATGTACAGTGTGTTTTTTTCCAGATGTAATTATGATCTGCAGTTAAATGTTGCTGGATTACTGGTTGATTCATGGATTTATTTTCCCAGCTGCATAAGATTGGAATTTTGAGATTCTTACTCCAGTAAAACTGTTGGAAGTTATATTTTGTTTGAAAACTGTTCTTTCTAGTATGATAATACATACATAAAGGAATCGATATTGCAAATTTATGGAATATTATTAGATATTTATTGTGTATAGGTCTGTTTATTAAAGAACATTCTTTAATTATGTTTGTATTCTTTGCATGATCCAGTTGATAACACAAACCAATACATTTTTTATTTCTATTACTCTTTGACATTATGTTATAACATACAACATTACAGTTCTTTTCTATTTTACTCTTCTTTCTATTACTTCTTGAAAGTATGAAATCTAATATTCCATCACAATCATCGCTACATATTTTGGTATTTTTACTGGGTTTTTTTAAATTTACATAAAAAGCATTGTCTTCAAGGTGGTTGTTTACCTTTAGGAATATGCTTGTCATACATATATGTATGAATAATAATAAAAATATATACAAACAAATCATTGTAAGCAAAAAAGTATATAGAGATGATAAACCAACAGAAAAAAAAGGAGTTAGCTACATAATTGTTTATACATGTTTATTTCTCCTTTTTAACTTTGTGTTTTTGGTTTGGTTGTTTGATTCTCTCTATCGAAAAGGTCCGTTGTAGGAGTTGTTGCAGACCTTTTTGAGACTTTATTTCCAGGAGTGGTTGCACTGGTTTGTTTCTCAACTAGAAATTGTTGCATTGAACTTTGTTTTTCGTCTTTCGAATCATTTTGACAAGTTGTCTTCTTTTTACCAGATTTCTTTTTAGCTTTTTTAGAACTTGGTGTTGCTGCATCTCCTGTACATTCGTCATTCTCTTCATTGGTGATTGATTGAAATGAAGGTTGAGATTGATGAGCAGGTACCTTTTGTGAATTTTTGTTTTGAGTTTTCTTCAGATCACGAGTAAGCGTTTCCTGTGATTGTTCGTTAGGCATGTCCTGCATTTGTTCAACTTCAGGTTCATGTTGTTGAGCATGTGCAGCCTCATCATTGTTATTGTCATCAGTTTCTGAATCTGTATTGTCATCATTAGTGTTTGTTGATTCATTTTCATTATGTTCATTGTTGTTGTCTGAAAAGGGCTCTTCACATTCTGACTGTTTGTGTCCAGATTTTTTACATATATTACATGTCCAATCATTTGGACAATTGCTGATGAAGTGGCCCTTTTCGAGGCATTTTTTACAAACTATGTCGTCTCTGTTTTTAGTTGGCTGACCTTTATGTAAGATTGTTGCTCTGTAGTTTCCTATTGTTACTTGTCTTGGAAAAGGATGTTCCATCGGTTCACAATAAAATATTCGGTCTCCTGATAGGCAGTTTGTTATTAAGCCATCAACTCGTATGCGCTCCCTAAAGTATCTGTGTATTTTACACCCTGCATTCTCTAAGAAATAGGTAATCTGACCATCGTCAGCCGAGCATGGAATGTCTTTTACTCGAATTTTAACGTGATCTGGGTTTACACTACCTTGGAATCTAGGGTTTTGTGAATAAAAATTCACCAAACGGTCTCTTACCACAATTCCTGATATTAGAAGCTTGCTGCGATCGTCTTCACTCTGTGTGTAGACTCGCCACATACCTCGAACTCTTTGAAGCGCTCTCAGATGGGAAGAGGGTATGAGTTGACCAATTATTTTGTAAAGTTCGTGATGCAAAAGGAAATCTTTGTCAGAGGGTTTTGGACCAAACATATCTGATTCCAATAAGAAAATTGGTTTCACACTCATGTCGTTGTTATTACCATTTTGGACTACCTTTGAATATGTTTCCGCCATTTTTTCTTTGTTTACAGTTGAGTTGGCACTGTCGAAATTCAATGATTTTGTCATTCCAAGACTCAAAAGAGCAAAGTTATTGTACCATATAATGGTTACTAATAGTTTTAAATACTGTTCTTTCAGAAATTTGACAAATTATCGTTACTAATGATTCAAAAATCTAAATTTTGCAAGAGCTCAGAAAAACTCCGTAGTGTCCACTGGGCCGCTTAGCACTTTACTGAAGTATTAACTAATTACAGGAAACAACCGAAGTACATTACATTATCCAACAAAATGCAACACAAAAAATAGACACATCCGAATAATTCAAAACCACAACTCCAAGTGACGTCATATTTGAATTTGTAAAACAGATCATCAAAAAATGAAAAATGACGTCACATTTGAATGAATAAGATAGAATTAGGATTGATTTAAGATTGTATTTGAACTTAATACTGATATTACATTATATTAATTATATTAATATTAATAGCAAACTAAGGTAGCAATAACTATATTATATAGCTATGTCCGGTTTGTTTTGAATAATGTTATCATAATAAAACTTCATTGGGAATCGAATGTCTGGGAAAAGAGCACAACTAAGTGCTCGAATTCGTAGGTTCGACCCTCGACAGGGTCAAACCGATATAGTTTAAGGCCGGTTTAATAAGTAACATTATATCGATGTTATATCAATGTTGTCATGTGGATAGCTTAATATAAAGACATATATCAGCCCACTTCTGAAATAAGCCTAATTGTCCACCTGGCGTCTTCAATTTCAAAATGATCAAAAATAATATAAACACTGTGTATTCCTCTGTATTACCTGAGTTTTTCAACCTGATGCATTTTGCTAAATTGAATTTTCCACTTGTATTGTTTCCTTGACATTTGTTTGTTTTTGTTTTTCTTATTTTTAGTGAAAGTCTGCTCCTTTTTACCTTGATTTTGATTTTGATTTTTCTATTAATATCTTCTTTTTTTCACAAACTACCAGCGTACATGTGTTTTTTACAATCATTGTTAAACTTTAATTACTGTCGGTAGCTGTCTCTATTATCTTTCACGTGATGACTTTAGTAACATATAGGACTAGACATTTATCGAAAATTCTACTTGAAATGCTTTTTTTTGTAGACTGTTGAAATGAAAATGACTTAAAAAGGGATAAAAGAAATCACCAAATAAACTGCACAGTATAAAATACTACATCAATAACCAACACGCTACTCAGTAGAAAAATGACATGCAACCAAAAAAAAAAAAAACATTTAAGGAATAACTGTAATATTTTTTCTGTCTATGAAGAAATAACATAAAAAATTTAGTGCACACTGAATAACGCGCGTAGCGGGTTATTTAACAGTGTGCACCACATTTTTTATGTTATTTCGAATAGACAGAAAACATATTAGTCATTTCTTATAATTTAATTCTAAATTCCATTTTAAACTGTAAAAAACCATGAAAAAACGTTGATGACGTCACGGTCACATGACTACATAATGTCTATGGGCTGATAACAAAATAACGTCAGCCGATCAGAAAACGCGTTACATTCAAAATTAACAACGAACGGCAACGAACCTCAATACAAACACAACAATACTAATATGATTTTCATCTTATTGCTCAAAAGTCAAAGATTAAGATTCATATCCTATCAATATATATCTATAGAGAAAGATTTATTTTTTAACAATACAGTATGAAAATAATTTCTTTCTATTAATTGAACTATGTTACATATGTTTTATACAAGAAATATGAAATAGTAGCAATCATGTTTAGACTCAGTACTGTAGGAAGTAATTATTTATTTTCAGATCTTTTGTTCTTTAAAAAGTCGTCATTATAAAAAAAAATCTCGCAAATAATAGAACGTTTCTCAATTCCCTAATTGTTCTTCCTGAAATATCTTTGGTATCTGACATTTTTTCCGAGAGGAAAATTGATTAACTACAAATATGCCAGTCATTTGTTCTAAATTGCAATTATTTCCCAGGAAGATTTTTTTTACAACGGATGAATATGGTGTCAATTTTCTGTGTTAAAAAATCATGAAATCATTTTGTTTGTTTTAATATTTTGTCGTGAATGATGTATCGGTTTGTGAATAGTTGTTCTGGTTATCATGTTTGTGTTATCAGTTATTTGCTTAATGTTTTAAATTGTCATTTTAATGTTATACTGAACACTGCCATTAAAGCGGGAGGTTTGGCATGCCACAAAACCAGGTGCAACCAACCATTTTTTCATAAAATTCCCTGTACCAAATCAGGAAAATGGCCATTGCTACATTATAGTTGGTTTCTACGTGTGTTACATTTCGGTGTTGTGTCTCTGTTGTGTTGTAGTTCTCTTATATGTGATACGTTTCCCTCAGTTTTAAGCCCCAGTCCCAGTAGACCACGATCGCACCACGCTCACCGCGATCTAAAATTAATTCAGATCGTGGTGAGGTCTCGGTATGAGCGGCATGAAAATGTAAATTTCCGTTGCTTTCACGATGCTACTACGTCCTCATTACACGCTCCTACAACGATCCCGCTACGAGTATACCACGTTCTCATCTGCGACCTCACTACGCTTATCAAGATCTTTCTACGCTCACCACGTTCTCATTACGACCATACCACGAGTTTTCCGTTTGCAACACGATCTTACCACGCTTCTACTGAGGTTATAGCACGTTCTAACCACGACCATATTACGTTCATACCGCGATCGTACTACGTTCTCAGTAAAAACGTCAACATTGTGTTCCATATCAATACAGTTCTATTCCTTCTATTTCTGATTAATACGTAGATTTCGAGGAAAAAATACAGTCATGCCACCAAAATCAACTAGAACACGTGGGCGTGGTGGTAGGGGTTGGTGTAGAGGCAGAGGGAGCTCTGATAGTAACGAATCCCGAACAAGCAGAGATGTCGGACCGACCAATATAACATACATTTAAATTACAACCTTTTTTAGTCTTAATGGCTGGTCCATCAAGCTCAAATGACGATATTTTAGTGAACGATAGCAGAGATAACACAGATGTTTCAATAGATATAGGAAGATGTGGTATGAGTGTCGATGAGACAACTATCAATCCAAGTTAACTACTTATAAAAAAACCATTATAGGCCAAGGTACGGCCTTCAACACGGAGCCTTGATTCACACCGAACAGCAAGCCCCCAAAATTACTATTGTAAAACCATTCAAACGGGCAAATCAACGGTCTAATATATACAAAAACGAGAAGCATGGATGAACCGTTAGAGAAAATGGACAAGAAGTCCAATAACATACAGACCAACAAAACCTGGAGAGATTTAATATATTTTATGTGAAAATGACAATGAGAAAGATGGTCATTTCATGAACGTAGTCAGGTCGTAAAAGAGCGTGATGCAGACGGCAAGGGCGTGCTAGAATCGTACTATGGTCTTCAACAGCGTGGTGTAAACGTGGTATAGTCGTAGTGGAAGCGTAGTTCGGTTGCGGTGAGAACGTGATGGTCGCAGTGAAGTCGTAATAACGTCGCTGTGAGATCGTAGCGCATTCTCTCCGAATAGAATCACGCTTTCGCTACGCTCTTGCTACGATGGTACAGCGACCTTTGCGATCTTACTACGACCTTCATGCGCTCTCACTACGCTTCTACTACGACCTGATTTCGCCACGACCGCACCACGATTGTTTTGAACATTTACAAAGTTGGCCACGCTCATCACGATCTTGAAGACCTCACCACGACCGTGATACGACCTTACTGCGATCTACATAATCTAATACGATCATGAACATTTGCTTTTTTTCACAGATCGTAGTGCGACTGTGGCCTAGTGGGACTGCGGTATTAGTTTGTAACCCGGATTTGTTTTTCCTCTATCGATTAATGAATTTTGAACAGTGGTATACTACTTTTGCTTTTATTTAAAATTTGATTGCTTGATAGCTTGATATATTGAAGATTTTTTTTAGAAACAATGTGTGTTAACCTTGAGATGTATTTCAAACCAGTTCGGTTGCTGTACATGTCTTATTCATTTATACCCCCACAGCTTTGTTCATTCAGATATGCTGCATTCCATTAGGAAACACCGTATACAAGTAAATGTCTCTTGGAAAATCATTTATTTTCTATTTAACTTATTTTATTGATGTCTAATTAGCATATTATCTATATTTTCGCATAAAACTTTTATATTATGTAACACTAATTCAAACAAGAACATGTACATGATCAGTTATTTCCTCTACTTACAATTATTGAAGTAGGTCTTGACAACGTTATCATAACAATTGTAATTTTGGAATCAACAGATACACTTTTCGTCCTATAATATGTTGTTTTTTGTATTATATCTTTATTTTCATTACCTATAAATGTTTTTTAACAGAGCTGTTCCTCATTCACACTTCTATATTAGTATAAAATATTCTTAGACATGTGTTTTGACATTACACAATCAAGTTTCAATAATATTTATATTCGTAAAACTATCGGTTTCTTATTATTATTTTTCGAAAATAATATTTTACTCTATTGGTGTAGGTATATGCCCATTCAATCTTATCTCAAATTTCGAAGAACATTTAAATTGAATGATCTATGGAAAAAATGTAACCAAGAAAACTTTTCAAAGAGTTACTGTACTTGAATTATATCATGGCCTGGTACTTTGTCATTTCAAGCTAGAATTAAAACATTTATAACCTCATCAATAAAAGTTGAACAAGTTGAAGAAAGCCATTGGAAAATAAATGAATCTTATTTCCATTTCATCTTCAAAGAGTACCAATGAATATTTTCATTAACTCAAATTGTTTAGAGTTCCTTTGCACTACAAGTATTATCTACTGATGCTAAAATGCCATAAGGAATTAATTGTTCGACAATTAATATTTTTTCTAAAAATTCAACAAAACCACACACCATTGTCTATTGCCAGAAGGAGCGTATTCGACAATAAAAGTACTTTATCATAAATTGGTGTCTCCAGGAATTGTTTTAATTCAGCTTTATCAGAACAAATTAGATATAAAATTGAGAAAGGAAATGGGGAAAGTGTCAAAGCGACAACAAACCGACCATAGAGCAGACAACAGCCGAAGGCCACCAATGGGTCTTCAATGTAGCGAGAAACTCCCGCATCCGTAGGCGTCCTTCAGCTTGCCCCTTAAAAAATATGTATACTAGTACAGTGATAATAGACGTCATACTAAACTCCGAATTATACACTAGAAACTAAAATTAAAAATCATACAAGACTAACAAAGGCCAGAGGCTCCTGACTTTGAACAGGCGCAAAATTGTCGTGGGGTTAAACATGTTTATGAGATCTCAACCCTCCCCCTATACCTCTAGCCAATGTAGAAAAGTAAACGCATAACAATACGCACATTAAAATTCAGTTCAAGAGAAGTCTTATGTTTAGATTGTTATAAAACAAATAAGTTTCACTTT
This sequence comes from Mytilus edulis, assembly GCA_019925275.1. NCBI lineage: Eukaryota > Metazoa > Mollusca > Bivalvia > Mytilida > Mytilidae > Mytilus > Mytilus edulis. The sequence goes on from CM034352.1 coordinate 1,257,523, forward strand.
TTTCACCTGAACAATTCCTTAAAAGAGATATTGCTCTTTTTCTGTTTTTGGCAAATATGGAGAGAGAGAAACCGAAGATAGAAAAAATATCAGCAAAGAAATATCAATTAATTATTCATGACATGTATAACAAAATTTTCAAACGATTTCTTAAAGGAGTGTACTATATATCAAATACATCAAATATGTCAATACGACGAACAGTTGCCATCGGTTGCCTACTAAAGTTATTGCCTTTATATAAAGATCTGTACTACTTTCTGCTGAAATAAGTTTAAAGTATAGTAACACCTTAGTAACATCGGACACATGAAATTATTAAACGGGTTGTTTTCATTTTTGTTATAAAGACAGACTGTAAGCAGTAAATATAACGAGCAAACTAAGGTCGACCAATGATTACATATGGCCTAGTGCATATAATACTTTACAAATGGCGTCGGTCAGACACTCATCTTCTGATGGACTTTCTTCCGTAAAGCGAAATCGAAATATTTGAAAGCGATAGATATGAGCAAACGCAGATCTCGGCACATTATGAAAATAAAATAGATACATCTTGGTAAAAATTGTTAGCAGAAAAAAAAGATAACTTTTTAATTGTCAATTGATTCCTTCTAGCATGTCTTGTAGATTTTGCATAAAAATGTTGCCTTTTTGGGGGGCGTTTTTCGATATTTTCGTAAAACTGAAATATATAGACAGAAGTGTAGAAAAATGATAAGCTAGATACAGATAAAATAATGCCAAGAGAACTCTAGTAGTTATTTAATGACATTTACTTTTCATTCAAATCAGTGATATTTAGATATAGCACAGGCTTTTTTGAAAGGTGTCACGATTTCTGATGACGCCATTCATTGTATTCTATATATAGGCAAAGTAGAAACTCACAAAGTACATGTAGGTAGTAAATTAATTATTTAAAGTTCCAAGAGCAAATTCATTATCATTATTTACCATCATTAAAGAAAATTCACTAGTCAAACCAATGTTAGATGAATTTTCTAGAAAAACAAGTCTAAAAAACAGTTCGAATGTATTAGTAGAGATTAAAATAGTATGAGTGCCAATGAGACAACTTTCCATGAAAGTGACAATTTGTAAAAGTATTATAGGTCGAAGTACGGTAATCAACATTTGATTTTGTTTTCATTTGTGTCTTCTATATTTAGAAAACACATTCTTTTCTTTTAGAAATACATGAATTAAGATAAGGAAGTATAAAAGAAGCTTTTTATATACCGGTAGTAAGTATCTCAGGTAAGTATATAATGATCACTTGAAGATAACTTAATTATATGAAACATCAGGCAGACGACGGACACGTCTGAAATGTAATTTTCCTGACCAATTAAACAACTATAATACTGTAGCACAATGACGTTGTAATAACGTGCTATAATTCTGTGATATAAATGTTTTGTCACGAAATGTTATTATCTGGCCATGCTGATAAAATGCAAAAATATATTCTACTAATCAAATATAGAATAAAGAATTGGAATTTATCTTCACAACCACGCTGATATTTGGTAAGATAACAAAGATTTATGCCTGCAATTCTGCAATTCAATTTAAAACTATATAGATAACTTTTAATTGTAGTTTATGACCAAATAAAGGCAACAGTAGTATACCGCTGTTCATAACTCATAAATCCATGGAAAAAAAAGTGGTGCCAAATACGGATTAGGTAATCTGTGCCTGGAATAAGAAAATCCTATTTTTGTTTAATATTAAAAGTTTTGATAATTGATATTCATATCAAAAACAAGTAATTAAAACAGCACAGAAATTACACATTAGTTCACAATATTTAAACTTAAATCATATGACTTCAATTCCACAGTTTTAATTGTTTAAATGGTTTCCTCAATATAAGAAGCAATACAGCAGTCATTATTAATTACAATAATACGAAAATTGCCAAAAAAGGTGTCCAAATCTTAATCGTTTTATAAAAATGTGTTATATTTAATTAGGAACAAAACCTATACACTTTCAATAGTAACAAAAGTACAATAATTATAATTTAGTACCCAAGATGCGCATTTCGTCTTCATAAGACTCATCAGTGACGCTTATATCAAAATATTTATGTTATAAAGCCAAACAAGTACAAAATTGAAGAGCATTGAGGATCCAAAATTCCAAAAATTGTGCCAAATACGGATAAGGTAACCTATGCCTGGAATAAGAATAAGTTTTTTTTAATATTAAAACTTTTGTAAACAGGAAACTTATAAAAATGACCACATAATTGATACTCATGTCAACACCGAAGTGCTGACTACTGGACTGGTGATACCGAAACGCCCACCAGCAGTGTCATCGACCCAGTGGTGTCAATAGTATCAAACACTCTATAGTTGGTGACATAAGTAAGAAACCTTAAACTTTCTAATATAATAATTTTAACCGCATTTGTTTTTTTTTTATAGTATGAGTAAATCAAACAAAAAAGAAAGTATAATCAATATTTACGATAGCTCAAAATTTCTAAAAAAAAGAATCCCATTGATTTATATTTTTGTCATGCATGGATCTTAATCTTGAAATTAAAACCGATTGTAAAAAATATAGATACGTTATTTAACGATTTATATATTGACGAAGGTTCACATCAGTCAGTGCAATTTATGTATGACCGATATCAACGAACATAAATTGCAAACCAAGAAATGCATAAATAATGTATTCAAATAGATAATATTACACAAGTCTGTTATATTGATAAACTAACTATGAATACTTAATAAAGAGGCGGAAGAAATCATTGGAATATTCAAGGCATATAAGTCGACGAAAAACTGACAAATGTCATTGTGAAATCCCAAAAGACGATGAAAAGATGAAACTTCAGAACACAGTATAAAACACTAATGATTGATTAATTAGAATCAAACTTAAAACAAGGGTAATCTCAGGTGCACTGCAGGAGTTGCATTATTGCTTGACATGTACTAATCGATAAGATACATCTTAATGTATGACATGAAAAAATCCAGAATGCTTCATGTCTTTTTTTTACAAAATCTGATTAAATATGACATAAACCTTGGTGTCGCGAAGAGGGATTCTCACAAAGAAATCAGTTGTTAAAGAGGGACACGTGATACCAGAGGGACAGTCAACCTCATAAATCGAAAATAAACTGACAAGGCCATGGCTAAAAATGAAAAAGACAAACCGACAAACAAAAGTACACATGACACAACATAGAAACTAAAGAATAAGCAACACGAACTCCAACAAAAACTAGAGGTGATCTCAGGTGCTCCAGAAGAGAAGGCAAATCCTGTTCCACATGTGGCACCCGTCGTGTTGCTCATGTTATAACAAATCCGGCAAATAGTCAAATTCGGTAGGTCACATTAATGAAAGGAAAAGGGATTGTAGTTACGACGTAAGGAAAATATCCGATATCGTTTGTGAAACGGTTATTCCATAACGGTCAACTAAAGTCGTGATGGCGTCCGTAAAATTTACGAACGAATGATTTCAACTTTACCATTTGGAACTCTTGGTTTAATGGCTTCCTTGTGAGCAGCAACCCTCTATCAAGAAAATCATGATAGAAAATGCAAGCACGGTAATATCGTATCAATTGGGAGATATATACCCCGTATGCAGGTGCTGCTGGAATGTTGCTACTTAGAAATGGAAAGTTCACAATTGGAAAGCTGAAATCATCTCTTTTGTCGTAAAGTTTTGTTTTCAACCGACCCTCATTGTCATTTTCTATATTTAAGTCAAGATATGAGGCCGACTTAACTGTATCTGGTGTATCCTTGATCTCTAGTTCGATGGGATAAATGCGTTCAAAATAGTCACCAAATTTTGAATTATTAAGTGAAAGGACATCATCTATATAGTGGAAAGTAGAGTTAAAGGATATTGTTAACTTCTTATCTTTCTTTCTAAGAAGTTCCTGTAAATAATACAACAATAGTATATGGCTGTTCAATAATAATAAATCGATTAATCGAAAACAAATCCTGGTCACAAACCAAAACCGAGGGAAACACATCAGCTGCATATAGAAGAGGAAAACAACGGAATAACAGTAACACTGAACTGCTACATAAAATAAACGCCAACATACAAACAGGACTATTTGATAACCTGATTTGGTACTTGATACTGCGAAAACGTTCAGAAAAATATCAAGCAGCTTTCAAGATACATTACTAAAAGACTACGATAAATACTAGTAAAAGAAGAATTACAAACAAAAACTATAAAAAAAAAAAATACTGTCTGAAATACCTGTTAAATTAAGTTGTACAAGTGAAGAATTTTATATGACAGTTAAACGCAAACATTCGAATCATATTTCCATTTAATTAATTTTGATGAATATATAATTTATCTTGGGGCGCTTCCAATAAAAATAGTTTTTGTTTTAATTAGATTTAAAAAAACAACAACATTCTAACAGAAAACCGATTAGTCGAGTATAATTTTGTTATCGATACTCGGTACTACCGAGCGATATGCAATTACTCGAGTACTCGTTGACATCCCGAATTAATTTACAATAGGTCATCACTAGGAACAAACATGGTTTAAAATATAAAACTGATCCCTTCCAGTGCATGCTAACATTGATGGTATCAATTTTACTGCGCCAGATGTGCTCTTCAACTTTGTACTTTATTTGGGCTTTTTAACGTTTTTGGATTCGATCGTCACTGATGAATTTTTTGTAGACGAAACGCGCGTCTTGCGTACATACACAATTTAATCCTGGTACCTATGGTGAGTTTATTTCCACAAACTAATGTCCTTTCAATGGTGGTAGGGGGCCAAAGTATTTTAAAATGCACAAATTATGCAAACGTTGAAACGCTGATAAAACCAAATGAGGATCAACAATAAAGCCATAATATCCTGCTTTTCATCTATAAATTTTTTTAAATATTCGTTTAAATTAATGTTTTGTTTTATCAGTCTTTTGAGTAGTATCTTTTCTCTATCAATCCCCTCTTATTCAAAGGCCATTTGTTCTGATCGACAAATTCAAATACTAATATTAACCAAAACAAATCCTATCTTAAACTTCATACATGAAAATAGAAGTTCACGACGTGTGAAAAGAAATTCAACAAATGATTATTTTCTTTCTGTCGTTTCCGCTGTAAAGATGGTAAATGCTAAATTAATTTTCTACGCAGCCTCTGGCAATCAAAATATCGAAAAGTTTTCTATGAAAATAAGAGTGCGCATTAGTGAAGGTTTTCTTTTATATGATGACATGTCATTTAAGAACAATAGGATTGGAGTTGCCCTTAGCACAACCACAAAATTGATTAACAACTAGATTTCCTACAAAATGATATTTACACAATTAATTACTAACTATTGTTTGCGGTAAAATGAAAAATTAAATTAAACATTGCACAACCATTGTGATAACACATTAATGTACTCAGTAATATTCCTGCAGTACAAATCTATGCATCTTAGGTTATTTCTATATGTCTACCAACGTACATTCAAACGCAGATGCTACAATACGAAAACAACAGTCTAAAGTTAATGACATGTGTCTACCAACATAAGTTCAAACGTGGATGCTACAAAAAACATATCACAGTTTGTCACTTGCTACTACAAATTTAATGAAATTCATCAATATAATCTAATCTTTTTCCAAAAATTATTTTGAGTTTCACTCAATCTATATCTAAACCTTATATGTTACGGTTTATCTTCCCTATTAAGTTGTTTCTGATACAGTAATTCGGGTAGATGTTAGTAGTTGTAAAGGAGACTTCAAGGACAACTTGACAAACTGTGTTATCGTTATTTATAATGAGAGTTGTGATATACCTTTATCGAATAAATGGATAATATTTGTGGTCATTCATTTGACAGTCTTTATTTTATTGTAGGGCTTCAAAATATAATACTGTCAATACCTAACTCTATCGGTGATTAACACATATAGTGTTTGGTTTTGACATTTGATTAGGGACATTCTGTTTTTCCTCGGAGTTCAGTATTTTTGTGATTTTACTTTTTACATATATATATATCTTCCTATATCTATCGTATAGTTGTTGTTGAAACAAAATATTTGTATTCATGATAGGCCAATTTGGCGACTTAGGGAGCGGGTCTTTAACATAGAAGTCTTTGAGTTCCAGCCAAAGTATAACAACAGCCTAAATTAATCAAATGTTTGAGCTTCCCAATTTTATTCCATTTAAATTTCATTGTTCTTGAATGATTTTTCTGATAACCTAAAATTTCCTGGTATCTATGATGAATTTATTTGTTTTAAATTAATTTTGATTTTTTTTAATAATACAGCATGTTGTTGTGGTACTGTAAAATACCAAATATATGCAATCAACTTCATATACGATATGATAAACATCCTGGATGTAGAATATTTTTATTTAAAGTAAAATTAGTCGGACTACCCCACAATAAAGATGTTTGGAGAATGGAAACAAGTTGTTATATATCAATATCGGGTTTAATATTCTTAATGACGTAAGTCATTTTGTTATTGACCATCAATCATGTAAAATTATCTGCGACTTTCAAACAAGCGAAATAATTAGTTAGGTTTAATCTACCATTTTCAATATAAGGAGATGTCTGTGCCAAGTAGGCTTGTATTATATCATATGTTGAGCCATTTATTTCCATTTTCCTTGGAGTTTGGTATTTTTGTTATTTTACCTTGTTCCATATTTCATTTATATCTTAAGATTACAAGAAATTGTCAAAATTTTGGAAATACGATGTAAGAAAAATTTAATTTTAGCTCCTAATGCCAATCTATTTTTTGTGTTTATTGGATTTTACCAATATATGATTTATGTCATGTCAATATATATATCATACGTCAATCAATTTAAAATATCAAATTATGAAACCATGTTTGAGTACACAGTATATATTCAATAGATTTACCTAATTTTGTCCTCTTTAGTTAAACTTTTTTGACAATCTATGTATCTGTATCGCCATTCTGGACCGAGTAACAAAATCTGCAATAATTTGGGAGACTGGGATTTTGCTTTTAACCTAAAATTCACCTGTGATGCGTTACGCTTAAAACTCTTCAAAAAATTTGGATTTGTTTGTTTTCATTGCACGATTATATTTAGATTTGCAAATAAAATATTGATTAATGTTGAAATGTTTAGCTAGGTTTTTATGGAAATTTGTTCTGTTTTCTGTCTTTGTCCTTGTCCTGCTTATGGTTTTGATTCCTCCAATTGGTTACAACTCAATAGTTGTTATTGTAAGGCCTATCTGTTATATTGTTTTCCTTGTCTATTTAAAAGCAACATATCTATATAACGTATAATATAAATTCCGATAAATCAAGGTCAGAAAATAACTAACAATTTCTGTGAAGGACAAACAAATATTTATTGTAAAGTATGAGACATAACAGCAGAATATTGTCAATAATTGTTCAGCTTTGTAATGATGAATAGTCTTGCATTGTCTTTGATCTTCTTTATGACTGTAAATAATCAGCCAACTTATTATATCACTTATTAATATAATCTTTGTAAATACTTTATTACAACCCTTAGGGCAGAGGTTGGTATACAATTTCCATATGGTTACTCGACCTAAACTTCCTTGATGTTTTGAAGAATAATCTTTCAGTCTGATAGATATTGTATGATTATGAAGTCAAGAAAACCAACTGCCTGATTTATGTACAAAACAATGAACGAAAAATAAATGTGATATACAGCATCAAACGACAACCATAGGGGTTTGAATATTATCATGACTTCGATTGGTTAAGTATTGCCAGTGAAACCACCATTATTCTTCTTTTAGGTCTGATGTCTTACATATAAATTACTCCTGTATGAAAAACTCATAATCGATACATGATCTGACGAAATAATTATTTGAAAAACACGAATAATTTTGCAAAACTAAAATCTCTTTAAATATATAGTTTCTTTGAAATAGGCAATAGATATAGCGATTAAGCGTATAAAAATGATTACATTATCGCGTCATGTGGCAAGAATAATTCAGATTGAAACGTTATAACACAATTTTTATTACCATTTGAACGCTAAACCTTTTAACCATGCAAACATACGATTTAGGTTTATTACTTTTCATCCTAAAACAATTATTAATCAATTGTGAATAGCATCATATCAAATGTTTAAAAACAAGCATTTCTTCCGCTTAATTTGATCAGTCTGGAAAATATCAAAAATATAGCTTTAATCTAATATAACCTAGGCTTAACAAGTACATTATACATTATACTTCAGTTGAGTTATAAGCAACATCTTAAGGGAAAAAAATACATGAATGTGGCAGAATTATTAATTATTTAAAAAGAACACACTTACGGATTCATTTTATCGATTTAAGGATCTTCTTATGACCATTGAAAGAAGTTGTTGTACTTTAGTTAAATGTGTCTTCTTTGATTAACCCCTGTATCAAGATGTGTATTTAATGTTATTTTTTTTGTAATGCTGTATTTTTCAACCGTCTCTCGTTCAATTTGTTTTAATATTTTCCGGGTGACAAACTAAAACCTAGGGAAACTCCTCAACTTTAAGAAAACTAACTACTTCAACAAAAGAAAACAACTTCAACATACATAGAAACGGACTGTACATAACAACTGACATATTTATACGATCAACATATTTTGAAGCATCGAAAAAAGTAAAATCACAAAAATACTGAACTTACAGGAACATCAATTCGGAAAGTCCATAGCCACATGGCAAAATCAAATAACAAAACGCATCAAAAGAGAATATACAAGAACTTGGTACAGGCATTTTCAAATGTAGAAAATGGTGGATTAAACCTGGTTTTATAGCGCTAATCCTCTCACTTTGACGACAGTCTCATCAAATTCCGTTATATTTACATTGATGCGTTAACTAAACAGACACAATAAATAAAATAGTCAAAATATGGGTACATCAGTCATCATTGTATAACAATTTTAAAAGGAACAATTTAACAGAACACAAAAACATCTATCTACAAACACATTCATTGATTTGTGTGTCTGACGTCAGAAAATTTTATATGTCACATAGATTTGACGTTCAATGTGCATACAAACACTTTTAAAATTTAAAAAGGCAATGTTAGCATAAAGGGTTAAAAAATCAAAAGTATGTAAGAATAAATTTCAGAAATAGACCGATTTTGAAAATAGTCCAAAAGTTATATGTAGAATTTATAAGAATCCACAAATAGTTAATTCCACTACGCGATTGAATAATTTTGACGTTTATGGTTCAACGTATTTTGTAATTCATAATAGAAATATATCATAATGACATAAACTAGAACAATATCATACTGACGGGATCTTTTAAAGTACAGAGTCACGTTATAAGAACCAAAGAAATACAAAAAGTCGCATATACAAAACACGCCACCAAAAAATGAAAGACAATACAAACACATTGACGAGATGTATAAGAGCCGAGCCACGTCAAACGGATGTCACATAAAACCATTCAACAGTAAAAGTAATATTAATAATAGAACAAAGACAAATGAAAGAAATATAAAACATGTTGTTAAGATGATAAACATGTAAAATACGTTGTTAAGATGATAAACAACGTCAGTACGCAGAATCTATACATCAAGACCATCGTGTATTATTTGTGAAGTTGATACGGAATATTTATCAACAAGGTCTTGATACCTTCCGATTTGTGTGAAGAAATGAGAATGGTAGAAAGGTTGATTAAAAACGTCTAAATGCGTCTGTTGCGTTTTTTCTCTCTCCCAAAATTAGAGTATCGATATCAAGGTAGCAAACGATAACTGAGTAAATGGTATAAACTCCAAAATATATTGCGCAATTGTTGAATTATCAAAAAACATTTTGCTCAATGGTTCGAATATCGAATACGATGATGCTCATTGTTTAATTCTCTAATAACAATTATTACATTTAAGGAATAACTGTAATATTTTTTCTGTCTATAAAGAAATAACATAACAAAATTGGTGCACAATGAATAAAGCGCGTAGCGCGTTGTTGAACAGTGTGCACCATATTTTTTTATGTTATTTCGAATAGACAGAAAAAATATTACAGTCATTTCTTATAATTTAATTCAAATTCCATTTTAAACCGTAGAAAACCACGAAAAAACATTGATGACGTCACGGTCACATCACTAAATTATGTCTATGAGCTGATAACAAAATAACGTCAGCCAATCAGAAGACGCGTTACATCCAAAATTAAATTATCTAAAATTAATGAGTTAGTCAATGTTTTATACAATTAACCTACCATTTTTCTTCACCAGATAATCATTTCGACAATAAATAAAATTGAGAAAGGAAATGAGAAATGTATCAAAGCGACAACAACGTGACCATAGAGCAGACAACAGCCGAAGGCCACCAATGGGTCTTTAATGTAGCGAGAATTCCCGCACCCGTAGGTGTCCTTCAGCTGGCCCCTAAAAATATGTATACTAGTACAGTGATAATGGACGTCATACTAAACTCCGAATAATACACAAGAAACTAAAATTAAAAATCTTACAAGACTAACAAAGGCCAGAGGCGCAAAATTGCGGCAGGGTTAAACATGTTTATGAGATCTCAACCCTCCCCCTATACCTCTAGCCAATGTAGAAAAGTAAACGCATAACAATACGCACATTAAAATTCAGTTCAAGAGAAGTTCGAGTCCGATGTCAAAAGATGTAACAAAACAAAAAAAATGACAATAATACATAAATAACAACAGACTACTAGCAGTTAACTGACATGCCAGCTCCAGACCTCAATTAAACTGATTGAAAGATTATGTCTTCATCATATGAATATCAGGCACAATCCCTCCCGTTAGGAGTTTAGTATCATACTATCATAAAATATATGAGAAGAGCATAACCCGTGTCATGCCAATAACTGTTTTTTTTTAAATAAATGTGTTTAGTTCCGATGCAAAGACCGTATAAGTGAATAAATATAAAAGCAAAAATATACAATCGTTAATGACCTGACAACAGTATCGTAACTATATCCCTTCTTAATAAGTCTGTTTAAAGGTTTTGTAAGCTTTTGAGGTGAATACTGACATTTTTGTGCTTTGTAAAGAATATTACCATAAAAGATTGGATATGAAATACCTGAACGTATAAGATGTCTGCATGTTGAGTTATATTTACGAATTATTTCCTCATACCGGTGATAAAATTTAGTAAATGTTTTGACCAGTTTGTGATATCGAAAACCCTGGTGTAATAATTTTTCAGTTATACATAAATTTCTCCCGCTAAAATCTAATACATTGTTACATACACGAGCGAATCGTACAAGTTGAGATATATAAACACCATAAGATGGTGACAAGGGAACGTCACCATCTAAAAATGGATAATTAACGATAGGAAATGAAAAATCATCTCTTTTATCATAAATTTTTGTATTAAGCTTCCCGTTAATGATATAGATATCAAGATCGAGGAAAGGGCAGTGGTCATTGTTAGTATTAGCTTTATTTAAAGTAAGTTCGATAGGATAAATTTCTTTAGTATACATACTGAAGTCGTCATTATTGAGAGCCAATATATCATCCAAATATCTAAAAGTATTGTTAAATTTTTGTATCAAATGTTGTTTCGATCGGTCTTTGTTAATTTTAGTCATAAATTGTAACTCATAACAATACAAAAACAAGTCCGCAATAAGTGGTGTACAATGTTATCAAGTAAAAATTCAAGCGCATGTATAGTATCAAAGCATGTCCAATTGACATAGTTCTTTTGTTTATTGCTACTAAAAAATGACCTAAAAGAGTTTGAACATATATACTCGCATTCTGACTTTTTAAATGCCCAGTTAATAAGGGATGTGATTTTTTTCTTAATAAGAATATGAGGCAAAGTGGTTTAAAGGGTAGAAAAATCAAAACTTTGAACAGACCCAAAATCACCAATATATGCATGCAATTTATCAAGTACTTCCAACGAGTTTTTGACACTCAAAAAGTAATTAATTCCACTATTTTCAAAGGCTTTATTTGAACAATTTATTGTCAGGTTTTTTTATTGTACCACGTGTACTAGTAAGTAAAACAGACAATTTAGTAGTAGAACAATGGCTTGAAGATGAAATAAATCTATATTTGTAAGGTTTTTTGTGTAGCTTCGGAAGCCAGTACATAGTTGGGACTTTCATTGTAATTGGTTCTGCTTGTAAAGAAGTAGCTAAAAGTTTGTGTTTGTTACAGATGTCGTTTTCTGAAAATGAAGTCAGTTGAAATGTATGTCTTTTCAGTTATGCTCGGGCCGACATTTTTGAGAATCGAAAGACTATAAAAAGATGAACAGCTTTAAACCAAAAAAAAGGACAGAAACGTATAGTCCAAGCCGGACAAGGACATTTCTGTATAGTTTTATATTTTTTTTTTTTTTTTGAATTAGTACTTTCAGTCATGATGATGTTTGTCCTTCGTCCGATTATTATTTTTATCGTGCCATTTGAATTATGACTTTTATTTATTGATTGACGTATGTTTGTTTGTTTTTGTTTTTCATTTCATTTTGTAAATGGTTTGAAAAAAATGTACTTTTATACTTTTTCGAATAATGAATTCCGATATACCAAAGTCAGAAAAAACTCACTATTCCTGTCAATGACAAACAACAATTGATTCACAGTAGAAGAGTTAACAACAGCATATTGTCAATAATATAAAGTTTTGTCTGCAAGAATAGTTTGCAATGTATTCCATCTCCTTTATGACTGTAAATGTTCATCCAGCATATAACAAACATTTATCATCATAATCCTTACCAATACTTTAGTTGAACGCTAAGGGAAGATGTTGGTACTAGTATATATGTTCCATATGATTTCTCAACTCCTTAAGTCCTTAATGTATAAACGTTCGGACGTGTAGATGATTTACGATAATGCAGTCAGGTCAGACTGGATTCGAGATATCCAAATATATCCTCGATAGCATCTCCGTATTTTTCTTTGATTCATTTCACATCTTGGGTCTTACTATTGAATGCACGTATAACTTCGTCTGTTACAGATGACGCCGTCTATCACTACAAAAACACGGTAAGTCTTCTAAGCGATATACCTTTACTTTCAATCTTGTTGATTCAATTTCATCGCTCACAAAGTACTTATTGAGTTACCACTGTATCAGCACAAAGTGCTCAACATACATTTTGAATTTTTGACTTTATTGATCGATTTGAATTAAATTATTGTTCTTTTACAATATTTGTATCCATTCCTCTTTTAACTGGCATTCTATGCAAAATTCGTTATCAATACATGTTTTGTGGAATCATTTTTCATAGACCTTCTTTTCACATGAAATTCTAGAAAAATAAAATTCAATTTACATTGAAAATTTAATTTCTTTTCTTGAGACTTTTAAATTTTATAGTCTGTAGAAACATAAACAAAAAGTAATCAATTTAGCACTACAATTGATTGCATTATTGCGTTTTGTGGCAATATTGATAACGACAGAATCTTTATGATAAAATTTTGATTCGTATAAACAAGCTGAGCATCCATGCAAAAAATACAAGTTAAGGTTTTGTTTTACAGGTACTATTACATAGTATTTTACTACACGTATCTTTAGCGTTTAATCTAAAATTGATCAGTCTGATAAGTATTACAGGAAGTTTTTTTTCTCGATTGTAACTGAATAGAAGGCTTAACAATTATAGTGTATGCTAATTGAAATTTGAATGTTACTGAGTTCAGCATGCAACGTAACTTATGTTTTGTTGTCTTCCCTCAATAATGTGTTTTCAATAAATAAATATTAAGTGTCGGAGACATTTATTCATTATGCTTTAACTAGAAATATAGAACATAATCTTCATTTTTTTTGCACACACTATTAGATCTATTAGATGTAAGATAGAGCTTACAAAACATATAATTATTTTAAAAGCATGCCAATTAAAGAGTGTTGATGACAAGTAACGTTTACATGAACCAAGAATTGAGAATGGAAACGAGTTATGTGTCAAAGACACTACAACCCGACCAAATAGCAGAAAATTAACCCAAAGTAATCAATGCGTCATTTTCTACATATTAAGGAAATATATGTACCTCGTCAGAAATATCACAGTTGTTTTCCATTCGTTTGATTTGTTTGAGGTTTTGATTTTGACATTTGATAAGGGACTTTCCGATTTGAATTTTCCTTAGAGTTTGGTATTTTTGTTATTTTACATTTTACACAGCTTTTAGACAAAACATAGTTAAACAGAAGCTCTTCTCAAAACTGTAACTTACACATAAATAAAGGCAACAGTAGTAAACCGCTGTCATAAATTGATTAAGAGAAAACAAATCCGGGGTTAAAATCTTAAACCGAGGGAAACACATCAACTATAAGATAAAAACCACGAAACAACAGAAACACTGAAGTGCAACAACATCATTGAAAACGACACAATGTGTAGCAAAATTTTCTTTTTTTTATTAAAAGCCTTCATATGTATCTATAAAAAAACTCACAATTTTGTACGTACACCAGAAGCGCGTTTCAATAATAATAAGATATCAAAATGAGGCTATTTTTACAGACTTTGCACTGAATGCAAGAGTTTAAACCCTCATGCAAAAACGCATGCCAAGTAAAAAAAAATATAAACGCTGTTGTCTGAAGGACTTTGAATCAGTCTGATTAACATCCGAAAAATGTAATTTGATAGTTTTAACTGAAAAATACTTTTGTTTTGATTTTGGAATTCAAGTGGCTAAACATATTGGCCTTATTCTATTCCGGCTTTCCAATAAGTATTTTTTTTTCATTTTTGCGCAATAGATCATTCAATATCGCACACATCATTAAATTTGACATACCAAAATACAAATTCGACATTGTACTATAGAAAATTTTAATGATCTTGTAATGTTACTATAAAAATAATCCAACAAACAATCATTGACAATTTATTTGGTATATTTATTTATTTTTATCATAATTATATTTAGTACAAAATACAGCTATTTTGTATATCTAATAAAGGTTGTTTTTCCAGTCTGTATCACCTACCCTGTATCGCATACCCCGTATCCCATAGCTAAACCCGTATCGCATACCCCGTATCGCATGGTAAAACCCGTATCGCATACCTTTTTTTTTTTTTTTTTTTTTTACATAAAGTTTTTTGTTTTTTTTTTGCTTAAGAAAAAATTTCCTCAATATAGGTCATTTTTTTAATGACGTCATTGTTTGGTATGTAACGTCATGAACGTCAAGTTTTCATATTGTATGTGACGTCACGAACATCAAGTTTGCATATTTTTTGGCACACTAAATGCAACTATAAAAAATACAAAACACTCAAATAAATACAATAATAAACAAAATATTTTTAAAACAGCAGCAGGCAAATGGTAAGGTAACCCAGGTGCTTTGTATAAGCAGTTATTTTAAGGCTTTGAACCAAGACAAAAGCAGAACTGAAGGTAACCCAGATCTAATCTATCGGGATCAGAAAACAGTTCATATAATATAATACTCTTCTGTTGAAATATATGATAAAGCGTATAATACATGGCAAAATCCGTATCACCCTCGACCAATATCATCCCTCGGGCCTAAAGGCCCTTGGGCTGATATTGATGTCTCGGGATGATACGACATATGATACGGATTTTGCCATGTATTATTCTCTATATATTAGTTTGTTCAGAGATATTGGATGTTCATTTTCGCTTTGGGTATCTACATGTAACTAAATTGTAAAAAAAAAAAAAAAAAAAAAAAAAACGTTATCTCTCGCCAGTACCCTGAACAACATATAAATATAGTAATGATAAAAATATCTTTGCAAAATTAACAATGTCCTTTATGAAAGCTTTAAAATCATTAATGTTTGCAATTTAACTTATTGATTTCTATACATGCAGCGTGATCGTTTTCGTAATTTGATAATTGGATGATAATAACAGGATGCAATTAAACCTACACAGCTAAATATGACCTTAAAATGCAATGTTGTCATAAAATATTAAAATTAGCATAATATGGTTCTTGCATGGATCTATTTCAAAACCTTTACTTCAAGGTTAATTAAATCTCTTCAAAAGAGTACTCGACTCCAATAATAATTGACTAGGATCGTCAGTTTTCCTATCGGAGGTCGGTGGTTTTCTCCGATTTCCTCTATCAATAAAAACTGGTCGACACGGAAGAGCTTGAAAGTGGTGCTCAGTAGCGGCGTTTAAAACACCAACAATTAATCAATAAAAATAGCACATTCTATCTTTCAAAGTAAGCGCATTTTGAATAATTGTAAAAAAAAAGTATGATTTTGAGCAAGTTTCGGAACTAAGACCTAGAGGAAACATTTGGCAGCAACATTCAATCTAAAGTGATCTGTAGCCAAAAGTTGAAAATGATGATATTAAATTCCTCGACACAAAAACGTTCTGGATCAGGGTTGGCGCCAAAGTAAACTATGTTATAAACTGTTCAAATGTAATGAAAATTCGTGACCAAAACTTACGTTTCAACACAAATAAGGCACACAAAAGATTTAACATAATTTTATTCTTAGAATTAAAAAAATTCCAATATTTTCGATTATTTAATATCATTTCTCATGTCAAATCGGTTTATCATGATTTAAATAAAGATCATGAGTGATATTTCCGTTTCATCTGTTAAAATTCAAAACAACATATACAAGCAGTTATTTCATGAACATGAAGTTCCAACGTGAAAGTCAAATATTACAATTACACCAAATTGTTTCTTGCATGAATACTACTTAAACATATAAGAAACACTTCTATTATCGCGAAAGTTTATGTTTCTCTATCTAGTATATGTTATCAAAGAAAGGACAGCGATAAGTCTGTTAGTGTTTTAATGGCATCAATGTTAGAAAAGAACAGTTAAATTATCAGAACCAAACTCAATCTAAAACTGTTCACTTTTGTATGGCTTGAAATCACCTCTTTAAAATCTGAATATATATTCTCGTCCACCAAATTTCCACGTTAATAAGACAATGTATATTATGTATTTTTTTAAAAGGTGTGGATAAAAAAAACTAACAAACAATGGAAATCAACGCAGCACTTTATTGCAGCATTTCTAAAGAAATTAAAACTTTTCGTAGTGCTTAACTTACAAAAATGTTTTATGAACTAATTGCCAATGTAATAAAATAATAAAATAGTTTTTCGTTTGGTTTCATTGTTCCTTGAAGCGTTAATTGTCTTGTTGTTAGTCATTCTGTCAATATTCAAAACAATATCGTTACATTTGATTACAGATTTTAAATTGTTTGCATTGACACTCGAAATTTGCTTTTCATACTAGAGAGCTTACTTTACTGTAGTAATATATCGAAAATATCTAAATACATCGCAATGAACCAAAGATATAACTTCACAAACCCCAATCATAACGTGATGATCTCTGTTGAAATATAGGAAATACAAGCATGGACAAGCATTGATTAATTAAGCCACCTTTGTATATGTTTGTTTGAGTAATTACAATTGACAGAAAATCTTGTTTTCATTATCTTCCTCTTATGGAAAATCGCCATATTTCTAATGTATTGACTTAAAACTACTGTTAGAAATAACACTTTTTGATCAATAGTCTTATATACTGAATTTGACAGTATGATAATAACAGAGCAATCTTTCTCAACAAATTAAGCAGTATAATACAATCAATACTATTTAATATCAATTAACTCAGACATTATTAATACAATATATGTTAATTATAACGATGGGTCGTGGAATTGATACCTCAAAATTAAGTCGCTCAAGATCATTACACTACAGTGGATTACTGATCTACTGGTAAAGTATTCAAAACAAATATTTCTACAAGTGAGACTCACTTCCCGAGTTTTCAACTATAGTGAATCTACAAGCGATAGCCTTTCAAAAAGTGCTAAATTCGACTCTTAGCTGATGAAAATGGAAAGAGCTCTCGCTTTGTAGATTAATTCATTTACTAGAATAACCACGTGCATCAATCAACAAATTTTACCACACACGTGAGGTCACACGTTATATGAACTTGTAGTATCGTTTAACGTTGTTGTTAACAACAAATGGAAGTTTTTAACGACCTTGACTGGCTATACAGTCCTTGTTATTTACTCCAGAAGATTCGTCTATTTATAGATAAAAGTTACCTGTGTAAAATCTAATTGCTAAAATAGAGACGACAAATCCGATATTCTACGGGATTGAAGGACATTTACTTGGTTTGGATTGTCCTAACCAATCAATAAATTTTGATTATTCACGTCTCGTGATATCTTCCAATCAGGTAGCAAGAAAAAATCACGCCCTAAGTGTCCACCGTTCAATTCTTAATCTCGACTCCTAGGAGTCGAGAACTAGGAGTCGAGAATAATTTAAAATAGCACTTACAGTATTGCACACCTTTCATTCTGGGAAAATTGCTTAATTGATCGTAAACGAAGTCATAAAGAACTACCAGACATGACATAGTGTTTATTTTAGATAAAAGTACAATCGTACCAATAAAACCAGGATTTACTAGTAGTCATCAGCAGATATTTTATATTGAAGATAAAATCAACTTTTACATCGGTGTTCCAGTAGTCAGTCATTGGTCATTTTTAAACAACAGTAAAGCAATCAATCGGGTAATATTATGATGATGCGTATGTCCATTGTTGTCTAGTGGTTGGTATTCTTCCAGTGCAATAAACATTATAGTGAGGAATGAATGGGCGCTATACAAATTTCCTTTCGAACAGTAGTATAACGAGAGATATCAAGCGGTCAAAGCAAGTGACGTATATTGAGTACATACTATTTGGATATTTCTATTTACATAATAGTTATTGAAAAAGTGGTCATTATCGTGATATATGGACTGCCAAAAGGACAGTGGTATTGACTAAGACAGTGATAATGACTTAGCCGTAGGCGGGGTCATTATCGCTGTCGCAGTCAATACCACTGTCCTACGGACAGTCCATGTATCACAATAATGACCAGTTCTTCAATGACTATCATGTTTATTTCATTGAGGAACCATATTTTATAAATTTTCATAAAGTCAAAATGTGCAAAGCAAACTCAAGTTATCGTACGATTTCTATAGCAAAGAGTGAAGATCAGTCGTAGTAATACATGTAGCTATAAGTCACTGCCATTCATTTAAGTCTAATTTTTCAGTATACATGGTATATGAATACTAAATAAAGTTTTCTATAATTTTATTATTTACGAAAACATCTGTAAACAATTCAACATATAAAATTGAAAACAGGAAACTGTTTAATTAAAGGGACATCTCTCTAAACAGAGAAACCACGCCCCATCGGTCATTAACAGATAAACCCCGCCCACCTGTCTTTAACAGAGAAACCACGCCCCACCGGTCATTAACATGTAAAAAGTCCATTAACGACCGGTTTTCTGGTCCGTTTTGTTCTGTTAATGACCGATGGAATTTATTACTGAAGAATAAAGAATGTCATGTGGCCTCTTTTTATCCAATACGAGAAGCTAATTCTTAACCGATATGAAATAAAACCTATTTCTACATAGAAACGAGTACATTATAAACGTCACATTTCATTTTTTGATATTTCTAGAAAATAACAATACAAATATAATGTCTGTCATGTTCAAGCTAATTTTGTCACAAACTGCCAAAACTCATTCCATATTTCCAACAATTATTTGTTTCCAAAGATCTAATTCTACCACTCTTATAATTTTTTTTTAACAATATGTCAGATGTTAGTCTATAATATCTTAACTAAAGGCATTCAATGTTGTTTGTTTTTCCCATTTTTTTATCATTTGCGTATTTTCTATGTTATTTTACAAGCCACGCTAACATAATATTTACGTTTCCATCTCTAATAAAGGCTTGTCCGATGTCAGATTTGTTTTCAAATAATCAAATTTATTTCATCTTTCATTTTGTTTTTAATTCACAAAGAAAGAGATGTGGTATGATTGCCAATGAGACAACTCACCACAAGAGACCAAATGACGTAGAAGTAATTGCTTGTTTGTCGTGTTTACATTTCATTTCAATTAATGAGTTCTATTAAGGCTAAAAACAGCCAAAAATAAATAGTAGACGGATCTTATTTTCTGGTACTTGAACTTCTATTTTTTAAGTACATACGTCAGCTGTTTTAACCTGTACCGAGCATGTCTTTTTTGTACTAAACATTTTTTTTTATACCATCCTCAATCCAGAAAAAAAATCATATTTTTGTCAACTTGGATACGTTGTAGATATCGATTGTACAAATGTTTGTGTGCAATTTTATGAAACCGGTATATTTATAGATTATCGTTGATCATCTCAACGAGATTGATGTTCTCGCTTGAGCCGGGACGGCGAAAGCGAGAAAGGCAATCGAGTTGAGACCAATGATAATCTGTTCATCGCTATTTTACCTATGACGACGTTGTCAATTTCATTAGCAACGCCACGCGCCTGCTTAGTTTCTAGCGATAATTTTCCATCTCAAGCGAGTAGCATGATATGAAAAAGTATCACAAAAAAGATCAAAGGAAAGATGCACAAAGTAGCAATAATAAACCTTCTTGAATATTTATTTTTCATCTATTTCAACTAACAACGATTACAATATATTGATATGCAAAGTAAAAAGAAGGAAGCTGTTTTCATAACGTGATAAGGTAGTTATTATCCTGTTCCTTAGAAAAAGAAACTGCCTTTTTATGAAAAAAGCCATATTTGAGAGAGAAACACGTATACAGTAGCATAAAACGGTATACATCTGCAGTGAAGATTTCGTGGAATAACTAAAAAAGAAAAAAAAAAAAAAACTGACCTATTAAAACTATAAATTAAAAACAACATGCTATTATATCTATTCATCCTAATTTGAAAATACCATTGGATGGGATGAAAATCGCTTGAACAAGAAAACAAAAAAACACGTTATAGATTGCATACGTCTGAAGTGCTTCTCTTGATTTACCATCATCAGGAGCTAATTAAAAAGTAAGACTTCACCTTTACTACATGAAATCCTTGGTTCATTTGGTATCGGAAAATTATTAATCAAGTACATGTTAATTGATAACAATTAGATACAAACTATTGCATTTACGTGGTTTACTTTCAACGGCAGCTGTCGCATATTTACTTACATTACGTGTGGATATGACCTGATTTTATGAATTTGACCAATGTACATGTATCATTGCATGTCATATATAGTCAGTCTGTTAGACAATTTAAAGACATACTCACAGTGGTTAATCCATTGGTTTAAGTCGATCAAAACATGTTCTGGATAGTATATTGTTTTAGAAAAACGTAGATACCTTTTTTGTGTTATTATATTTCTTTGGGTTGCTTTACCTTTGAGGCATATCCCATGATTTCATTTACTCCGAAAAGAAGTTTTTGTCAGATTCATGATTCATAAACAATCATACTAGTTCAGTGGTTGTCGTTTGTTTAAGTGTTGCATGTTTGTTTTATGTTCAATTTTTACATAAATTAGGCCGTTAGTTTTATCGTTTGCGTTGTTTTACATTGTCATTTCGGGGCCTTTTATAGCTGACTATGCGGTATTAGCTTTGCACATTGTTGAAGGCCGTACGGTGACTTATAATTGTTAATTTCTGTGTTATTTTGGTCTCTTGTGGAGAGTTGTCTCATTGGCAATCATACCACATCATCTTTTTTTATAATTATGAAACGCAACAGTAATCAAACTGAGTTTAGTTCAAATTCTCAATCTGAATAAGCCTTTCACGAAACAAGTTCTTAATGCTGATCG
The DNA here is from genome assembly GCA_019925275.1 of Mytilus edulis. NCBI lineage: Eukaryota > Metazoa > Mollusca > Bivalvia > Mytilida > Mytilidae > Mytilus > Mytilus edulis. Next base: position 1,279,329 of record CM034352.1, read on the forward strand.
ATCTTATTTCACAACTTTTGCAGAGTAACTCGTATTTAATTGTTGAGGCCTGTCGAAAATAGCACACCAACACACATCCAATTTACAGTACAAGGCACTTTTGCTGTGCGTTGTCTTTTTTTATTGAAAGTACACGAAGTGGATTGTATCCAATGCAATCATTGATCGTGTTAAAATTAGCGATATAATAAATAACCACAAAAATAGTACAAACGAAACAATGAGGCACAATATTAAACCGCTCAAGTTTTGCCCGCAGTTAAGCTCTAAGTACTTAATTTGCAGATATGAAATCATGCCGCCCTTAACTATAATATTTGTGAACGTACTTTATAAAGATTCTTTATAGCCGTGTCATAAGTAGCACGAGTAGACAATTAAAACTATTTGAATTGCTTTGCACAAAGACCAAAAGAAATATATTAGTCTTGCTTCAAATCTAATTTAGCAAACTGACGATTATTCCAACTGTTTGCAGTGATAGAAACAGTTTTAATTGTAACAAGTACGGTAACTTATGATTGTTAGTTGTTATGTCACTTGGTCCCTCGTGGAAAGTTGTCTCATTGGCAATCATACCACATCTTCTTATTTTATAGCATTTTAATTTTAATAAGAATACTGCCGTGAGAAATTTTAATCATAACGTATCTATCTCGACCTTATTTTTGGAACTTTTATCAAGTTTTATACGCCATCTTCTTTATTTTTTATAATGTTAGCTGGACCCATCAAGTCCCAGAAAAGGCAGTAAGACGTAAGAGCCACCTCGTGCTTATCTCAAGCAATTAATCATGACTTTAAAACAGAAACATCGAGCACTGAAAATTAACAATAGTTAGACATTTTTTTAAAGCGTGTCTTGGAAAGTATGATAATGTCAACAAATCACTCAAAATAGTAAGGGTTTTGTCAATGAGACAGCAATCTAACAACACAAATAAACAAAAGACATTTTCTGTATTTTATTGTATTCTACTGAGGACTATATGCATTATGCTTTATAGTATGTTTTTAATTGAATTATAATAATAAATACATAAATGTACGAGTGAATTGTTCAGTAGATCTATATATGTCTAGTGAAGTGTTCAGAGTAGACAAAAACATAGTTCATATAGGATATATACATCATTGCTAACCATTGACTTCTTTTTCTTTATTATCAAATGTGAATCAATCGCTAGTAAATCAACACTAATCATTTCGTTATTTGTTGAATCTAATTTTATTTTATGTTTTATTTTATGTTTGAAAATTATGATTGAAACTATTCCGCTCATTCAATTCCACTTACAGGTTACAACACTATAATAACCCCACATAGTACTCTTGGGAGCAAGAAAACATAGGTATTATAGTGATTTATTTCATCTTTGTAAACAAATATTTGACGATCTTCTTTTTCTTTCAAATAATCGTAGCACTAAGTCGATCTACATTTATTCATGACTACTTAATGGCACATTAAACATCCTAATTGTGTACTATTATTGCTAATTTGATTTTACACTGCATTTCACTATATAATATTTATAATCAATCCGTGTAAACAACATCATAAGTTGATGATACTGATGCATGGCTTGATCTAGATGCTTCATTGCTGGAGGGAAAGGGAGCTAAAATGTCAAGCAAACAACTTATTCTAAAAGGTTACCAATTCAACACTGTAATAAGATCATTGAATATTGTTTTTATTGGTATAAATATTGATTTTGTTATCAGTAAATTAAAAGCTTACTAATTATTATTTGTATTTTATATACTTATACACATTCATGGATCTACAATTTGTCGATACCTGTATCTTGGCATTGCACAAGGTCATGTTTTTCTTTGACTGTTCATGACGTCTTTGCACGAAATCCATTGGATGTTGGATGTGTACGAAATAATAATTTAATCTTAAATGCATGATTTTTTTAATTAGTTGTTAGAGGCTTTTAACTAGCTGTCAGTTAACTGCGAGTACTCTAAGATCTGTACCTAGTGTCTTTTTTGTTGTTGGGATGTACAATTACCCGTCCACGTCCACTTGTATTTTTATCCATCTGATGAGTTAAGCCTTTTTCAACTGATTTTTATAGTTCGTTCTTATGTTGTACTGGTATACCACTATTCCGGGTTAGGGGAGGGTTTGGTTTCCGCTAACTTGTTTAAACCCGGCACATTCTGTATGTATTTGCCTGTCTAAAGTCAGGAGCCTGTTATGCAGTGGTTGTCGTTTGTTTATGTGTAATATATCTGTTTTTCGTATATTTTTTTATACTTTAATTAGGCCGTTAGTTTTCTCGTATGAATTCTTTTACATTTTCATTTCGGGGCCTGACTATGCGGTATTAACTTTGCTCATTGTTGAAGGTCGTACGGTGCCCTATAGTTGTTAATTTCTGTGTCATTTTGGTCTCATGTGGACAGTTGTCTCATTGGCAATCATACCACATCTTCTTTTTTCTTATATAAACAACGGGAAACAGGGGATTTGAAAGACGTACAGCAGGTGGATTTTTAAACTTATATAACACCAACTTAGTATATAGAAGTCGAAATATAAAATAAACACTGTTTCTTATTTTAGGGGTAGGACTCACTGCCAATGTTGAATGTTTGGCCGAGAGGGTTGTATCGCAGTAACTTTCAATCGAAGAGGTGATAGGAAATATAAGTTTGTCCTGTTGGTAAAGTATCACACTATTATTTCAAAGTAGTCTTTTAACATTTTTTTCAGATTCTGTAGATTACTCATTGCAAAACCCTTGTGTAATTTCAAAACAATTATAAGTTCCAATTTTGTATCCCCCCTTAATCTGTTTTGCTTTTTTTTTTTTAAGTCTTCCGTATCTATCGGACTTGCATCCATGTATAGTTTTCGTAGATTTTATACTTCTTTATTAATAAGAAGATGTGGTTTGAAAGCTAATGCTATGTTTATTGACCGGAATGTTGTTGGAATGAAATACATTTGTAGGTAGTAGCAAAAACCTAAAATTAAAGTATTGACTGCATTTACCCCAAATTTACACTACGATATCACTTAATATAAGGTATACAAACTAATGCTAAAACAGACAAAACGTTTTATTATTTTTTTTCTCAAATTCACTGTAATATTATAGACTAAATGTACATATGAAAAATATGAAATCTTTTATTTTATCTTTGTCATAATCACAAACACGTATCTTTATATGGCTTAGCAGTGACTAGTATTGGAAGCAACTGCCGTATTTAGTCTTCTAATATTCATTCGGACATCTGTATATAGCTACACATGATGCCTGGATCTGCTAGTAAAGGAAATGTTTTGTAATACGTCGCACAAGGTCTAAGACTTGTTCTAATCATTTCGAGTCCGGTCTCTCCACTATCAAAACTGACTATAAAAATATTATGAGAACTTTTGAAAAATGAGTTCATCCCTTCTAGCATAAAAGTGCGGTTGAAAATTTTCATTAAGTAATTCATCTGAGACCAAAGGACGAGCTAGTATACAAAAGGAAAACCTAAGGCCTTTAGCCTAGTAAGATAAGTTTGTATATATTAATCAGAGCCAGCATGTTCATGTGTCTGTGTTGTATCGAATATGAAATACATGTATATATAATATACAAATAACTAACCAACACAATTCTACGGTTAAGATTTTTGTTTTGATTTGCAAATGCCATTTGTTCAAACAATTATATTTACTGATATAACTGACTAAAAGTTATCTTGGGACAATAAACCTGCCAAAATGAATGCACTATAAATATCAAGTGTATTGCAAGATGGTTTTTATGGAAAGTTGAAATAGAAAAACGGCTATTTCTTTGCGTGCCAAAGATATCTACCGGCGTCTGCAGAATCATAATATAAATCATAATCGATTCTTACATGCAAACTTCTACTTAATGGTTCACACAAGTTTTACGTATAAGATATGAGTGGTCGGACTTATGCAGTTAATGTGAAATTCTAATTCTTGAGTTTTCACTTATGATTTTCAGTGAAACAAAAACTACATTCGTATATAACGTTTGAATAATGTAAATCGAATGCCAAATCACTATTTGTCACGAATTTCTGTACATGTTTTGACAATATCACAACAATTGTTGTTTCAAAGAAAGAATTCAAAATTCAATTATCCCTGACATGACTATATATATAAAGTCTCCTGAATCTGAAGAGATATTTAACGAAAAATAATGATGTATGAAATATTTGCTGCTGAATGTAAAGCCCATCACAATCAATCAATAAATACGTATTTCAAATTACAAATATTGCACGACTATCGTTCGTAACCGATGCCTTGATCAATTTATGATTTATTAATCAGCAATATGCAAATATCAAGGTCTATCAAACATGTTATAATCATATAAATCTATTGACCCATGCACGATAATAAAAGATAATTTATTAATTTCATAACCGAATGGACAAGATGCATTTATTTTCATACACTAATCTTTACTATATATGCCTCTAAATGTTATAGACAGTTAGATCTATTTGTCTGGTCTTCCTTATGCATCATCTGCAATACGAGCTATGCGTTTCTAATTTCGCACAAGACACGCCACCATTCATGCTTTGTTAATTCGGAACCAAATTTGACAACGAAATTCATAGTCTTGACACGAACACCTATCATCTGTATATAATATGCTACTCAATGATTTATCTCTATAGATCTTCCTTGTTATGTAAGTATATTGATTTAATGACACCTATCATCTGTATATAATATGCTACTCAATGATTTCTCTCTATAGATCTTCCTTTGTTATGTAAGTATATTGATTTAATGACAAGTGACATCTGTATATAATATGCTACTCAATGATTTCTCTCTATAGATCTTCCTTTGTTATGTAAGTATATTGATTTAATCAATGATTTCTCTCTATAGATCTTCCTTTGTTATGTAAGTATATTGATTTAATCAATGAGTTCTCTCTATAGATCTTCCTTTGTTATGTAAGTATATTGATTTAATCAATGATTTCTCTCTATAGATCTTCCTTTGTTATGTAAGTATATTGATTTAATCAATGAGTTCTCTCTATAGATCTTCCTTTGTTATGTAAGTATATTGATTTAATCAATGATTTCTCTCTATAGATCTTCCTTTGTTATATAAGTATATTGATTTAATCAATGAGTTCTCTCTATAGATCTTCCTTTGTTATGTAAGTATATTGATTTAATGATTTCTCTCTATAGATCTTCCTTTGTTATGTAAGTATATTGATTTAATCAATGATTTCTCTCTATAGATCTTCCTTTGTTATGTAAGTATATTGATTTAATCAATGAGTTCTCTCTATAGATCTTCCTTTGTTATGTAAGTATATTGATTTAATCAATGATTTCTCTCTATAGATCTTCCTTTGTTATGTAAGTATATTGATTTAATCAATGAGTTCTCTCTATAGATCTTCCTTTGTTATGTAAGTATATTGATTTAATCAATGATTTCTCTCTATAGATCTTCCTTTGTTATGTAAGTATATTGATTTAATCAATGAGTTCTCTCTATAGATCTTCCTTTGTTATGTAAGTATATTGATTTAATCAATGATTTCTCTCTATAGATCTTCCTTTGTTATGTAAGTATATTGATTTAATCAATGATTTCTCTCTATAGATCTTCCTTTGTTATATAAGTATATTGATTTAATCAATGAGTTCTCTCTATAGATCTTCCTTTGTTATGTAAGTATATTGATTTAATGATTTCTCTCTATAGATCTTCCTTTGTTATATAAGTATATTGATTTAATCAATGAGTTCTCTCTATAGATCTTCCTTTGTTATGTAAGTATATTGATTTAATCAATGATTTCTCTCTATAGATCTTCCTTTGTTATGTAAGTATATTGATTTAATCAATGATTTCTCTCTATAGATCTTCCTTTGTTATATAAGTATATTGATTTAATCAATGATTTCTCTCTATAGATCTTCCTTTGTTATGTAAGTATATTGATTTAATGATTTCTCTCTATAGATCTTCCTTTGTTATATAAGTATATTGATTTAATCAATGAGTTCTCTCTATAGATCTTCCTTTGTTATGTAAGTATATTGATTTAATCAATGATTTCTCTCTATAGATCTTCCTTTGTTATGTAAGTATATTGATTTAATCAATGATTTCTCTCTATAGATCTTCCTTTGTTATGTAAGTATATTGATTTAATCAATGATTTCTCTCTATAGATCTTCCTTTGTTATATAAGTATATTGATTTAATCAATGAGTTCTCTCTATAGATCTTCCTTTGTTATGTAAGTATATTGATTTAATGATTTCTCTCTATAGATCTTCCTTTGTTATGTAAGTATATTGATTTAATCAATGAGTTCTCTCTATAGATCTTCCTTTGTTATGTAAGTATATTGATTTAATGATTTCTCTCTATAGATCTTCCTTTGTTATGTAGTATATTGATTTAATCAATGATTTCTCTCTATAGATCTTCCTTTGTTATATAAGTATATTGATTTAATCAATGATTTCTCTCTATAGATCTTCCTTTGTTATGTAAGTATATTGATTTAATGATTTCTCTCTATAGATCTTCCTTTGTTATGTAAGTATATTGATTTAATCAATGATTTCTCTCTATAGATCTTCCTTTGTTATGTAAGTATATTGATTTAATGATTTCTCTCTATAGATCTTCCTTTGTTATGTAAGTATATTGATTTAATCAATGATTTCTCTCTATAGATCTTCCTTTGTTATGTAAGTATATTGATTTAATCAATGAGTTCTCTCTATAGATCTTCCTTTGTTATGTAAGTATATTGATTTAATCAATGATTTCTCTCTATAGATCTTCCTTTGTTATGTAAGTATATTGATTTAAATGATTTCTCTCTATAGATCTTCCTTTGTTATGTAAGTATATTGATTTAATCAATGATTTCTCTCTATAGATCTTCCTTTGTTATGTAAGTATATTGATTTAATCAATGATTTCTCTCTATAGATCTTCCTTTGTTATGTAAGTATATTGATTTAATGATTTCTCTCTATAGATCTTCCTTTGTTATGTAAGTATATTGATTTAATGATTTCTCTCTATAGATCTTCCTTTGTTATGTAAGTATATTGATTTAATCAATGATTTCTCTCTATAGATCTTCCTTTGTTATGTAAGTATATTGATTTAATCAATGATTTCTCTCTATAGATCTTCCTTTGTTATGTAAGTATATTGATTCAATGATTTCTCTCTATAGATCTTCCTTTGTTATGTAAGTATATTGATTCAATGATTTCTCTCTATAGATCTTCCTTTGTTATGTAAGTATATTGATTTAATGATTTCTCTCTATAGATCTTCCTTTGTTATGTAAGTATATTGATTTAATGATTTCTCTCTATAGATCTTTCTTTGTTATGTAAGTATATTGATTTAATGACAAGTGAGCATCTGTCTCTTATTGTTTCTGACTTCCATGAATAGTTTTGGAAGAGAATTCAAAAAACACATTTATGTATTATAAGTCGTTATAAGTAAGTGTTGTTCGTAATAACTATATCGGGAATAGTGTCTCCGTAGCAAATCGACAAAAAAAAACCAATCAGTCAATTATAATTACTTATTATGTAATACATCTAGATATAAATTACTGTTGGTTTTTATTACAAGTCATCTTGTTAGTATTATCGGCTAAGAACTGGCATTAGAGTAGAAAATATATTACCCAACAAAACGTATTTTTAACCATTTGAAATGTGAACTGTGTGAAACGTTTCAACTTATCGCGTATTTTATTCAGAATGGTACTTTGTCAGTGTTAAATCAAAACTATAGGGGCATTCTATGCATCTTCCGACCCCATTTAGCCTAAAAAATATACTGTTTTTTTTGTATTTCTTTCACCTACGATAAATATTGTTTTATTTTAAACACACATCGTCTATCGCATCAGGTTAAATTTAACACAATGATACGGATATTTAAAACGGTTGCCAATGAGACAAATATCCACCTCAAGTTATTTATTAATAAGATTAACTGAAGGTGTAAACAGCTATATTGCACCGTTACACAGGGAAAAGTGCCACGCATGTTTTACGTATATTTTACATATGTAAAACATGTGTTTGGTAACGCATGGGAAACATCTTTTTCCTACCACACATGTAAAACGCATGTTTTAAACATGCGTTATTCATGCGTTTTACGCATGAATAATACATGTTATGTAAAACACATGTTAAAAACATGCGTTTTAACGCATGAATAATACATGTTATGTAAAACACATGTTAAAAACATGCGTTATTCGTGCGTTTTACACATGAAAAATATATGTAATGTTAAACGCATGTTTCAAAACCATGCGTTAAGCATGTGTTGTAAGAAACATGTGTATAATATGCGTTTTAAATGATGCGTATAACATGTGTGAAACAAACATGCGTATAATGCATATATTTCAAATCATCCATAAAACCTTTGTCAAGTTAGCTAGTTCACATTCCATATGTTCCACACAACCAAGACGACTTATGTTTACTTTTGAAGGCTGTTCCCTGGACATATAATTGCTTTAATCAGTTTAATTTGGACTCTGTTGGATAGTTGTCCAATTGGCATCTCTTCATGTTATTTTGACCACAAATCTCCTTTCAACAAGCAACATCAGTATCATATTACAGACAAGACTTCACTTTTCATTAGCTCTGTTTGAATACACCAATAAACAAAAGAAATGTCTGTAACACGATTTTCATGTTTCTAAAACCTTTATCAAGTACATTTGACACTAAGATGTTTGAAAAGACAATGATATGAAATATTTGATTGAATAAAAACCTACAATCTTTGGTCTCTGTAGTTTCATTGGCAGTAATACCACAACTCTTTTATACAGAGGTCAAAATTATCTTAAATAAATTTTGTGGAATGTTGTACATGTATTTGACAATTTTTGTTAAAATGTTACTCATGGTTAAACTAAAACGTACACATTTGTTGGCTTATGCATATAATACATGTAATATGAAAAGGAAAACCCAAAAAGTGTATTAATGGTTCCTTTAGCATCAATTTAAATACAATTTTGAAGTTGTGTCCCTTGCATGTTAAATGATCTGAGATTGTATAATTGTTTTTAAACATATTAAATGAAAAAGTCAATAAATCTGCTTAAGAATATATTTATATTTTTTCTCTCTGTTGTCTACTTGTTGCAGAATATAAATTTGAAAAAAAACTTGGATTTTGATTTCACTCTACTTTTATTTACAGCATTCTCAAAACGTTACAATCAACTTTTTATGTTTTTGTTGTTGACATAATAACATTATCAATTGAATGTTCTTTCTTCTAAATGTCACTCTTCTTGATGTTGTCTTTATCTGAAAAGAAAACAATAATATTCATAATCATACATTTAAACTTAATTTGATTTATTCCCATATACTGTAAGTTGTTAGTTTTAAACATACATGTAATGAAATAACCTCAGTGACTTAAAACATGCTTTTCTGTCTCATTTTTGTCTCTTGTGGAGAGTTGTCTCATTGGCAGTAATACCACATCTACTTTTTTTATATTTTTCTCCTTTTGATATAACATATTTGAATAAAACTGGAAAGTATTTTATAAATATAAATATTTGTTTTGCTATCAGTAAATTAAAACCAAACTAAATATTATTGTTATACACATATGTATGTTTACCAGTTTTACAAACTGTTGATACCTATATTTTGGCATTGTACAAGATCATGTTCTTATCCTATGACTAATGGCGGTATATTCACTAAATCCATTAGATGTGTACTGATTAATATTTAAGTCTCAGACACATGATTTTTGGTTTTACATTTGGCATGAGTTTTGCTTATTTTAAATTCTTCTTCAATGGTCTCTGGTAATGCTGGTGGAGAGTAATGACTCATTGGCAGTTGGCAATCATACCACATCTTCTTATTTTTATATTAAAAAATTGTAGCTAAAAATTGGGCACAATGAATATTTGTAATAAAAACAATCTATTGCAATACAAAACGTAACCACAACTGATCTTTTTACTTACAAAATCGAACAGTTTTTAAAGTGTTATTACCATAAGATGTTAGTTGAAACTTTTCATTCATTTATTTATAGGTATTAAATACCCATGAAACTTTTAACAACTGCAATGTGTTAGGAAAAGCAAGGATTGCAAGGATTAAAATATTTTTTTTTTAAATCTCTCTCCAAATATTACATAATTATAAATATATATTTAAACACAAACCAACTTTTTTGGCCTACAGAAGTCCATTCTATGAAAATATCCTTTGGTTATGTATGCTTGGCTTTCCAGAAACTCCTGTAACATAAATATGAAATAAAATGAAGTTTTGGATACATTCTTTATAAGATGTCATTTTGTATTAATTATGAACATGGTAAAGGTACAAATAGTTTCAATTCACTCTCAATGACAGTGTTTTTCAATAAAGGGTTACAGCTAATTTCCTAATGCATGAAGTGCAAAATGTTGGTTAGCTTGCTTGCTTTGTTTGTATATTAATATTGTGCAAACATATTAGGATAACACCCAATTGAATTCAAATATAATATATACCATGTATACAGGTTAAAATATGCCTATACATAATTTGTTTAAAGATGTCAATCTTATTCACAAAGCTTGTATAAACAATTATACAAACAAAATAAGCAAGCAAGCCAACCAAAGTTTTACTTTGCAAGCAGAAGGAAATCAGCTGTAATACATGCCATTTTCTCGTTTGAATTGTTTTACATTGTCTTATCAGTGTTTGGCCTTTTCTAGCTGACTATGCAGTATGGGCTTTGATCATTGTTGAAGGCCATACAGTTACCTATAGTTGTTAATGTCTGAGTTATTTTGGTCTTTTGTGGATAGTTGTTTCATTGGCAATCATACCACATCTTCTTTTTTATATGCCGTTCATCATGTTCCTTCCTGTTAGACATCTCTAAATAAAACACTGATTCACTATAAATAGTTGGTTTATCAAAATGTCAGTTAGTCCATTTTCATTATTTTGTTTTTTAAATTAAATATGCTTAATTAATTTCACAAGAGTTTAAAGAAAATTAGTGGGGAATGTCTCCATGGGACACAGATGAAGCCCCCTCTTGCATGCTTTGTTTTCAGAGATATACTTTTTTTGTAAGCCAAAATCTATATTTTACCCCAATGTTCAATTTTCCATACAAGGCGGGTTAAATTACAATAGCTGTATTTTGACCTAATGGTCAATTTTCCATAAGGTTCAAAATACCATATATGGGCCATCTTGCAATTGTACGAGTTTTTTTTTTTTGCTGTGTATTTACTAATGTTGATTCATTGATATATACCCCTTATAATTTATCAGTTGTTTCTCTACTGCATTTTATCCTTTTTTATAAATTCTCCTTACTATTTGTAACAGCAGTGAATCCCAAACTCTGTCTCACTAACAAATCTCAGATAAAAAGCAGTTCAGAAAGAAAGAACTTTCAAGAGGTTTTAGTTGAATGTTTAGTAGAAAAGTTCAAATTTCTGTTTGGTCAGACAAACACTTAAACAGTTTGGCACAGACTGTCAGCTGATTGTAACAGCAAAGTAACCTTAATATATATATAGTAATAAGTTTCAGCATAAATAATGTATTGAAAGCAAGTTGTCTTACAAAGTTCATATTCAATACAGTAAGTCTCGCAAAGAGCAAAAAAACGAAAGGCCACTTATTGTTTTCAAAACAATTTCACCCCATGTCAGATTTGCTCTAAATGCTTTGGTTTTTGAGTTATAAGCCAAAAACTGCATTTTACCCCTATGTTCTATTCTTAGCCATGGTGGCCATCTTGGTTAGTTGGCCAGGTCAAGGGACACATTTTTAAACTAGATACCCCAATGATGATTGTGGCCAAATTTGGATTAATTTTGCCAAGTAGTTTCAGAAGAGAAGATTTTTCTAAAAGATATAAACTCAGATTTACGAAAAATGGTTAAAAATTGACTAAGAAGGGCAATAACTCCTAAAGGGGTCAACTGACCATTTAGGTCATGTTGACTTAATTGTGAACCTTACTTTGCTGAACAGTATTGCTTCTTACAGTTTATCTCTATCTGTAATAATATTCAAGATAATAACCAAAAACAGCAAAATTTCCTTAAAATTACCAATTCAGGGGCAGCAACATAACAACAGGTTGTTTGATTCATCTGGAAATTTCAGGACAAACAGATCTTAACCTGGTTACAGTTTTACCCCATGTCAGATTTGCTCTAAATGCTTTGGTTTTTGAGTTATAAGCCAAGAACTGCATTTTATTCCTATGTTCTATTTTTAGCCATGGCAGCCATCTTGGTTAATTGGCCAGGTCACCGGACACATTTTTAAACTAGATACCCCAATGATGATTGTGGCCAAGTTAGGTTTAATTTGGCTCAGTAGTTTCAGAGGAGAAGATTTTTGTAAAAGTTAACGATGACGGACGCAAAGTGATGGGAAAAGCTCACTTGGCCCTTCGTGCCAGGTGAGCTAAAAATCTTGCACCATACAAAAAATATACTTACAATTGCTGAATTTTACTTGAAACATTTATCAGGCGTCTTCCCTTGCCATTTTCTTCACCATTTGTGGAATTTTTTAAACATCCATGTACATGTACCTTCCTGCATGATATAGGGGAGATCAAATTTGTTAACTAGCCTAAAGGATAAAAAGAAATCCATTTCATAAAAATCTTACAGAAACTATTTTCATATTAATTTACAATTACAGTGTTCATGTGAAAGCCAAAATGAAGTTCATAGATATAAGAAGATGTGGTATGAGTGCCAATGAGATTACTCTTCATCCAAGTCACAATTTATAAAACAAGTAAAAGTAAACCATTAAAGGTCAAAGTACAGTCTTCAACATAGAGCTTTTTATAAATTTATAAAATCTGGTAACTCAAAAACCCAATATCTACAATTATAAAAATTGTAAGGGATCTCATGTCAGAAGAAATAAACAATTCACCAAATTTTTTGCAAGAAAAAGAAAACATTCTTGAGTTATTGACCGAAAACTGGAAAATCAACCTTTTTTATGGATATAAAACCTAGTAACTCAGAAACGTAAAATGTAAAATTTATAAAAATTGAAAAAGAGTTCATGTCAACAGATATTAAAAAAAAATCACCAAAATTTCTTGCAAGTAGGAGAAAACATTTTTGAGTTATTGACTAAAAACTGAAGAATCATCCTTTTTTGATGAACAACCCTGCTACTCAGAAACTTAAAATATAAAATTTATAAAAATTGAAAGGGAGGCTGCTCTGACATGTCAAATTCACCAAAGTTTTATGCAAAATGGTTATATTAAAGCATTTATGAATTCATGTCCAACATGTTGACCATGGACAGACAGACAACGGTATACCATAATACATACATGTATGTACTCCCATAAATGGGCGTATAAAAAGAAGAAACAAGAAAAACTTATGAACTTAGTGACTACATCAACAAACAAAAACAAACAAAAACTACTAAACATCAGATTCCTGACTAAGGACAGGTGACACACAACTGCAGGGGTTTTAAACGTTTAAATGGTACCAAACTTGTACCCTTATCTGAAACAATAGTGGCAATTGTAAACTAAAGTTAACACAAGGAAACAAAAATTGATCATCATCCAATGTAATCCTGAAAGATGGACCAACAGTGCCTTAAATTCTTAATGCCTACATAAGGCAGTCTGCATAAAGTCTCAGTGGCAAATATTTCAGATATCAGTATAAACAATTCATGTCAATCAAATAATTAAACTAAGAAGTGTATTTCATACTTAACTCACTATATTGGTTGAGGGAATATGTTGATGGCAGTACGGTGACCTATAATTGTTAATGTTTGTGTCATTTTGGTCTTTTGTGGATAGTTGTAATCATACCACATCTTCTTTTTCATACATATTTTGAACAGGTGTATAAATATTTTATATATTAAAACAAACCTTAGTATAATGATAAAAACTGATTGTATCAAGTGCTACAATATTATATATTATTGCAGTGAGGTTAAAATCTCTGGCATTTATTGACAACACGAACCCCTCCAAAAAAAAAAATGTTTGTTTCACCCTCAGCTGCCACTATATGTAATGCTAAAATTGAAAGAAAAAAATTGTTTCGGTTTGTCGCTAAAAAAATAGATTGTTCTTCGCCGAAAGGCAGAGATGTATTATATGTCTAATATAATTGTAATCAATTTAACTATTGTAAGTTTATTGTCTGAATTTTGTATGCCATAACCATTTAATGTAAATGTGTTTGTGCGAATAAAATATTGTCTATTGTCTATTGTCTATTGTCTATGTCTCTGCCGAAGGCGAAAAAAAAAGTTTGCACAGAAAAAAACAACATAGCCCCCCCCCCCCCCCCCCCGAAAATCAAATGGTTGCTGCCTAAGTTCGTGCATGTCTTTATAATTCAATTACTAAAACTGGATGAATCACAGAAGATTGATTCGGGTGAAGCTCTACTGTGATAATCATATTCAAGTGAGGTATATTTGCCGTTATTGTTGATAGGATTTTAAACTCCTATAGGATAGTCCTGTGGATAAATAAATCAGTTTTGGAAATGGCAAAAAATCCTTTATGAAATGTTAATCAAATAAAATATTAAAGTTGAATTCTTACCCATCTTGTCTTTAGTGTCCTAGATTGAAGATATCCTACATTGTCCTAGCTGCATCCAAGGATTTGTGTAGTTGCTGCATCTCATTTCTTCCATAAAATTTGCGTTCACGAATCATGATGTCAATATCAGTGTCGTCTGTCTGAACGCTCGTTTCCGGGTGAACCGTACGGGCTAATATTAAACCAAAGACGAAACATTTAAGATTCCATTTAAGGAGGTAGACCTAGGTAAAGGGAAATAACTCTTAAAATCATCAGTATGTTTGTGTCAACCATTTTTAAAAATATATTCTAAGCTTCTAGGTGACATAGATTATTTTCAATCTGTTTCTGGTAAATGCTTAAAATACATTGATGAACTTGACTTTTACAAACGCTTAACTGATTTAAAGAGTTATCTCCCTGAACCAAGGTCTACCCCCTTAAACGGCATTAAATGATTGAAATCTATCCGAAGATTTATAAGTCATTAAAACAAGTAAACATGATTAATAATTGTATGTAACCGATTGGACCTTAAAAAACTATATGAATGTGGATTCCGTAATTTCCTCGGAGTCTCCATGCCAGTGTAATGGTATTTCCCGCGGTTATTTTTGTACAATAAAATACGGTATAACTACAATTTTGCAAAGACTCAATCAGTGTAAGTATATCGATACTGTGAATCAATTAACATGAAAAAAAACCTCTTTAATTTCTAATTAATTTTACTGGACACATAATGATATTAAACACACGGGCACCTGGTCAATTCGTCACCTTATTTAAGCCCATTTAAGTCAAATCGGCACCTTTTTTCAGGAAATTTCTGCAATTGATTTTTTAACTGCCACCTTATATTAAAAACGGTTTTCATCTTTTATATGAAAGAAGTTTTTGGTACTCTTCTCTACTGTTGTATATAGTAATACAGACGAGGGAAAAAAGAAGAGAAAACACTTAAATTTTATCACAGATTTTTTTTTTGAATAATCTGCCTTTCCTGATTTTCCTGATCTTTTCAGTGGCAGATCCATAACTTTTTCTGACTGACCTAACGGGGGCCCGCTCCAGTCATGCTCCAATGATTCCCTATATAATCAACAAAATTTTCCCCACAAAAGGGGGGGGGGTAAATGTATAATGGTAGATGGAGATCCAGCACTGTATATAAATAGAGCACCTAGATTCTACATGTAAAAATATGGTTTCTTTTTCAAAGGAGGTTTAAGGATCAGTTCAATTATATTAGATAGTTTATAAAACAATTATGGGAGTCTTCAATAGTTCTGGGTGTGGACGTAACCACTTTGGGTTACCCGAATTAAAAAGGGGTGGATTTGACTTTTTATGCCATATTGACTATCAAAGGTGCCCATTTGACCAGGTGCCAAACATGGCAAAATGACCAGAATTCAGACACAGTGTTAAAAAAATTAAGATATATACAATTTTTTGTTGAAATGCACACTACACTGGCAGCTTTTAAGCTACATTAGATTGTAACTTGAGTTATATTTCTTGTATTTAACTAATTATACATGTGTTAAAAATTATACAGTTTTGAATGATGATATTGAAAATAAGGAGATCAATGTAGTATGATTGCCTATGAGATTACTATCTACTAATGTCCATATGAACTGGATTTAAGCATCTATATAGGACACCTTAATACCTTTAACAATGAACAAAGCTCATACTGTCAGCTACAAAAAATGTATAACAGGCCATCAAGGCTTAATGACATGACACACTGTTAAATGATTTGCCAAGGTAAATCAAAAATGGCAGACTGCATCCAACAACAACTAAATTTCATCTGGACTTGGAACAGGCATATTAAAATAGAATGTATGTGTACTGGGACTGTTGTGTAACAGCACAAAAGAGGAACAAAGTGGTGAAATCGTTTAGAGATTGTTTTGATTCATTGAATTGGAACAAAGCTAAAAAAAACATCTAACATGAAGACAAACAATCAAAACTTAATAGTACTTTCAGTTACTAGTATTGAAAGCTCATTAAAAGCTAATAAAAACTCAAACATTAATATATAAACCATTTTTTCCCATACACATATACATGTATATATATGTATAGATGTAATTATCAGAGCAATTTGTTTTACAATTTTTGTTTAACATTTTTAATTATCTAATAAACTGATATATATTTTATTAAAGTTTCCAAGCAAGTCAATACATGCAATAACAAAAAAAATTTGGGACAAGACAATGTTTAAAAAACGTGACCAAAGAAAAGAAAAGAAAATGTACTTGTAATCGACACTGGAGAAAAATGGACTCTTCAGGTAAGAAGTTTTATTCTGCAATGACTTTTGTTTAATAGTTTATCTGTTTTTGAATAAAAGAATGTGTAAAGTATATTTTAGTGGGACAGCATCCCAACAAACAATAAATCAGAAGAGATATCAAGTGGTAAATATTTTGCTTACTGAATCAGACAAAGTTAATACCAAATGTGCCATGCTATAAATTATCCTACATCTGAAGAAGGTATGAATATACATATATGCAACCGGAATTTTACAGAAAAAAAATCTGTCCTTTATTATGTCTATATATGCTAGCTGCAAATTTTTCACTGCATTTGCATAACTAGTTAGGTTAGTACTTTTTCATCTTTTTAAAATTTTGTCTTGCAAAACAACACATTGCAGGGATAAAGTAAAGGAATCAAGTTTTCATTTTATCCATTTTTTTGCATGTTTACACATTCTTTTTCCCATACAATGTTTTGGTGAAGTTAAATAATAGTAGTTAGTACACATGTTGCCACTTGGAAATATAAATGATATGAAAAATACTATTGTGAGCTCTCTCAAGCCTAGCTTTAGAAAACTGCATTTATTACTTATTTCAAGAATATATACCTGTTGATTTTGCACATTTTTTTCATAAGAATGTTCATTATATTTTTGCCTTTCAGGAAATTTTAACTTTCAGTTACATTCAGTTCTTGTGAAATTTGACATCTCTTATATAAACATCACAAATGTCTTTTTACTTAATCATCTTTTTTATGTTTACAGAAGAAATTGTCACATGGAAATGTCTTGGGCAGATTAAAAAGAAGAAGTAACTGTGCCAGGAAGCAGTTCCAGTCATTTGCAGCAACAGGACTGTGATGAATAGAACTTTAATATGAATTGAATCAAAACATAGAATTTAACAAACTTGTGTCAGATGATATACTCTTATGATGCTATTGAAGGACATCAATGATGAGAAAGAAGTAAAGGAAAAGACAATAAATGACAGCATATCAAATATCACAATGTATATTAAGTCAGTTAATACATTGTTTCAACTACATACTTTACAGCATTTCATTTTAACTATGTGTGAATTTTGTCTATTCAAGCTTAACCAAATGCTTTAAAATTAAGATATTAAATATTTTAGGCAGACATGTTTTTGTATTTTTTCATTTATTTTTCAAACATTCAAGTTATTACATTCTTCAGTGGCGTATCCAGCCAAAAGCCCATTTTTCAAAGGGGTTTTCCAACCAAGGATAAAGGAGGGATTCTAATCGTGTCTTTCATTTTTAAATTGTTAATTTCCACAATAAAAATAAAACATATAAGCCAAAGATAAAAAAATCAGTCATAAAAAAAATATAATTTTGAAATTCATGTAAAACGCATGTAAAACATGTATTTTACATGAGTTTGTATTAACACGCGTTTTACACATGTGAAGTATTTCATGCGTTTTGTAACGCATATTTAATATATGTTTTTGCACGCCTGTTATACGCATGTTGTAAAAAACATGCATTAAACGCACAAAAAACATACGTTTTACACACGTTTTCTTTAACATGCGTGAAACATGCGTGGCACTTTTTGCTGTGTACGCCTTCGACATTGGGGAAACACGTATGGTATAGTAAAAAGGATGTTCGCTTGCCATGTTTTGGGATTTTTGTCAGATTTTCGGAATCCTCTGGTGTTATCCATTTGAATGCCTTAAAAAATGCCCATAGACACCCATTATTCTTTATATAAATCTTTTATATGTTTAATTTTACGCAATCCGTAAAAGTCTTATAAAATCTTTGTTATTTTCTAATAGTTTTTGAGAACTTTAACTTGCAATGATAATGCTATGACAAATTCAATGGCTAATATCTCGAAAACAAAGCACATTAACCTATATTTTTTTGTTGGCTTGCTTTTTGGTTCCTTTATTAAACCCATTCAATATATACTAGTGGTATGAAAAGCTTGTTATATTGAAACTGAGTAGCAAACTTTCTTCAAGATAGGAATGGCGCCGTCAACATGATTGTTCAATTATTCAAGAGAGAAAGTAAACGGCATAATTTGTCTTAAAAGGAGTAATCGTACAGTAAAAATATAAAATACAAAACAACCTGAATTTAGACGGACAACTCTAGAATTAGCGGGGTAAAACATGTTTGTGAGTTTTCAACACTCCTCAACCATTACAACGGTGTAAAAGGACAACACAAGAATATTCTGTAATTACTAAATATCAATTGGATAGGGCTTCATTCGGCAAGACTATACAAGAAGCATAAAAAAATAAAAATAAATAAAACACTTAATTTTTTTTCTGTTAGTGAATTTCAACAAAAGGTCACCAGGAAATGAAAAGCTAAATACAATACAAACTTACACATTATAATTAAAAAAGTAACATTTGCTGTTTCTTGTTAAAAATGTTATTGAATAAATAATTTGATCTGAAAGCGTGTGATTAAATGTCACCATTCTGGCATAAAACTAATTTCCGGTCACAGAATACCATATAATTGAAGTCAAAATGATCTGTTTGGATGTTACTACCAAATTCAACTTTCTGTTATTCAGAATTAGTTATACATCAATCATCTATTTCTAAAAAACTAATCAGCGGAAATATAATCCAGAGAAAAAAGTCTTTCGTATTTGTAAAACACAAACGAAACCAATATAATGTAAACTTAAGCAGATATTGAGAAATTAATTCCGCGTTAGTCTGTTAATTATCATATTACTGATTCTGTACGTTCAGAATGAAAAGGGTCACGATTTATATACATGTATACTGTACACTGCTAGAATAAAACGTAGATGTAATTGCATATTGAAACGTTAATTTGTTTTTCAACTGAGAACTTTAATAAAATAAACAATGGTATTTTAATCATAAAACATCTCCTTATTTTTAACAATTGCATCTAAATATGTATCTGCATTATAACATTTGTATTCAAGCTGAGTTTTATAAAAAAAAAAAAAAACATTTTGTCGATTTTTTGGTTCTAATTTCCTTCAATCCATATACATGAATTTTTAAAGTTAACTGTTTTGTTGTAACATTTTGTAATAATAGCTGTAGTGCATAAACGTGTTTTTCCTGTGAGACTCTAAAAGCACAGGAAACAAAGAATGGCTGGAAACCGAACATTCATTTGTCTTCGTTAAAAAAACAATACACATTCTTCGAGGGATACTTTGTAAAAAAAAACTGCCTACATATAAAATAAATTTATATGAGTCATTTTTCAACTATAAAATAATTCAATTTTAATAAAACGTAACGTCGCTCTCATACGAAAGGTTTATATAAATCGCTAAATCATAAAGTTCCATCTACGATTGACAGGACTGTCTACAAAAAATCAAATTACAACCTCAGACGTGATGGT
>CM034352.1:1299778-1325030 GCA_019925275.1 Mytilus edulis
ACTTCTCGACTGAATCCATCAGCATTTTGAAGTTGTATTTCCGATTGATAGATTTAGGCTCACGATATTTCAGACCTTCGGATAACACATTTCGCAGGGAAGTTTTATTGACAATGTTGAGGTCTCCGGTAATAACGTGGCCAGCCGGATTATATTTGAATTGGGAACTAGCACAGGTGCAATCAGGAGA
Organism: Mytilus edulis; assembly: GCA_019925275.1. NCBI lineage: Eukaryota > Metazoa > Mollusca > Bivalvia > Mytilida > Mytilidae > Mytilus > Mytilus edulis. Next base: position 1,299,969 of record CM034352.1, read on the forward strand.
TTTAGACTTGAAGTCGTCAATATTGAGAACCTGCAAAACGCGGTTGTAATTATAAATTCTTTAGTTGCAATAGGTTTGGTATAGGTATAAGAAATTATTGGTACAGACTGATCTTTAAAATAAGGAGGTATTTTCAACTGAACTAATTTATGATGAAGGATATTGCCTAAGTTGGCGCCATCGAGACTTTTGTTGGCAAAGGAAAATTTAAGAAAAGACTTTTTTCTCTTTTTCATCTTTTCCAATGCGAACTGGTTTGAAAAGTCTGTGACTTGCAATATCCGAATTGATAACTGTACGTTTGTAATGGTTTGAATGAGGGTTTGTAACAGTGGTTTCCAATTTTAAATTGAATAGAGGATGTAGTTTTGAAGTTTCGTGCGAATGTGGTGAATACCTAACGGCTTTTGTATAAATGGCAGCAAGTCATTAATAGAGACAACATGCAGAGTAGGTGATGTATAATGCCGATGACCATGACTGCGTCATCGTCGAGGAATGGAGTTAAAAATGTTCATCACATTCACGCAGCTACAGGATGGACTAGATATATTACCTTTACCATCAAGTTTGTCATTGCAACCATATGGTGTCGTAGTTCCCAAATGTCGAAGTCCTCTTTTTGTCTACGGAGATGCGTTGCAAGTTGATGATTGTTAATCTTGTGGTATATTTTTCGATAATGCTAAGTGTCAAAACATTCAATTGCTTTAAAAGATGATGCTGTGTTTGGAAAGCTTTTTTTCTAAAAATACAGTACAGTTGAACCTACGTGAATCAATATAGGTTTTTATTTCTAAAATCTTTTGTTATTTCTATAACTTTTTATTTCAATATTTATTATTATACTTTAAAATTATCAATACTCATTAAAATAATATGATTTCATATTCTTGTTCAAAACAATTACGGACAATAGCCATGCCAGTGAATAAAGTTTTATTTGAAAATATCAATCTTTTTCTACCGTGTTAACATACTAAATGCTTGTTTTATAGGAATTGTTCATGACTTTTGACTACTTTTGCTGAAAACAAACTCTACTGATTTGACAGAATGTCATCTTTTATACTATCATTCAACAATGTCATTGATAAGGCGTGTGTGCTAATTTAGATTTTGTCTTTCCAGATGGTCTTATATATAAATATATCGATAAAAGAGATGAATAGTATTATAAAAACAGCTGATGTAGTAGTTGTTCATTTACAAAACCAACAATGAACTTAAGAAAGGGCCGCAGAAATAACTGACCAACTTAAAATAGTTCTGCTTTTTGGAGCACATCATGTTCTTCAAAGTGATAGCGGCAAAAAGGGGAATGCCATATAATAACTGAGCTTAGATGATTATGCGCAGAGCAAGTACTATTACACGGAAAGACAACCGCGAAGCCACAATATATTGTATCTGATGCCACATTCTGACCGAACGTAGCTGCATATTTATACATAGCACACAACCAATAAAACACTGTAACATGTAAAAAAAAAAAGAGATGTGGTATGATTGCCAATGAGACAACTCTCCACAAGAGACTACAATTAGACAGAAATTAACAACTATAGGTCACCGTACGGCCTTCAACAATGAGCAAAGCCAATACCGCATAGTCAGCTAAAAAAGGTCCCGAAATGACATACTATAAATACGTAGGTTATTTTTTTTATTTTTTTTATTGTTACTGTATACTCATTTTACGAGTTTTTACTATTTTATTAAAAGATAGAAAAAAAAGACACTTTTCATAATGTGCCGTCAGTTGTATTTGGAAGGCAACATTTTGTTTTTAATTTTCGTAACTTTTATTTAAAACGGTTTCTATTACATAACAGATATTGAAGTAGCTGCCTGCTTCTTACTGAAGTTATAAACAAATCGGCCTTTACTCGCATTTATTTTTTTAGACTAAAATCTCCACTAGTGTTAATCACAAATAACCGTAAAAATTAAGGCAAAATCTTAAATTCCCAGTATAATAATAAAACCTAACTAAAGAATATATCGTTAACATAATGTCGTTCGAATAACGAATGCTATATTTGGAACTGGACGTTATGTCTCTTGTTCTTGTGTCTTTGGTAATGCTCGTTACCTAAAATTGATTAAAAATACCAGAACTGTAAAATAAAAAAAAAATGATTCGTATAGCAACCGATTAATTCAACTGTACTCATATTATTTGTATGTTCGCTCTTAATGAGCAAGACATACTTGCAACACAATAAGTAATTTCAGTCAAAAGTTAATTTATATGTTACAGATTAAATTTTCAGTTATGATAATCATTAACAACCAGCATTGATCAAACTAATGTTAATAAATGACCATTCCATCGACTGTCATAGAACTTCTGAAAACGTTATCAATGTCCTTTTGACATATATGTATTAGCGCTAAAAGACGTGAGACGTTCTGACGTTTAAAAGTGGACATGTTTGGGGGTACTAAAATCGGACACGTTTGGGCAACATTGTATAATATGGACATGTTTGGGGAGAATAGACACGTTTGGGGGAATCGGACACTTTGGGGGGGGGGGGGGGGGGTGGACACGTTTGGGAGTGTTACATATATATATCAAGTAATAATTTATCAGGTTATTATTTCCATACAGTATTTTAAACTGACTTTCTAAACCATTGGGAAGAGTTTGTACATTTTCACACAGGCAACATTTCTATAAAGGTTTTAAATTAGTATAATTATCTTGGGAGATTGAGAGGTAAACGTCATAAAAAAATAGTATTACGTTTATCTAGAGGTACAGCTAGCAAAGCTCATGAAGTTATAACCAATCTAAGATTAGGTGAATGTTTCAATAAATTGAAAAAGGGGTGTAGGAAAAGTAATGAATGCAAAATAGACATCAAAGCACTGGTACAGTCTATGTTTTGGTAAGAGAAACTACAAAGGTAATTTGGAGAAAAAACAAAATAGAAAGTTTTTATGGGATTATATGGTAAATATTCTGAGAAGTTTCCCTAAATAATGATTAAGTATTTTGGGAGGGATGAAGTCACAAATGTGTATACTCCAATTACGTAGTGTGCTGACATAAACAAAAATCCATATCATCCAAAAGTAATTCCATTTTAGATTCATACATGGATTTGGAGTTGCAAGTGTATATCACATGATTCTGTCATCTGGTTCGGGAGCAGTTGATGACATATACATAGCAAGGATACAATTTGGAACAGACGCACGAACGAATAAACGAATGAACGAACAAACGGGCAGATGGACTCTTACATCACCATCCTTGTGAGATATAATTGTAATAAATGATATAACAACTGACTTCTGATTCCAGATATTATAATTTGTTTTTACTCTGCGCAGTATGTCATTATGTTCCTCGGACAGATAAGAGTAACTACACAGTACAATCTGAACAATTTGTAAAAACAAATAACTGTTATCCGATGATTTTGTCTTGAATTTAAAAAAAAAAGCAATGGTAGTTTTCCCGATAATGGTTTAAATTGGCACTTTGTGAATCTAGTGTGCTTTGTTAGTTCTTTGTCTTGCTTTGTGTTGATCTTTTACAAACTTTTCAAATGGTTTTTATAATTGGTTCTTGTGTTGTACGGTTACATCACTATTTTCTTTTTTTCGTTTGACGTTTTCTACGTAAATTAGGCTGTTGATTTTCTCATTTGAATTGTTTAAATTTTGTTGGGTCAGGGTATCGATATGCGGTATTGATCCAATACATACAGGAAAAAAACTCTTTATTCATTTCTATATAAGCGGAAGGTATGGCCAACCATTAATTTATGTTTAACCCAATATGTTTTCTTAAAATGTCCTGTACCAAGTCAGGAAAGTGGTATTTACTATTAATTAGTCCGTTTTTGTTGGTGTTTGTTTGTGTTGCATTTCTTGTTCCGTTGTTTTCCTCTTATACTTATGTGTTCTCTTCGATTTTTTTTGAAACCTGGATTTGTTTTCACTCAGGTGGATACTCGATATTTATTTCCTCTGATAGATTTGGTTTTATACTTTGCCAAAATGAAGATTTTTAAAAGCTTTTCTTTCTTCAAAAATATGATGAAAATAACGGGTCACCGTGCTATCTTTCAAGCAACAAGTCGTGTAAAACTCTTTTTCGTTTACAACTGTTTTCAGATTCGGTACTTATGTTATTTTATTTTTACCGTTTCTTCACAAATATTTGACATGACGAGTTAACATTTTTTTTATGAATCTATTGAAAGAACCAACAGTTTTTACATTGCAAATGATTGAAATATGTTCAATGGTCATATTATTTTACCGGGCTCCAACTATTATGAAGTTAGAGGCGGAATGTGTGTTTCTTTTTACTTCCCCGCGGAACAGCTAATTATGTATTTAAAGCATAATACTTATTTCAAGAGAAATTTATTATAATGCATTGGTACCTTCATACTTTTCAAAATCCTTCATCTGCAAGTGGAAGCAAATAACTTATATGTTTAAATCTACTATCCAATCATTCTTACGACTTCTTTGACTTCTAGAATTAATTTTGTGTCCGTTCTTTTCTGTTTCCTCACATATATTTTAGTCATTAAGCTTTTGGAAAGAGTTCTATATGGCACCCCCATTTACTGAATTCTGATGATAATAAATCAACCTATTTATCTTGATAACATTCACATAAAGTTCCATTATATTGACAGCAGTGTGTGATCAAAACATAAAGACACAATAGGTAAACATGTCAATAACTGGGATACAGCGGTCAACATTTATTATAATCTTAATCAGGAAATACAAAAAGTTGTAAGAACGGTTTGATAGTAGATTTAATTTTAAAATATTAATAATTTGCTTCCATTTGCTGAACCTGTATTTCAATTACATTTATGCGACAAGTGAGAGGTTTAGCTAGCTGTAAATCCAGGTTAAGTTCACCATTTTCTACAAATGTGTGTTTGAGTTTATGATTTTGCTGTTTTTGAAAATATTTCTCTTTTGTATTTGTCTTTTACTTTTGGAAATATGTCACATAAAGAAAAGGCAGTATTGGTGAATGTCATTTTATCCAAAGAATTCTAAAGTAGAGGACACGTCATTTGGTGGATTTCATCAAACTTTGATGAAAACTATAAATTTCTTATAGTGTACCAAAATCATCTTACACGCGTTTTTGACATAAGACTTCTAAGTTTAACGGCATATGTGCTTCAGATGTGACTTTATACTTGAAAGATGTTTTTAAACATATTGCGACCCATAAACTGCAAAGTGACAGTGGTCACGAATTTACAGATTATATCCGAGTTAAAACTAAAGTGGCCAGAACGGGTGACTTTATTTCAGGTTGTTGACATTTAAAACTTCACTTCTTATTATATTACTAGTATCATGTACCAAATATATTTTAACTTTGCATAAGATAAACACATAATGGAGAAGTTTGTCTCGACCATAGAAAAAGCGTAGGTGAAAAAATGTCAAAATCGGTGCATTTTGGGTACTCTCAAGTTATGCATCTTTGTTCTTTATCTGATCAGACTGATCCATTTTAAGACTCTTGCATTCTAATGGAAGTTTTAATATTTTACAGTTCCTGACAGATTCATGTTGTCGAAAGGTTAGGAAAGAATAACATACTGGATATTGGGTGTGTGGGGTTACCTATATCTTCTTGACTTCCTTATAAGATCAGTAGTTTGTTTTTGATTTTCTTTGTTTTGATTTTTCTTTTTCATTTCATTCGTTTATTACGTGATTTATTTCAATTTATATGACTTATGGTGATAATATATAACTGCCACGTGTATATTTGACACTTTTTCAATAACATTAGATGAAAACCTAACGACCTAATTTCACTAATGTACCAATACAGTGAAAAAAACCTATTTCACATTGACCTTACATCGGAAATGTGATCGCTATGTATGTTAATGTAGTGTGTTTTTTTTTATGTTGGTTTTTTTTACACTTTAATATAAAACGTATTTTTCGTGAAAATTTGATAGAAATATTGGTATTATATTGAAAATGTTGAAGTTTTTGATGTGATTAGTGTTGCTCAGATTTTAGTTTTCGAAGTTGTGTTTTATGAACTGTTCTTTGTTATTTGGTCTTTTTTTTTCGCCACGATATTGCAAGTTTGTTTTCGACATATTAGTTTGAATGTCTCTTAGTCTTTGTCTGATATTTATAAAATCGGTGTTTTTAATGTTGCTTCATTTTTCCGCACAGAAAAAATAAGAAGCCTCTTTGTTTTTATCTTCGAGTTGTACTCTGAAATAAAGATTTGAAGATGTGGCATACTTACATACGAGACGAGAAAACTGTACACTATAGACAAAAGGGTGTGGATGTAAACAATGATAGGTATAGAACCACTAATTAAGAGCCAGTCAGGAAGAATATAAAAAAGTAGAACATATTTTACACAACATATTACCTACGCATAGTTGTGTCTTTGTCATTATGTTAAATAGTTTGGAAATTTGGTAATTAATGGGGTCTTGGGATCACTGTTGAATCCTTGTTGGAAGCTTCTTTTTGATAATTATAAAGTATATCAAATTTTAAAAGGAGGCACGTTTTCCTGTTGTTGAGATCAGAGGTACCTGTTTCTTTACCACCAAAATTCCGGGAACCAGAATGCTCTAATATGCAATATAAGGTACGTATAAGTCAAGTTAAAAGTTAGGATAAGGTATAGTTTTGAAATGAAATAACTGCCACTTTATTTGGACAAAGTAGTTATGGATGCCTGAAATTACAGAATCTTACATGGAAAGCAATAGAACTATGACCTAGTGATTTATAAAAGAGGGACGAAAGATACCAAAGGGACAGTCAAACTCATATATAACTTATAAGGCACTATATGGCATTAAGCAATTAGCAACACGTCAGCTGTATGAGGAGCCATAAAAGTTCATTTCTGACAAAAATGAGCTGGAATTAAAAAGGAAAATACAGAGATCTTCTCTGGATAGGAAAATTATCGAAAAATAAAATATAGCAGACAGCAACCAACAAGCGCATGTATTGTAATTGAAGAATGTAATTAAAAACTAGAAACGATCAAATTCAGTTATTACAAATTAAACAAGCTATTTATTTGGTTTTGGTATACTGCACAGATTGCTGATCTTGCATGACCCCCAGTGACGTCAGGAGTTGATCATCGGTCATACTTTTACATAAAAAAACAAATAAAATTTAATCAGTTAGTTCCAATGAACTTATGAATGAATAAATATTTTCATTAGCAGGTTTTTAGTCAAGGGTCACATTTAGATTTTCGTCTAATTAACCCAAAAAAGGGTCAAAGATATAATGCTATAGAAGTTTTTCCAAATTGGTTATCAAATGTCATAGAAAAATTGTATATATGTTGGCATATGGTTTTGTTGCACTTCAGTTTTCTGTAATGTCATAGTTTTCCTGTAATAATTGGTGTGTTTCCCGCTGTTTATGTTTGAAACCACGATTTATTTTCTACAATTCTGTGATTATTTTTTTTTTCATTTATTTTTTTTCATTTTCAAACAAAATGTTTAATCTACTGATTATAGTGTTCAGCTTCTCGACAAAGAGGTTTTCTTTATAGACACTAATCATTATGTGTAATAACAATTTAACAAATACAAATATCTTACATAAATAATGAAATACACTAAATATGATAATTTTGAAAATCATAAAAAGTATATACAAATATGTTTAAGACAGTTCAACATCAAGATATATTTTAGGATAATCACTTTTATGTATCACGTAATGATCTACTTATCAGTATTGTCCTAACTTTTGATAAGTTGACCGTATTACAACTAAGCTTTCGCTGTTCGTATTAGAAAGGAAAAATCACACAAATACCGAAGGCCGAGGTGAAGTATGTTACATATTAAATACAACAAAAATTATCATAAATTTTGACCAACGGAATAGCTTTTTAACTCTTGCTTTATTAAGTATTGTTTTATTTTAAAAGTGTTTAATTTAAGAAATTTAGTCTATTTTTTTATTATGAATTCTATATTTTTTCAACAAAAATTATGCTGAATCAAGGGTTTTATTTAACCGTTTTTTGTCCTTTCAGGAATTTTTTTAATTATTCATTTCTTACTACAACACAATTTTGCAAATACTTTATTTTAGTAAAATTTTAATGCTTAAATATACTGACTGTATTTTACCTTTTATTAATTAATAATTGCTATAACAACACCTATTGTGTTTTGTTTGTAGGCATAGGTTGAATATATTTTTATCAAATGTTTGCATAGGTTGAAGACACCTACGGTTCATACAAAAATCATAAATTATAGGTTTATTAAATAGATTGTGACGTATATACATGTATTAATTATTGCTTTCCTTTTGTTACTAGAAAGAGACAGACGAAAAATAATTGAGGAGATCTTAATTGGATAAGGAAAATGAAAAAAAAAACGGTATGATTATTTTCATTTTATATAATGTTTCTCACACCTCTTCTGCTAATTAAAGCATTTAATAAATAAAACTATATTTCAAAACATGCCACATCTTGCCGAAGAATGTTGCTTGATTAGGCACTAACCTTTAATATAAATTTATCAATAAGTCAGACTCGTCAAACAGGTATAAATATTTTTTTTCTAAAAATGCTATAAAATCTAATGAGGCCTGAAGCTATCCCAGAAACCTTTATATTTTTGAATGTTTTCTACCTTCTTATCTTTTAATAATAACAAAAATACTCGTTTTAACTAGGACTTACTAAAATTACTAATTTTGGATTCATAAATAAAAAGTAAAATTACTAAAATACCGAATTCCGAGAAAATTTCAAAACAGATAGTCCCTTATCAATTCGAAAAAATCAAAAGCTCAAACACATCAAAGGAAGTGTCATATTCCTGGCTTGGTACCGGCATTAAAAAATGGTGGTTTTAGCATGGTTTTAAAGCTAGCTAAATCTCTCATTTGGAAGGAAATGAACAAACAAAATAGTTTCAAGTACATGGAGAACCTCTTTTCTGTACATGTATTCAAAATTCTTTGGAAAGTGATTTTATTTGATAAGAATTGGTGTCAATTTAGACTTTTATAAAATGGTCAATTATTTTTATGAATCTGTAAAATTGAGAATGGAAATGTGGCATTTCACTGTCACTTTAATTATAAAACAAATTTAAATTAGCACGTTAAGAACTGAATATTGTCGATTTTTTCAGAAAAACGATTGGCTCAAACGGATTTTCAGTTAATAATTTTCTCTCAACTTTGAATATTTGCAGTTTCAAAGCACAGTATCTTTTTTTTTCATGGAATAAATTTCATTTCAATGAATGATGATGATCTACCACCTTAACAAACAATATATACGGACATAGGTGGGCGAGTGGTCTAAATAGTTTAACTACCATGTCAGTAGCATAGTATATCAATAGCCTGTTAGCACTGGGTTTGGGAGTTTGAACCCCGAAACCTGTCAGGTCCTTTCCACTTCATACACAATGACTAGAATTGTCAGTTTTCCTGTCCAAGATTGTTTCATGTTTCTTGTCACTCAAACTCCCTCTGCAAATGAAAACTGAAAACAACGATATATACAAAGACCATCAATCAATCAATTTTAATAATACGAAGAAATTAAATCCAAAACTATTACTTATCTGTTGAATTTAGGTTGCTTTGAATATTAAACATGCACAAGTTAAATTCAAAAATGTAGAATAAGTTCAATGCTTTATATCATTTCTTTGTTTTCCATTATATGTCCTATATTCCACTATTACAGAAGAAAACTTGAGTTTAAGTTGAAGGAAAAGCATGATAGTTGCTGGAGACAATTACAAGGTGTTTAATGCATTTTTTATTCATTATTAAATATTTGTGGTACACGTAACATATGAAATTCGTCCAAAGATTTTACACTTTAATTTGTTTTAATAAAATTGAACTGTCTAACATTATCAATAATATGGGGCAACATTTCAAACGAGATAGTTTCAGTAATGCCTCATGCCAGATGCGCATTACCTGTGTAGAAATACAGTCTAAAATTACATTCCTGGTTTGATACTCTCAGTTGATATAAGAAATCAGCTGATCTTTTTATTGCTATTGTTAATATTAAGCTTCTCCATGATCAAAATATTTGTTTGTCCAACTGTTGTATACCATGATCGAATTATGTGTTTGTCCAACTGTTGTATAACCAATCAAGTTAATATGTGTTTGTCCAACTGTTGTATACCATGATCAAAATATGTGTTTGTCCAACTGTTGTATAACCAATCAAATTAATATGTGTTTGTCCAACTGTTGTATAACCAATCCAATAAAGTGTGATGTTCAATTTTTATTTTTTTCATATTTTTGTCAAAGGGTCCTATAAGTAATATTTTGTTAAAACTTTATGAAAATTAAAGGACCCATATTAATTTTAGTCAAGTGTTTGTACAATGAGATGCCATGAGATTTTATATGGGAGTTGGAAAGTATACTCCCAATGATGCTGTTTCAGGTGACATGGGTTGGAAGCCTCCATATGCTAAACAGTGTTCTAATATTTTAAGACACTGGGCAAGATGTACAAAAATGGATAAAGACAGGATAAATTATAAAGTATTTATATGGTCAATTAGAAAAAGTAGCTATAAAATTAAAATTTGGACTTATAAAGAGATAGAAATGTTAAAACTTTACAATATGGACAGATTTTGTATTTTAGATGATTATATACTGGGGAAAAAAAATCATCAGTTAGAAGTTAATATGTTTGATAATTATAAAACTGAATGGAGTACAAGGCTTGATTCTTATGGTCAAGGAAATAAGTTGAGAACTTATAAATTGTTTTAATTTTCATACTCTACTGAACAGTATTTGTTGCAAAATATACCTATTCGATATCGCAGTGCATGTGCAAAATTTAGATGTGGAGTAGCACCTTTAAAAATTGAAACTGGTCGTTACGACACATTGGATTAAGATAAAAGATTATGTTTCAATTGTGATGATATAGAAGATGAAAAACAAGTACTGTTAACATGTCCATTATATGATTTAAGGCAGTCATTATTTATTGATATAATTCAACATGATAACATATTTTTAACTTTGTCAGATGATGAAAAATTTAAATTTGTGTTCCAAAATGAAAATATTTGTAGTTCTGTTGCCAAAACCTGCCATAATATTTTATTGCGACGAAATAGTATCTTATACTGTTAAACATCATTGTTATTTTTATTATGTACATTAATCAGTTTTTATCCTTGAATGTGCATGGTGATATTGCACTTTTATGTTTTGTGTAAATAGCAAAACTTATTTTAATTCTGTTGTTTTATAATTGTATATAACAGTCTATCATAGTTCTTTTAAGAATGGCACATGCATTCTAAATTTTTTATATTGTGTACTTTAACCCCGCCGCAATCTTGCGCCTGTCCCAAGTCAGGAGCATCAGGCCTTTGTTAGTCTTGTATGATATTTTTAATTTTAGTTTCTTGTGTATAATTCGGAGTTTAGTATGACGTCCATTATCACTGTACTTGTATACATATTTTTTATGGGCCAGCTGAAGGACACCTACGGGTGCGGGAATTCTCGCTACATTGAAGACCCATTGGTGGCCTTCGGCTGTTGTCTGCTCTATGGACGGGTTGTTGTCGCTTTGAGATATTCCCCATGTCCTTTTTCAATTTATATGATATTATATTGTGTTTATACTTGTATGTATGTGATTAGACTTTAATAAACTATTGAATCTACAATGTACCACCTTAATTAAGGAAGGTTTTGTATGCATTTTGTAAAAATTTGTTGGCTATATCAATTCGACAGTTTTTATTAGAATTAAAACATACCAGCGAACAATAGTGCGTATCATTATTAATGTTCTTGTTTTATTTCAGAACACATTCATGGAAAAGATCACTTCAGTGGTTTGGTTAATAGTTGCATTTTGTTTGCAATTCCACTCTGTGGTTAAGGTCAAAGAATATGGACTAGGTTAGAAGCATTGCAATTAGAATAAAGCTACCTTACCTTGGGAGTTAATCAGTTATAATGTGGTAGTTCCTATAACACTAATTATGTTTTGCCGAAATAGTTATTTCATGACATGTATTTGTGTTTAATTAGTAATATACTAGAACACACCCGTGATATCGGGGGTCCGTGACTGAATTAAAGTATATAACTATGGGTAAGCCTTATCTTAGTATTGGTATTGTCATCTGATAAAGTCATGCCGATTATAAGACGCACAGGTGTCTCTGCTTTCAAAATATTTCTGTTTGAACCCGTCGACCTGGAACTTATCAATTATTGGATATATTAATTATTTGGAAAACAAACATATTGGTTATAAATAAAGTTAAAATTTTTGATTCGCTGTTTTACGTCATGCCCACTAACAAATTGAAAGCATGAAGATGTTATTCTTAGTAACAACTAAGAATAACATCTTCATGCCTTATGTATCATGTACGGTAGTACGACGCTAGATTAAAACTGACGTGGAAAGGTAACATCCGGCCACCTAAAGCTTCATTTTTATGAATCCCATGTGGTCGTGTGGTCTAGAGCACCGGTTACAGTGCAGGCGATTTGGTGTCACGATATCTCAGTGGCATGGGTTCGAATCCCGGCGAGGGAAGAACCAAAAATTTTCGAAAGCAAATTTACAGATCTAACATTGTTTGGTTGATGAATAGACAGGTTGTATATACACACATATATATATATCAGTCAAATGCGTTTTGTTTAAATATACTTCTTCACTTTTTTTTTGGTCTTTTGGAAAATGTTGTTTGTGCTGTATTTAGACCCGTCTACAACGAAATTTGTTTTACATGCACACGTATAAAAATTGCGGTTTTTATCCAACGCAATCATAGGTTTGAACGTAGTTTTCAATTTATACTCGTTTATATTTTTTCGTTTGGGCTTGTATCATATTTTCCCTCCGGTTTATATGATCCGTTCATTCTATATTGACTCTTTAAAATTCAAGAGTATATCTAAAAATGAGGGTACATTTTATATGGCCTTCCAAATACCGTTTCGATCCCTAACATCACTGAAGAGACATTTATTGTCGAAATCCGGATCTGGTGTACAAAAAAATATTGACACAGTATGTTTGTGGCATAATATCGTGGCCACAAGTTAATTGTTTCTGTTTAGTATTAACTTTATATTAAGATCCATTTTGTTACATCTTGTGATCAATTGTATTTGGCAATCGCCAATGGCAGTCAGCAGGGTTAAAGAACAACAGTTGTTCGACCTGTTAGTCAAATTCGTTTTGTTTAAATATACTTTTTCACTTTTTTTGGTCTTTTGGAAAATGTTATTTGTGCTGTTTTTAGACCCTCCTACAACGAAATTTGTTTTACATGCACACGTATAAAAATTGCGGTTTTTATCCAACGCAATCATAGGTTTGAACGTAGTTTTCAATTTAGACTCGTTTATATTTTTTCGTTTGGGCTTGTATCATATTTTCCCTCCGGTTTATATGATTTGTTTATCCTATATTGACTCTTAAAATTCAAGAGTCTATCAAAAATGAGGGTACTTTTTATATGGCCTTCCAAACACCGTTTCGATCCCTAACATCACTGAAGAGACATTTATTGTCGAAATCCGGATCTGGTGTACTAAAAAAATATTGACACCGTATGTTTGTGGCATAACATCGTGGCCACAAGTTAAATTTTGTTTCTGTTTAGAATTAAATTTATATTAAGATCCATTTTGTTACATCTTGTGATCCTTCTACAACGAAATTTGTTTTACATGCACACGTATAAAAATTGCGGCTTTTATCCAACGAAATCATTATATATTTAAGGAATAACTGTAATATTTTTTCTGTCTATGAAGAAATGACATAAAAATGTGGTGCACATTGAATAACGCGCGTAGCGGGTTTTTTAACAGTGTGCGCCACATTTTTTATGTTATTTCGAATTTACTGTTGAGACTGGAGCTCAATGGATTCATGGTCTTGGTAATAATCCAGTTTTGGATTTAATCAGACAGAATAATGTATCTTATCGAATCACAGGTTCTTCAAGCAACACTAGTTGGAGAAGAAGCCAGACGAATCGATAGAATGTCAGATGAAGATATCAAGAACGAAGTTTTGTCCGTTCTGCGAAAAATATTTTTTAAGAAAAACATCGTTATACCTGAGCCTGACGCTTATGTCATTCCAAGATGGCTATCTGATCCTTTGTTTAAGGGGCCGTTTAGTAATTGGATACCTGGATTCACGGAAGACATGAAAATGACAATATGTAATCCTTTCGGGAGATTATTGTTTTGCAGGAGAAGCTTGTTCAAAAGATTCATTTGGTTTTATTCAAGGAGCGTATAAAACTGGTAAATTGACTGCCGAAAATCTACTTGACTGTATGCATTGCAGGCGTAAAACGTGTTGAAAACAGGGGATATCTTAATGATTGAACTGAAAAAACAATAATAATTGAGAATGTGTACTTCTTCAGTATTTCACCTCAAAAGGAGTATTAAATAGTTTATAATTTTTAGCAAATTATGATAATATCTTGGGGAAACAAAGTATTCTTTTATTTGTCTCATGTATATTACTTTTATTGTTTAGTTAGTTTGTGGTGATATCCACTTGACGGGATTTTGTACTTATAATACATCCCGTCATTGTGTTATTCTTCAATGATAAATTTTGTATTCTTGTCTTTCATTCTTGCTTATGTGCTTTATATATGAAAAAATAAGATGTGGTATGATTGCCAATGAAACAACTCTCCACAAAAGACCAAATGACACAAACATTAACAACTATATGTTACCGTATGGCCTTCAACAATAAGCAAAGCCCATACCGCAAAGTCATTCAAAAATGGTCAAAAAATGACAATGTAAAACAATTCAATCGAGAAAACTAACGGCCTAATTTATGTGCAAAAAATGAACGAAAAACAAATATGTTACACATAAACAAACGACAACCACTGAATTACAGGCTCCTGACTTGGGACAGGCACATACATACAGAATGTGGTGGGGTTAAACTTGTTAGCGGGATCCCAACCCTCCCTTAACCTTGGATGATGGTATATTAGTACAACATATGAATATATGCGCTTTGTGCTTCTTTCTGCTATATTTGTTTGTTTTTGTAGTGAGTGAGATTATAACACAATGTTGACTTCTGTGCCCCTATTTTTGACAATTGTACCTATTATGTCTGTTTGTTTTGTTCACACATCGTTGTCAATATAATAGAATTTGATGCGATTTGCATACAAGGGACAGGTTAAGCTAGCTATAAAACCAAGTTCAATCCACCACTCTCTACATAAGAAAATGCCTGTATCAAGTCAGGAATATGACAGTTGTTTATCCACTCGTTTGATGTGTTTGAGCTTTTGATTATGCCATTTGATTATTGATTTTCCGTTTTGAATTTGCCTCGGAATTCAGAATTTTTGTGATTTTACTTATTGACACATTCCCCATTTCCATTCTCTATTTTATGACACGGTTTTGTCTACTTTTGCATGCAACATCAAAGGTGCATTAGTGTTAGAGCAAAACAGCTTTTGTATATAAAAATAAGTTTATTGTTTGAATAGATATAATGTACATATGACGTCTTTACATTAAATTCATTCGATATGGGATGTGTACTGATTAATAGTTTAGTCTTGGATGCATGATTTTTTATCATAGATATTGGCTTTAAATTAGCTGTCAGTAATTGTAGCTGCAAGTACTCTCAGATCTTTAGTTCTTTTTTGTTGTTTATAAATACTCACATTGCCGGTCTGTGTTTATTTAGATTTATTTCTGCTTGATATCGATCTGATCTCGCTTGAATTGTTTGCGCTATTGGTTTTGCTCATTGTTGAAGGCCGTAATGGGGCATAAAGTTGTTAACTTCTATCATGTCATTTAGTCTCTGGTCGAGAGTTGTTTCATTGGCAGTCATATAACATCTTATTTTTATTTTTTATGTAAAAAGTTATGGTCTTACAACCTATCAAAACTATATTTTGGCATTAAACAAGTAGTTGATACTTGTCTCAGACTGTTTAAGGGGACTTTTAATCTCTTGAATGTGAAATAATTGATGTTTTACTTTGACCAGTTTTAGTTTGAATTGACACTGAAATGGGAGTACTTTGTGTTGTGTTGTTTGTTATGTTTATGTTTCGTGTCGTATCTGACTTCTATAGTTTGAGATAAGGAGGTAGATTGAGCACTCACAAACATTTAAAATAACGCACTAAAAATTTGAATGCCTCGCCGGCCCCTACAAAGTAGTTGTGGTTTGTTGCTGTTATATTTAGTTTTTCTGTTGGTGTTTTATCATATTTCAACGATCGAGGGATACCGTAACGATACAGTTAACAATTTCAGAAACTGAAGACAGTCATAGCAATGCACAATGATTACAATGCAGTATGTATGCCGGGTATATTCTAATAAATCTTATACAATTTGAATATTGGAGAATACGTTGATATGATTGGTCGAGAGCACTTCCGGTAGTTGATTTTGACGTTGGTTATTTTTCAATGGACGACATTGACCGAACTTCTTTTCGTAACCAATGTAAACAAGAAGGCGGCGATAATAACATACAAAAATTATTTTACTGCACGTTAATCGTTAGATAAAATAACAAAAACAAAAAGATTTGTTTGAATGACAATAAGAATTTTTGTAGTTTATTTTTACGGATTACAAATTTCAAGGAGTACATATTATATTTGCGTAAGCCAACAAATAAATTCATGTGCCGGGTCTATTCAATGACACAAATATACAACTTCCGTGGGATAGAGGTTACGAGTGCGGAAACATATTTTCCCTTTTTCCAATTTTAAAGAATTATAAGGATTAAACGCCTTTTTTAAAGGAATTTATTGGTGTAAAAACTGGACCAAGTCACTCACAAACATATCGTAAAAATGTTTGTGAGTGAATTGGTCGATTTTACGGTATTGATCGCCTGCTACTAAATAACACATAAGCTTTTATGTAAAGTTTTTGAGAAAATGCAGATAAACTCTCATTGGGAATAAGATAGTCCCCCCAGCTTTCTTGGGTGTGTTTATATGCGGTCAAGGTCGTAACTAGGCATATTATTTTAGTGAGGAAAAACAATTGAGCCAGGCGAAGCGAGGCGAATTTTTTTTGGAGGGTATGAAATGAATGGTGCAAAATCCTGCATTCTAGGCATTTCCAGAGAATTGGACAATGTTTTAAATTTTGAAACTTTTTATATAAATTTTTCATATTTAAAGACTTTTAAATTTTTATGTAAAATAATCATCCAAATATCAATTTGAGTCTGTCGCTAGAACATAGAACAAATTAACGTATCGTTTCAGTAGACTTTGCCAATTTTTCTGTGGCCGGTTTCGCCAAATCGTTTCAGAACATTTGGTCTGTTGACATCCTTATCGCAATGAAAATGGAGAATGGCAAGACCGCACAATTTCTCGCCACTCACGCATGTTCTTTTCGAATTTTCAGTCGTTTCAGGGCAGTCTGGGTTTCTAGCGGTAGCACACTAATTTCAACACTATGATTGATGTCTTCTTCCGATTCCTTCTCCATCAGCAATTCGGAAGCAGCATCGGTAGTAACAGTTTTGTTTGCAAAAGGGAATTGAGCTTTCCTGTAAGCACCGTCATACAGTCGCAGTTACAAAATATTAAGCTCACTTTTCTATCAAACTCGGGATAGAATTATATGATTCTATCTAGAGTAGGTATGAAATGGGTACAGGGGAATTAGAATGGAGTTTGCGCCGTTTACATGTAGGTCCGTTATTTCAAATTATTTCTAGAAATAGTCGGTGGTATTTTAGTTCCAGAATCTATAAATTTACAGGTAAGGGGTTCGGGTGTTCGATTCCGAAACCCCAAATATAAAGACACGAAAGTCCGTAGTCAAGAATAAGTAAAGACAAAATTTCGTTTTAAAGGTGCGGCCGTTCCTCAATATTGTCAAATTAGAATATGGGATGTTCTTTCAATTTTTAAGGTTAAAGAAACATGGATAAAACTAATCCATGCATGTTTCATATAATTATTATTTATATGTTTTATTTATTTGTAAAGAGAAAGTTTAAAGTTGGTGAAACGGAGAAATGAATACGCAGACAGGACTGCCCCTTAAAGTTGCGATGCCCAGTACTTGATTTGTCAGTCTACTTATCATTGGTATATGTGTAACATACTTAATATTGCGATCGGGAACCAGTCTAACAAAAGGCCAACTTATGCTTTCCCTTTATATTTGTATAATAAAAGAAAATCAGTGTCGAAATTTTAGTGGGGCAATTGCCTCACTTGCCTCAAGGGTAGTTACGGCCTTGGCGGTGTATAATATAAACACAGATGCGTAAATCACTGATCTATATTATACGAATTTTGAATGATTAACACAGGACTATGATGAAATACACAGACACACTTTGTCAAAATTTCGAAACTATGTTTTTTTAATTTTGCTATTAACGTACTTTATAAATATCTTAGCCTCAAATCAGGTCTTTTTTGTCAGTACAAAAGATTTATTTCTGAATGTGTGAAGTTGCAAATTCATGAAATTTATCAAGGATTGAATAACTGCATATTGATAATTTTTTCCCGTGTAAATGTTTTTGCGATTTTAGTATTCCCGATGAATACGCAGAAGTTCATGACAAGACAAGACAAGACAAATACTTTATTAGAGTCTCACCTCAAAATTGACATACATTAATAAAATAACAATAATATTTAAAACAACATGAGCCACTCTAAAAAGAGTTATGAGAGACTATAAAAAAAAAAAAAAAAAAAAAAAAACATTTCTACATAACACATTATTATCTACAATTATATTAAATACCTTTTCTTTTTAATAATACATCATAGCAGATTTTGGCTAAAAAGTAACACACATTTTCATCAGTGAATAAAAATTTGAATTTATCATCATCAGACAAATTAACAAAATCACAATTAAAAGAGCTAGCATGTCTAAATAAAATAGCTCGTAAATCTGCATATACTGGGCAGTTAATTAACACATGTTTCTCATCTTCACTAATGTTATTTTTCTTACATTGCTCATTAAAACATAATCTATTGTCAATCACAATGCCTTCATATCGACCAGTTTCTATTCTCAGAGGTGCAACACCATATCTAAATTTAGCATATGCACTCTTATATTTTCCAGGCATATTAATACATAAATATTTTTCTCTATTAAAACATTGCTTAAACATTCTATACGTTCGCAATTTACTTCTTTCATTGTACATTAAGTCAGAGTACCACTTCTCTTTATATCTACAAAAATTTTCATGTTCAATTTGTTTAATTGTATTTTTATCAATAGAAAAATCAGTATTACATAAAAACTCCATATCCATTTCTTTAAATTTCACATTGACTCTATAATTCCAATTTTTAAATTTACTATTACAGCATTTATTGCCCCATAAGAAAACCTTTTTATTAACTCTACAATGAGACATTTTAGTAAGTCTCGACCATAATCTAAAAATACATGTCCACTGAGATATAATACTGGGCATCCAACCCATATCTCCATATAAGGCTAAGTTAGGGGTGTATTTACCCACTCCCATAAAAAATCTCATTGCTCTATTTTTTACAGCATTAATACAAGAAAAATCCTGGTGACCCCAAATTGAGGCACCGTATTCAATGACAGACATAACAAGTGTATCAAAAAGTTTTGTAAATGTATCAAATTGAAAACCCCCATTAGCTTTACATTTAGCTATTAATAAACCTAATGACCTGCTTGCAGATTTAGCTACTGCCTTAGCCATACAATTGTAATCTAAAAATTCTGACAACAGTAAACCAAGATAAGTATAACTAGGAACAATTTCCATATCATTATTATTAAGTACAAAAGTAAAATTTGTCTTTGGTGTAGACTGAGTTCTGAAATGTACAATTTTTGATTTCTCTAGATTTACAGTTAAATCATTTTTACAACACCATATATTTAAAGTATCCAACATTTTTTGTAGATCTTTCTCATTTTCTGTTAAAAATACAAGATCATCGGCATAAAGTAGTACACAAATTTTTTCATCATCAATTTTTACTCCAATATCTAATTTTTTAACTTCATCTACAAGGTCATTAATAAAAATGTTAAACAAAATTGGAGACCGAATACACCCTTGTTTTAAACCACATTTAACCTCAAACCAATCAGTAAAATTACCATTTACTTTTACACATGAATATACATTTCTATAAAGTGAGAAAATAGCATTTAACATTTTACAACTTATACCTAAATTTTCCAATTTACCAAAAAGCAAATCTCTGTTTATCCAGTCGTAAGCTTTTTTAAAGTCTATAAATGCTACATATGTTGATAATTTATGTAATTTACGTGTTTCTATGACAGTAGTCAAAGTAGAAATATGGTCTATAGTATTTCGTCCTTTTCTGAAACCATTTTGTTCATCATGAAGAAAATTAAGTTCATCAAGTTTAACGGTAAGACGAGAGTTTAATACACCACAGTAAAGTTTATAAGATACAGGAGCCAAAGTTATTCCCCGGTATGCCATAGGGTCTCTTGGATCTGCAGTAGAGCTCTTTGGAATCGGAGTAATGATACCTTTCGATCATAAAGCAGGTATTTTACCAGAGTTAAAGCAAATATTGAAAATTCGAGTTAAAGCTAACAATGCAGTTTGATTCTTATAAAGTTCAACTGTAATTTCATCACAGCCAGGCGATTTACCATTTTTTGAAGACAACAGTACATTATACACTTCTTCATATGATATAAAGCTATCAAGATAATCATCATACACATTTTCATTACTATGAATATATTCAACACTGTTTTGATTATTTCTATTTAACATATTAGAAAATTCACATTTCCATTTATCTAACACTACATTTTTATCACATGATACTGACTCATCACTTAATTTCACTTCCATTGGGATAAAACTTCGGCGTTCACTACCAACTCCTATTTTACCAATTTTCCTCCAAAACTCCTTTGGATTATCACAAGACTTTATTAAATCTTCTTGTAATGAATACCAATATTTTCGTTTAGAACTCTGAACGGCCTTATCGAATATCCTACGTTTATTCACAAATATATGTCGCAACTCCCGTTTATTACGCTTAATTTTACATTTAATCCACACTTTTTCGGCTTTACACACTTCATTCCACAATAAAGTAAGCTCCTCATTCCACCATTCTTTTTTACACCTTCTTCTTTTATTAATATATATATTAAATCCATTTGATAGAACAATATTTTTAGCCGGTAATTTATTACACATTTCGGTTTTAACGATTTTCACAAAATTTTCATACATATTATCAATACTACTTTGATCGGCAATGGAATTTTCTAAAAAACGAATAGCATTATCAATTTCAGCGATAGTAGATTCTTGACACAACCAATCTTCCGGTAAATTTCTTGTATCATATTTTTTCTTTGTCTCAGAAGTTCCTCTTGTCTGTGTATTTATACAGCAATTTGAGTCAAAATTCAAGGTAAAATCCCAAGTTAGTAATGAATGATCGGGCATAGCTTTCTTCAAGTCGTATTTTCCCAATGCATTAATTTGTTCAACTATTGAACTTGTTCTGATTACATTAAAATTGTTAAAATTATCCAAATGTTCATATGGCAAAACACAATAGTCCACCACACTCATTCCTCTAGTAGATACAAATGTAAAATCATTATGTAGAGTTTTTCGACCATTCAAAATACAGCAATTTACATCTGTTAAAAAGTCACAAAAAATATTACCATATCCATTATGCTGAAAGTCTACCACATTTCTTTGTGGCAATTTATCTATTCCTTCAATAGAGTCCGGTAAATTTGCACAACGACTATTCCAATCACCACAAATATAAAATGGTTTTCATGTTGCGATATTTCGAATTCGCATTCGGATTGTTCAATGAACATCAATAGACGTGGACATGGAAGAAAATGATAGTTCCTTTCTTCTTTATTAACATTTCATTTATGGATAGGTCTTTGTAATATAGGAAGGAAAGTTTTAATAAATTGTGTTTTTGACATTACATGAAACACCAAATACGATGAAATGGTAGGAAATGTGCAAGATCCTAATTGGAAATATAAATGTAAATCCTGTAATCGTTTAGTGAGGAAGTATATTCTCGGTGTTTATTTTCAAATCAAAAAATTATATTCTAAACGCATTCTTGTATAAAATTCAATGATTGATTAAACATTTTAAATTATATCGGACTTTTTGAAAATTCTGCTCTTATTAAGGGTCGGATCCAGTAATCTATGATAGCTGGTTTGTTTGTTGGTTTGTAAGCATATAAGCGAAAGATTTGAATTATATTTAATATTTAATGTGTGTGTTATCTCTTCCCTTTTGCGATGCTTGATCGTGTTAAATTTTTGTTAATATTCAAAAACTAACTTCAACCAAGTATTTGTGTATCACTGTACAAATCATTTGTTTCAACGTTTACAAATTTACTGTACCAATGTACCAGCAAATTTAAAATTATTTTGATATTTTTGTATGTTTTACAATTTAATTTTTATTCAATTTAAATAATAAAATTAATCCTTTCATGTTGATAGAATGTGCTTCGGGCAGGTATTAAAAAAACCATCTTACACATGTTACATAAATTCGTTGTTTTGATCTTTAAGAAGCCGAAACGATATGACAATCCTTTACTATAAAAACAAGATTATTATTAAATTTCATTATTCATATTTAAGACATGTATTAAATCCTACCATTTTATTGGTCGAGAGCGCACTTTGCAATATTCTAGTTTTCGAGAGTAGTTATTATAGGATTAAGTTGTTTGTTACACAACAAAGCTGTCATTTTTGAAATAAGGCATTATTTTTGTTATCCCAAACTGGTTATCTGTATTGATAACGGTCGTTGTTTTAACAGTTTCACAGTTCAATTGAGGTTATGTAAGACACACAAGATAAATATTTATCCAAAATTGTATGTTCCGGTAATATTTTAATTCGAACGTATATGCATGTAGATTGCATTTGTATACGTCTGTATATTTTTCATCGAAAATATACCTGCCTCGAAATTAATAAAAATGAATACCATGTGATAAAAAAAAATTACCGTATAGAATACGAGATTTAATAATAAAAAAAACCAATGTAATAACAAACAATATATTTTCCTCGTAAAAGGCACATTTTCTCATATGAACCACAAAAATATAGAAGCACTCAGTCTGATGAATTATCTACATTAAACACTTCACATATATTTTTTTAAGTATGTACACAACTATATGCATGGTCTTGCAATATTCATTAATCAACGATCTGTGTTTTGTAACAATGACTTTACTATTAACTATAGTAGTATAAGATGAGAATGCTTAAAAACTTGAGAAACGAAATATGTACGATTTATTTTTTGTAATGTCTCGAAAACATTTGATTGTTTGGCACAGGGGACTTCTGTATAAATTTATGAAAATGTGGGTTGAATGATAAATGTAGTCGTTCTGAAGGAAAACATCTCTAGGGTTGGAGTAAATTAGGATTTTTTTTCCAAATTGGAATACTGTAAAGTTATGAGTCCCTCAAGGGTCCATTTTGGGCCCTTTTCTTATGTTGCCTTTTGAAGATGACGAAAAATATATAGTCGCAAAAAACATAACGTGTAGACAAAACTTGTTAGTATTGTGTTGTAGACGAATCTTGTAAATATTATGTTGTAGACGAAAATTGTTAATATTGTGTTGTAGACGAAAATTGTTAATATTGTGTTGTAGACGAAAATTGTTAATATTGTGTTGTAGACGATGTGAAATCATGAGATGCATCATTCGGGAAATTAAAGGGACATTAGATTACTGAACATAGGATTAGAATGTACGCTTTGATGCAGGCAGACAAAGCAAAGTCGATGTATTTTACAAGAAAAAAGGATGTTCATCTCACACATTATGCATGAATAATACACCCTAGAAAAGATTTTAGTGCATAACTGCATTCGTTTATGTTTATCTATTTATGCCCTATCTTTTGAGTTAAAAACAATATATATAAGATCGTGTTTGAAGGCTGCAGGGTAACTCTTATTGGTAAGACAATTTTCAAGATTGACATATGTTTGGAAAGTCAAACTTATTTTCTTTCTGAAAGCTTTCATTTGCTGACTTTGGTAGTGTGTATAATGTATTTTGTCAGAAATACATTACAACGCCACATTTTTAAATCAGACGATAGTAAACTCGAGCTAACCATGTTCGAGTTATAAAAATTGTCCGCGTAAAAACAAGAAAATGATTATAACATCTGGGTTTTTGGTGCTCAACTTAGAGAGAACAAGAACCCAAATCATTCTAACTTTTTTCTCTCCCTCTTTTGGGTAGGTCCAATCCTGTTCGAGGGGGTTTTCAGACTGGGTTGATTTGTGGTTTTCATGAAGAAAAGGGGTTAAAACATCAATAAACATAGAATATAGCCCGCTAACGCTCGTACTCGACTATGAAGAACGGAATTATTATTCTCTTACATACATATACTAAATTGGAGAATGAAAAAAGTTCATATTGAGAATTGTCCTTCATTTTAAATTTTTACACCTGTATACGTATACATCAAAGAAATCCAACTCGAGATAAACGATTGGCAATTAGTTACATGTTCATTGTATAAACTTGTCCTTATCCTTAGGTTATTGTATTTAAAATAGTATACCACGTCTGTTATTAGTGATTGACTAATTTATTGGTTAATTGAATTAAAATTTGAATAACGATTTGGATATTGTACGGCCACTGACTTCAAAGGGGGAGGGTCTTTTTAGATTCAAGATTCAAGATTCTTTATTTCTCAAACACCATAAAGTTACAATGGTACAAAGAAATTCATCAAAAGTTATATAACATAACACAAAACACATGACAAGATGAGATGAAAATATCAAATAAAATAAAATAAACAGTATAATAGAGAAGAGTGGTGATTAACCAGGAAGACTCACTTGAAAAGTTGTAACCCTGATAAATTTGCACT
>CM034352.1:1325130-1359154 GCA_019925275.1 Mytilus edulis
TAAATAAAATCTAAGAAGAATACAAAGCGTCCAGTTGCTTTGTTAACATTCTATTACATGCTTTATCTATTTTTAGATGACTGGTCATCAAACATTTATAAGCAATCAATAAACCGATGCATGAAATATTTGTTAAAACACAGCATTATAATGAGGCAAGAGAAAAGTTAGAGACCCATAGAATAGTTGTTATATCTGGATCTATAGGAACAGGAAAATCATTTCTAGCACGAAAACTTATCTCTGAAAAAATTGAAGAAGGATATCAATTAAAGTCTGTCGAATCACTGTTCAAATGGCGAACTTACGGAAAACAGATCGTCTTACTAGATGATGTATTTTCAAAACCATGTAATTTCAGTAGAAAGTCTTTAGAATTGAAATCTTTATTGAAAACGATACAATTATACCTTGAACCAGATGACGAGACAGGCAAAACAGTTCTCCTTATCATTACAATTCGACCTGATGTTCTGGTAGTGTTAAAAGAAGACAAAAGTCTGGATATATTACAAAATGTGGAATATCAAGTAATCTGACGCAAGCATTCCATTTGCCGAAAAATTAGAAATTCTTAGGACGCACGAGAAAAAATATTCCAAATCTGAAAAGATCACTGACGACTGTGCTAATGATATTTGCAAGGTTAAATGTCCTTGTTTTCCTATTTGCGTAAAACTATTCTTTCAACAAGATGACTTGTTTCAAAAGGGAAGCCGCTTTTTCGAAAATCCGGTCCGAATTATACAATCAGAGATTAGCCAAATGTATAAAGACGACCGTGAAGTATTTGCCTTTCTAATCATGTTAATATTGAACGACGGAGAAATAAATGATTCATGTCTCGGAACTGATGCATGTATAGCACATAAAGATCCATTGTTAGGGATTTTACGATGCAGAAAAGATGAACTTGTCCAGATTATGAACGAATGTTTAGACAGAATTCCAAATCTATATGTGACCAGGGGAAATAATAAAATCAAAATTCAACACGATTGCATATTTCAAGCAATATGTGTATCATTTTCCAAAATATTACCAATACCTTGTTTGAAATATTTGCCATTTGAATTTATCACCGAACGGATACGAGTCGACACAGACCAACGTATAGACGAACATATAATCATTCCATCTAGGTTTTATGTTTCCTTAGCGGAAAGATTTTTGACCGAAATTGAGCTTGGGTGTATTCGACCTGTTTGTGGACATCAGGCTATGTTTTCACCTATTTTCCTAGCAATATTTTCTGATTTTCTTCAAAAGCTTCAGGAAACAGACAAAATGAAATATTTCCGAATTTTACAATCAACAGAACAAGAAAAAGACCATGGATGTCTATGGAATGGTTGCCTGCTATACTGGGCTGCTGCAGTAGACAATAACCAGTTGTGTTCAAAATTGCTGCTGAAAAATTTCTATCAAACAGTGAAAGAAGTGGATTCGTTATTTGTGAAAGTACAAGCATCAGCAACGTTTGTGCTTGCATCATTGTTCAGGTACAAACAAATACTGTTACAACGTTTGCAAGACTTAGGCGGGATATAAATAGCTCGGTACATGAGGAAAGAAAAATGCAAACTTACGGCTGTGACTACTGTATAACACAAGATACACATGGTATGACTGTTCTTCAAGCCTCAATATTTGGCGATCTAACCGTAAATAAGGACACCGTCCGATTTCTTCTAGATAACAAGGCTCATTTTCGTGAAGATATCACTGTGTATAGAACACTAAGTAAAGCAGTTCAAATAGAGGATGAGACACTAGTTAGACTCCTTCTCGACTATCAAGCCGATGTCAACTCGATAGATTTAAATGGCAACTCTGCACTATTTTATGCTGTGAAAAACAGATAATCTTACCATTGCGCAAATACTTCTAGCTTACAAATATCAGAAAAATAATTCATACCATTTAATGAATCATGTTAAAAGCGTTCAAATGGCTAGCTTGCTTTTGGAAAGCCATGATATAAACACTCCTGACATAAGTGGGAAGATTCCACTGCATTATGCATTTAATGAAGAATTAGTAAATTTCTTAATTAGAAAAGGATCACCAGTTGACAAAAAAGACAGTGCTGGGAGATCACCTCTGTTTTATTCAAAAACAGGAGCGATAGCGCTTGCATTAATTTCTCATAACGCAAACATTACATTACTTGACTCAGAAGGCAAAAATGTTGCCCATTTTTTACAAGATACATGTGTACTTTCCGCCATTATGAATAAAATGAATGAGGAAAGGAAAAATGAAGTTTTGAATAGCACAGATAAGGACGGACGTACACCAATCTTCTATTGTTTAAATGAGAATAATCAAAATAAATTGGAATTTCTTTTGAAACACGGAGCATTAGTAAACAAAAAGTGTGAGAAGTATAATCTACGTAATTCTTTGGGTAATGATTTTTGTATCGAAACAATGGAAGATCAAGGCTTCGGAGAACTAATCTACACGGAATCGTTTCCTTGTCATGATTCAACTGGAGAAAATATTCGTATATTATCAAAGGCAAGTGTCCGTCAAATTTATACTCAGAACTGGATTGCTTTTTCGACAAAGATTCTCTTTTTACCCCGTCATTCTTTTGAAGTCACACCAGAAATTTATCCAGAAGAGTCTGACGTATGTGCTCAGATTTCGGATGATCGACACAGTGAACTGTCGGTATGCTCCTCAAATATCGAAAAAGGAAATAAACAAGCAAATCCAATGGAAAAATTAAAGGAGACAAACATTCACACTAAAGGAGACTGCACAGTGGCAATGAATCTTATAGAATCTGGTAAATTCGATATTCAAATTCTCACTACTCTGAATTCGTATGGAGTGGACTGGATGGAAATTGATGATCACGGGAATAATGTTCTTCACTACCTTCTTTTACCTCAAAATGAGGGAAACCGAACAAATGTTATATTGGTTATGGAGGGAATAATTTCTAAAGTAAGCAAAGTGCACTTACGGAAATTTATAAACGGTAAAGATGACAACAATAACACACCTCTTCATCTCGCCTGCTTCTGTCGACTTACGAACAAGTTGGGAAGAAAGGAGAGAATAGGGGTAATCAAATTACTTTTACAGTTAGGTGCAGATGTAAATGATTTTAATTCGTGGAATCAGACACCTTTGAATTGTTTACTCAATTGTAGATGTAGGTCGTTTGAATTAGCATCGTTACTTATAAAAGGAATGTCTAAAATAAGTATAAACATTCCATGCCAAGGTGGTTGGTCGCCATTACAAACATTATTATCCATTCAAGATTGTGATAAATATTTTTTGGAAGATGCCAAACGAATTATAGAGTCATTACTCGAGGCAGGGGCAAATTTAGAAGAAACGCTTTCAAATCCAAAATGTTTATCTAAGTATATCAATCCTTTTTTATTCGAATTTCTTCTTCAGAAATATTCATGTCGCATTTCTGAAGAAATAAAAGAGAAAATGGTCACTATTTTAGATCAAGCTGAATCTATACCAAACACATGGACAATTTTGGCTATTATTTCGAAAGTTAAGTTCTAAGCGTTGATACATGTATCAGTAAATTAGCTACGATGCAAGCAAATGACAAGTTTATAAAGCATACAATACTGAAGCTATGCTCTCAAGAACTCAGCAACGACCTGGTCAACAAGGTTGTACAATGGCTGTTTCAAAGTGATAAGGATCTTGATTATCAAGATGTAAATGGTAACACATACTTACTTAACGTAGTAAGATATTATTTGAATGATTTTAAAGGACTGTTAGAAATTATGACATTTTTACTACAGAAAGGTGCAAATCCAAATATAAAAAACAGCAAAAACGAAACTGTCGTTTACCATCTTATTTTGTCTGATGGTTTTGACGAAAACGTCAAAAAAGGACTTGAATTGCTTTCGAATTATGGAACCAATATAGATTACGGTCAACCTTTTATATGGGCAGCGAAATCACACAAACTGCGTACGAAAGTTATTCAGTTTTTACCTAATAGTGTAAGTCCTGATGACGAGGACGAAATAGGTAACGCATTCCATCATTTAGTAAAGTCATACTCACACGGGATAGATGTAGGTTTAACCTCAATCAAAGAATTTTATGCCAAAGGTGTAGAAATTAATAGCAAGAATAAAGATGGCGAGACCCCACTGCATATGGCCGTTCGCTTGAATGTCCGAAAAGATATTGTTTTACAGCTGCTCAGTCATAATGCTAACGTCAACAGAAAGAATAAGGATGGGCTAACTCCGATGCATTACATATTGCTATATTTAGATGTCAATGAAATATTTTTATTCAAGGAATTTATACGTTATGGTGGTGATTTGTCATTAAACGACACCTTTGGTCGAAATTATTTACACTATGCCGTTTTAGCAATGAGACCTGACACACTGAAAATTTTATCTATCATTCTACAGAGAAACATATGCGACATCAATGCAAAAAATAGTTTTGGAAAAAGCATCTTGCACACAGTTTGCAAAATAAACTGCCGATATCACTATATAAGTGAAGTTGCAACGAGTAGTTATCATATTGAAGTTTCAGATAACGAATGGTGTGCCGGATTGAGAATCCATGCCTTACGACTCTTAATCAATTTTAATGGCAACATTGACATTACGAATTCAGAAGAACGTAGCGTTATGCATATTCTAGTAATTCAGTACAATTATTTTATGAAACAAAAGAAAAGGGATAGTTTAAAACATTTGCATAGTATAATAGGAATGATTAAACTCCTTATATCACGAAAGATAAATCTTCAAATTAAGGACAAAAATGGAAAAAACGGTGACGGACTATTTACAGGAATTCTGCCTCACAGATCTAAGAAACTTTTTTGAAGGACACATTTCATCCCATCAACTGAAAGAGATGGTGACATCAGAAGTATTGTATATTCGTTAAAGTGATTTCGTGACAATTTGAATATCATTTTCATCAACATTGATGTAAAACGCTTTAAACAAGAATGCACATGCAGTATGCATAGAATATGATTATATTCCTCAATTGTGAGAACATTTATATAAAGAATTGACCGAAATGTAGACTATTAACTTGTATTAAATACGTCTCATCCAGCTAATGAAATATGTTTTAATTTGGTTTTTAATACTGCAAATTTGCAAAAAAAGATTAGTACCGATGGTTAATGTATTTTGCAAAAAAGTGTTATATAATTACTTTACCTACTGTAAATTTACGGACAAACAATATGATTTAAATCATGTTAATATTGTAGCAAGGACATCCTGGGAGGTGGTCAATTCGAGGAATAAAACATATAATTTCATAAACGTGCTTACGACACATAAGTTTGGACAAACCTTCTTTATAACAATGGTTGTTTGACTAATAAACGATTTATTTTCATTTCCAGTGAACTGTAATCAACCATTTCATCGAATCACATTAGTTTATTTTTTACCATAACCAATCAACTTATTCGCAATTTCTATATATAAAACTACATCATTTGTTTTGTTTTTAATGATCAAGAGATAACATACAATAATGATTTACAATGATTTGATTGCGCAAAGAGTCACAACTCAATCATGTCAGTATACTTTTTGGACTTTTTGTACTTCCTAGTAATATCATGAAATCTTCTAACGAACATAAAAAATAAAATTGATGTAACAGTACATTTCCCTTTATGAGATGGGTTTCTTTATGGAAGTTCACATTCTATATAGTTAGGCAGCAGGTTCATATGCTACTTATTCCGATTCAAACATTATCTTGATTTTTTTGCATACTACTTATGTTGTTTTGTCTTCTTCAAGCCCTGTATCAAATTAAGAAAAACATATAATAAATCTTTATA
Source organism: Mytilus edulis (assembly GCA_019925275.1). Taxonomy (NCBI): domain Eukaryota; kingdom Metazoa; phylum Mollusca; class Bivalvia; order Mytilida; family Mytilidae; genus Mytilus; species Mytilus edulis. The sequence continues at coordinate 1,330,976 of CM034352.1, forward strand.
TGGTTTAACTAACCTTACTCAAATAACTAGCATTTTTTAATTGTTAGTATGGTGTTCCATATAAGTAATTATCAATATTGTCATTTTGTTTCGTTCGTTTTTATATGGCCATTGCTATATTATAGTTCGTTTCTGTGTGTGTTACATTTTAACGTTGTGTTTCCGTTGTGTCGTTTGTTTTCTCTTATTTTTGAGTGTGAATTCACATTACTATAAGACGTGTCACGGTACTTATCTATCCTAAATTCATGTATTTGGTTTTGATGTTGTATTTGTTATTCTCATAGGATTTTGTCTAATGCTTAGTCCGTTTCTGTTTGTGTCACATTTTAATGTTGTGTCGTTGTTCTCCTCTTATATTTGATGCGTTTCCCTTGGTTTGAGTTTGTTACCCCGATTTGTTTTTTGTCCATTGATTTATGAGTTTGTGAACAGCGGTATACTACTGTTGCCTTTTTTGGTGCCTATGATGATGATTATTATCTGATTTAATGATTTGACAACTTTCTCATAGGAGTAATTATCCTTCAAAATCGATTGTTACCGTTTGTTTATAATAATTTTGATAGTTTTGGACTAAACTATATACATCTCAGACAAAAAATTGAATAACGAAAGAGACCAAGATGAACAAGAACTACAAAAAATGTAACATAACTCCTTATAGAAGATATTGGAAGATATCCAGTTTTTGTTTTTCATCACTATAGTACATAGAGAGAAACTGTTAACAACAGAATGATCCTGCGAGCCTCTAGTTTCTTATTGTTTTTAAAGTCAATGTGATTATTCAAAAAGTTAATGTATATTTAATTTCTGATGTTATTTCTTTGTAAGTGTTTTTGAATCCATATTGATATTGAAATTGTACAAGCCAATTTGTTTCTATAAATTGGGGTTCATTGCACTGTGTCTAACAAACAGTTCTGTCTTAAGCCTGATAAGTTTTCAATACATTGTTGTATTATCATAGCGTTTCTGGATTAGCTCAATATCATGTATGTAATTATTGTTTTGGAAACTGCGGTATGATAATGTGAGGAACAGTCAAACAACCTACCTTAAAGTCGACTTGCCTTTTCGGTATTGACAAAGCCGTTATTGTCTTTTCTGTGAGGTCTCCGTTTATAATATTTGTGTCTTTGTTCGAAACATTCAACTAAAATTAAATTTAAAGTGATGAAAAAGAGAGGAAACGTGATTAAAGATACCAGAGTGATATTTACTAGTAATGTTATTGACAAACATTTAAAAGTGCTAAAATCAAAATGGACAAGCATGCTGCAGTACTTCATAATATTGCGTAGTATTGTATACCATTTAATGCATAAATCAAATAAACTGACCAAAAATAGCAGGTTAACGCTAGACGTTTTTCAAAAGACTTATCAAGTACGGCGGCAAATTCAGGTATACGCACAGATTGCTTTATCACTTTTTCATGCATTTCAGCTATTCCTAGATTGTATGTTATTAGATTATAAAATTGCCCAGAAAGTAATTTTTGTAATCTCTAATGCAAAATTTACCTGCAATGTTTTAAGCTGATGATTTATGTCTTTTTTGTCATAGACCTATGGATTTTCAAATGTGTTTAGCATTTAGCATTCTTGAAAAGGGTGTATCAAGAACAGGGCCTTTAACAAACAACATTTAAAGTGGGATTTTTTATTTATTCGTTGTAAAGAAATTGTTTAACATAACACAAAACTATTTTTTAACGTTTACTTACCTTTAAAGTTACTTTGTGTATGTATATTTGAAAGAGAGGCTATAGAATGGTACAAAGGTGAAAGTAATCTTTTATCCACAGGATTTTTTCTTGTACCGCCTTGAAATGTAGAAAGTATTTTGGACTTATACTTGATGCACATTTTTTTAATATTTTTTCGATTTTCTTTTTCACTGATCATTTCTTGTTAATCAAACTATATATAATGAATTCCTTCAGTGCTCAAATATTTTATCAATAAATATATTATTTCAATAAGTCAAATGATAAATATTTATTACCATGTACTACAAATCGTAATTTTTATTTCTGTAATTAAGATTTACTTTCAAGTTTTAATTCATTTTGCAATAGAAATAACATTATATTGAAAAGATTTAACAATGTTGACCTCAGATGGATTTTTGTTCTTTATGTCACTAGTGGAATATAGCTCTTGAACTGTTTCGGTTTTTATGTATCATTTGAATTTGAACGTTTCTGATGAACGTGAATTCAGATAAATGCCTCAGACGCATGAAAGTTATAGCCATGACGTATTTATAAAATTGAGAATGGAAATGGGAATGTGTCAAAGAGTTTGTTTTCGATCTATGAGTTTGTTATGCGCTGCCGGAATGTTGCTACGCAGAAAAGGAAATTTTACGATTTAGAAGCTGAAATCATATCTTTTTTCGTATTTCAAACCGACCCTCATTTAAATTTCTATGTTTAAAGTAGAGACAAGAGGCAGACTTCCCTGTTTCTGTTGATTTTTTGATCTCAAGTTCGATGGGATAGATGAGTAACATAGTCATCAAATTTTGACTTATTTAGTGAGAGAACAACTGAACAATTCTTGGCTTTCATGAATGCCGATTGTAACGTTTACCTGTCACACAACTGGCTAAAAGTCCTACAATGACTGCTATAATTACGGCGAGTGGACTATAGTATAGGTATGAAATGCTGTAAAATGTCTGCAGGTCGGACCTACAATATAAAAACATAATCACATTATTATAGTAACCACATTTATGATATGAAGGTTGTTATATGTTGTTAACCATAGATGATGAACTGGATCTTCCATCACTGTATTGGATACCTAAACTGCATAAGTGTCCTTACAAACAACGGTGTATTGCTGGGTCTTCCAAGTGCTCCATGAAACCTCTTTCTACATTATTAACATCTTTTATCAGCAATCAAAAACGGGCTTCAAAGTTATTGTGAAACTGCCTATTCTAGAGGTGGCGTGAATCAGATGTGGATACTTAAAAATTCCAAAGATCTTTTTGGGAACATACAATCTAACTCTCTTTCTCTTGTTATAGTATTAAAACATTTGACTTTTCTACACGTTATACAAGTATTCCACATTCCAAACTAAAAGACACATTGAAAGAGTTGGTATTGCTTTGTTTCATAAAATAAGAATGGCAAATGAAGATACAAGTATCTTGTCTTAGGAAGGGATAAATCCTACTTTGTAAAGAATCACTCTGATTCAAACAAAAAATTCTCTGAGACTGACATTATCAAGATGCTTGATTTTTTGATTGACATCATATTTGCTACGTTCGGAGCACGTGTTTAATGGGAACGAATTGTGCCCCTCTTATTGCCGAATTGTTACTTTATTATTATGAGGCTGAATTCATACAGGAACTTGTTAGGAAGAAAGATAAGAAGTTAGCAATATCCTTTAACTCTATTTCCGCTATATAGATGATGTTCTTCTCTAAATAACTAACAATTTGGTGACTATGTCGAACGCATCTATCCCATTGGACTAGAGATAAAGGATACAATAGATACAGTTAAGTCGGCCTCATATATTGACGTACATCTAAAAATTGACAATAAGGGTCGATTGAAAACAAAACTTTACGACAAAAGAGATGATTTCAGCTTTCCAATTGTGAACTTTCCATTTCTCAGTAGCCACATTCCAGCAGCACCTACATACGATGTATATATCTCCCAATTGATACGATATTCCCATGCTTGCATTTCCTATCATGATTTTCTTGATAGAGGGTTGTTGCTCACAAGGAAGCTATTAAATCAAGAGTTCCAAATGGTGAAGTTGAGATCATCTCTTCGTAATTTTACGGACGCAATCACGAGTTGGTTGACAGTTATGGAATAACCGTTTCACAAATGATATCGGATATGTTCCTTACATCGTAACTACAAATCCCTTCCCTTTCATAAATGTGACCTACCGAGTTAGACTTTTTACCGGATTTGTTATCTAATAAGCAACACGACGGGTGCCACATGAGGAGCAGGATCTGCTTACCCTCCTGGATCACTTGAGATCACCCCTAGTTTTTAGTGGGGTTCGTGTTGTTTATTCTTTAGTTTTCTATGTTGCTTCATGTGTACTACTGATTGTCTGTTTGTCTTTTTCCTTTTTAGCCATGGCATTGTCAGTTTATTTTCGATCTATGAGTTTGAATGTCCCTATGGTATATTTCGTCCTTCTTTGTTATATGCATAGGCGAATCAATCTTTATGTTATAAAGGCCATAAAAGATGTGTTTGAAGTTAATTAAAACTAATATATATAGTTCAGTCTCGTTCAGTGCTTGGTTGATATGTTTGCATGCAGCCAGCTGAAGCCCGCTTCCAGGTGCGGAATTTGTCTCGCTTGGTTGAAAACCCATGGTAACATTTGGGCTGTTTACTGCTCTTTGGTCGGTTTGTTTGTTTCTTTGACCAATTTTTTCATTTCCATTATCAACTTTATAACATTTTGTGATTTTTTGCTAGTTTAACGACGGCCTGGTTCATGGAAAACTTAACTAAATACATGTATAGTTTTCATATTTTCACGTGAACATTATTCAGACGAAGTTTGTCCAAACAGATAGAAAAATAAATCAGACCTATTAACTTATACGTACTTTTCTATATTATTTCCAATGGATATATCTGAGGTTAAGTTAAATATCATCGTAGTCGTGCTTAATAATGTGTCATTTAGTATTGTTGTGTTACCAGACGATAGACATGACGTTGGTGCTGGGCCAGACATGTTAACAACACTTCCAATAGCTAACCAAGACGAAAATAATAAACTGCATAGCACCGCAACAGTTGCACCCTGGAAGTACGTATGAAAATTAAATCAGATCGATGGTCATTCGAGCTTAAAATGGACATTCTATAAGATTGTACATATTATTGTGTGTCATTGTCTCCACCAGGTAAGTTCAAGATATATAAAAAAATGATTTGGTATGGGAGTCTTCCGTCCTCTTGAATTGTGAAATAGCAGAACACAAAAAATATACAGATAACCCAATATTTCTTTTGATATTCTGAAATGATTTTATAAGAGCTATCTTCTCTAATTTTATTTAAAATTTTATCATTTTCTCTCCTTCTATTCACATTATAATGCATTTTCTCTGTATAATCCATACAAAATGTTTCATGTTTTCTTAACTTGTAGCTGAATCTTATACATTTGGTTGACGCTTCAAGAGTTTAACTTATCTAAAACTGTTCTTGACGCCTGACTTGTATAAACACATGTTTAATGAAATGCTCGCATGTCTCAAATCTTGTTTTATAAATTTTACAGGGTATTAAACTTTGCATGCAGTCTTAGCCTTAAAACTTGCTGGATATAATCCTTTTTTTGGTTCCCGTGAGGGCAAGGCGAAACAATTATTTAATTTATTGTCACTTTTAAAAAAATCTTAATTATTTCTTTAATTCTTTCTGTGTCAATTTGAAAAAAAAAAACAACAGTAAACCTCAAGAGAGAACCCCCTCTTCTAAATAAAAAATACCAACTAAAAAAACAACCAACATCAAATTAAAAAAACACCAAAACATACAAGATACACAAAATATAATAGAATTAAGGTGGTTCGGGCCTATTCGAAGTTTCTACCAGAAGTGCCGTATTTTTTGTTAATCTTTTTTTTACAGAAAGTGAATCAAATTTGTCGAAACAAAATAGGGGGTCACGGACTATTTAAGCTAAAAATTTATCTTTAAGACTGGTATGTAAAAGGTACTACTTTTCAATGAAATGATATGGAAAATAGAGGTGTGGACATATTTTTATCGGAGTATATAAAAAAAACCCGTTCTATAACACTCGGTCCAAAACTGTAATATGAAAACTGAAATATAGCTTCAAAGATTGAGCAAATAAAAAACATAGGTCACCGATAAGGGGAAAAAAAGTTTGCCTTAAAATCCAAATTTTGGCGGGAAAAAGGTGAAAATGGGTGAAATGTCATTTTGACCGTTTAACAAATACGGATAATAACGAAAATATTCTAAAAGTCACATGACTACAATGATTTAACATTTCTAATCAATAAAAAAATATTTAAAAAATTATATCAAATTTACGACAAATGCTTTTATAATTCATGCGTGAAATTATGCGCAGTCGAATAGTCCCGGGCCACCTTAATTGTTTTAAAGAAAAGTACAGTCATTTCATACAACAAGACATGTTAAATCAAATATTTTTTCAGTATCAAGTGACTTTCCGCGTGGTAAAACAAAAATCTTTTAAGGTTTATGTACCCTTCTGTAGCCATTTTTGTACGAACTTTTCAAACTTCAATTGTATCAAAACTACAGATATTATGAATAATAGAGATAGGCCATTTTGTACATATTCCAGGGGAAACTTGATGCAAAGCATTATTTTTTACTGTTCCATTGCATTTAATAGAAAAAGAGGACTTTGTGGCAAATAATCAAGATTTTTATAGAAAATCCACAGCCTTTATCCTTATACTCTCATATTTGGCAATTTGATGACTGATAGATATAGGATTATTGCATGCAGTGCTAGCATTGATTTCCTTAAAACAAGTTTATAAATGTAGTTATTGGTTAAGACAAGTATATATATGGCTAAAATCAAGTACACCTTTTAGGGTGCGCTCGACGTTAGTGACTCAGCACGAGGTGTTTTGGAATTTACAGGTTACTAAGAACTTTTTGTAAAAAATAAACACTAGCACATCATAGAAAATCAAGTGAGTAATTTATGTTTCAAATTTTATAACAAAAATCTCTGTATTAAAGGCTGTGGATTTTCTATAAACATCTTGATTTATTTGCCACAAAGTCCTCTTTTTCTATCAAATGCAATGAAACAGTAAAAAATAATGCTTTGCATCAAGTTTCCCCTTGGAACATGTACTAAATGGCCTATCTCTATTATTTATTATATCTTTAGTTTTGATACAATTGAGGTTTGAAAAATTCGTACAAAAATGGCTACAGAAGGGTACATAAACCTTAAATACTAAAACTATTATTGAGGAAGAAACAAAACAGATTAACCATAACAGTCGTTAGTAATCTTTATCCGAAGTAAATATGCCAATAAGTCTTTCATTTTTTTTTTACTACATATAAATTTACCAACACTTACCAAAGAATTTGTACACGGGAAGAAAAACCCCAATGTAAATAGTCCCAGTAATGGACCTCCAACCATACCAGAAATACTTAAACCAACTATAACAATTAGACTTCCAAAATACTGTGCAAGGAATGCTAAACCAATTGTGAGCAGACCATAAAACAGCGCAGCTACTTTAGACAACGTGGTTGCAACAGCTTCGTCCATGTCTCGTTGCTTTATGTATTTGTACAGCGGTTTCAAGATGTCGGTAATAAGAACTAGAGCTAATGCATTCACTCCTGACGATACTGTGCTACAAAGAAAAAACAACACAATTTCCATGTAATAAAAAACAAAAAAAATCAGAAAAACATGAGCTCGTTTAAAACACGTATACACGACAATGAAAAAATATATATTTATGTACAGCTCTATGTAAGAACCAGGTAGAGTGCGATATATGAGGGTTTCAGATTTTTGCAATAAATTGCCTGTTAAAAAAATACAAAATAGTAAACCTCGAATAAATAAACACATTCAATAGAGCAGACTGTGTAACATATGGTATTATATAACGCACTGGTATACCCCCTCATACATTATAAAATATAAGTAAATTTGCATGTTCCAATCTAAACCTACAGCATTGGCTTCTCTTCTCGTGATATCCGTCTCGAAATTCAAGGTATAAATATGTGGTGGTCTTGAACAAATCCCAAAAAATCAAATAAATATAAAGGTAAATATGATTTCAATATACTAAAAAATGTGTCGCTAATCTAATTTATGCTAGAAAAAAAGGAAGGTATAGAGCACATGTATATTCTACTAGATAATTGTAACAAAACAAGAGACATCTGCCATGCATCTTATTGTATTGTAGGTCTTGTAAAGTAGTTGTTAAAATGTTTTGTTAAAATAGAAATTTCGGGTCCCTTGAAACTATCCCTTAACCATGATTGAACCTTAATTATACAATATATTGTCAAATCATTACTCAAGTAATGGACCTCTGGTAGTACATTATTATGTTTAGTAGAATCTAACTGTTTTCTTTCTAGTTTTTTATGTCGTTATACTTCTATGTTAGTCATGATTTATCTTTGCTGGTATGTAAATCAGAAAGTTTCCATACCTTAGAGACGCACTGAATATGCAAGAAACAAACAATCCAGGTAAACCATAAATCTTCCCTAAAACGTCCATGACGAGATATGGTAAAAGCTGTAAAAATGTCATGATATTATACAAACAAAAGTTATTATTTTTTATATAAACGAAATTTTTTTTTGGCATCACGATTATATTTGTTTCATCAACAAATAATTGTGTGTCAAGAGGGAAGAAACCCATAACAGATTATATGTGTTAATAAAAATACAAATAATTGTAAAAATAGTGCAAATGTTCAGATTTTTCTAAGCAGAGATCCCTTTACAATTCACTAGGGATTGGTTCTTTTTCAAATGAAAAAACAACTAACACATGCCGTATCTTTTTTACTGAGTATTTATATGACAAGTTTTGCAGTATGTGACGGCCTTTGTTTTAAATCGTGCGTCATTTCAGTATAAAAAATCTTTATAAAATTAAAAAAAAAAAATGCATGCGAATGTGTCAAGAGCAGTAGTAACCGTTACCTGATCGCTCTTATCAATTATACACGGTACAGGATTTTGGTCTCCATACTTGGCAAAGAGAACTAGACCAATATATACCAACGCAGTGATCATTATTATACTAGTGGGTAGCTGTATATACAATGCCCTGAAATAAAATCGATGAAAAGCGATTATAACATATAATAATGAATAATAAAATAATTTGTTCTGAAAATACTAGTAGTATTTTACGTTTGATCAGCGTATGCTACTGTTGTTTTTTCAGGGGTTTACGCAGTATATATTGGACGAGTGATGTAGTCTTTCGGAACACCGGGTGTTAGTCGGAACACTTCTGGTCTTTCTATGACCACCTTTCAAATACATGCGCAATAGCTATGACCACCTTTCAAATGCATGCGCAATAGCTTACAAATCTGTTGAATATGCATTAGCATCTTAAGTTGCTATAGAGATATTTTACGTATGATCTGAAATTTATTATGATATAATATTTTCTTGCACACGATTACAAGCTGCTAATATTAACCTAAGTCAAACGATGTAACTAGCTGTGTTTAGATATGATATAAGATTTCATGTAAACAATGCGCTTTATATTCTGAACGAGAATAATTAAAAATAAAATCTTTAGAAAGAGTTTTAGTAGCATTTTATTTTAGATTTTACGTTAAGTGAAGATGTACATGTTGTAAAAAGCAAGCTATTTATTTTTTTATACTGAAATTAAAGGGAAGTCTTTCTTGCATATGATTAAATTACAGTTATTTTTTTTGGTTAAATATTGCAACTTTAATAAAAAAAAAAAATGGTTATTAAAAATAAAATTAAATAGATATTGAATATGAAAAAATAAAATATTTTGAACGAGAACAATTAAAAATAATATCTTTAAAAAAAGTATTAGCACTTTTTGAAATTTTACGTCTAGGATAGACCAAGGACATGGAAATATAATCATAAATACGTGCCTCAAATAGGTGTAAAAACGAGGATTTAAAAAAAAATCGTTTATTGAAAATAACGTTAAAATTAATTATGAAAGTTATGTCCGTATTTATTTTCATTAATATTGCAAATTTAAAGTTATTTTCTTTGTTTAAATATTGCAACATTATTTACTTTTTTTAATAACCTCTGAATCCTTTTCGTCATTAAAATGCGACTGATAAGTATAGATATTCAATATGAAGGGGGAAAAAATAACCGTGACTGAAATCTAAATCTAAAATTTATTTTAAAAAAATACACATTTGACCATGCAGATGTAAGAAATGATACTTCAAGCAATGAAACAACGAATTAAATGTGCCACTTTAATTACGACTGATAACCTAAAAATGAATCATGCATGCATTTTTAGCAGACTTAACCAGGTCGGCGATAAGATATCGAATATAAAAAAAGAAGATATCGGGTTTGGTGTCAATGAGACAACTATCTGCAAGAAACCAAAATAACACAGAAATACAAACTATGGGTCACCGTACGGCCTTCAACAACAGGCAAAGCACGTACCGCATAGTCGGCTATAAAAGGCCCCGAAATGACAATGTAAAACAATCAGTCAAAAAGGAAAATTAACAAAGTCCTTATCATCGTATGCGTAACTTAGTTGCTCACCAGAGGAACTTTACGCAAGCGTTTAAACACGCGTTCCATAAGTTTGAAGTACGTCGAAATGCAAAGGTATACGCTTGGTGAACGCTTTTACTTCAGGAAAATTTTAATGGAACATAAAAAAAATCATTCAGCTCAAGCGTTTGTCAAACGTATATACATGTACCTGTAAACTGCACGCACATAATATACACGCTACACGAGCGTTGAAAACGCTACAGATAAGTTTTAGACACGTTAAGGGCACATTGCATACAAAAATACTCGTCGCCTTAAAGCTTTCATTTAGGAAAAGAAGTCCGATACGGGTGAAACTTCATCAAACCTACTCTCTAACCATGCAACATGGGACTAGACATAGAAGTACAGGAACTACTCACATTAGTTTGAGCTGTACAAGATCTACAAAAATTATTAAATGCCCCGACCATTAAGATTTAAAAACAAAAATCAAACAAAACTAAACAGCCTTATTGATAACAAAATAATTTACGAAAACAACTTGACCGACATGAATTATGAACAACAACCACTGTACTACATGTTTCTGGCTTTAGAATGGACATTGGCACATAAACAATGTGGTGGCCATAAACCCAACCCTCCCAAATGAACCAAACCTTAAGGACAACACATCGCAAGAAAAAACTGTAAAATATCAGTTGCAATTCGCGTCCCTAAAATTATGGGTACGGTGCACAATAATCACTTACATAAAAACAATAGACACAAATCACTGAAATAATCGCACTTACCGAAAGCTATTTCAAAGCTAGTGAACATGTAGACGAACCAGTGGACATAGACGGACTGGTAAACATGTAAACAGACGGGCGAATGTGACAGACTTATTGACAAACATTCACATATAGACAGACCTGCAGTTGGGAATGTAGGAAGACCAGGAGAAACGCTAAGGTACGCTTTACGCACACCCAATACACGCTTTAAGCTCGTTGTGCACACGTTACAGATATGATTGACAGGTTGAATGCATCAAAATTACTAGCGTTTTGGTAGCGTGCATGATTTTTTTTACCTCGGCCGACGTACGTCGGATCTATACGTTGATGTGTGAAGCCGGTATTACATTATTTAAACCACTAAACAGGCAATGTCAGTTTCTAATTCTTATGCACAACAAAAGTAATATAAGACAATGCATCTTTATTAAATAATTATCTAATATATATATAATGCCAAACAAGCATTTGGGTTTACGATTGCATTTCTTTTTTTAAAGAAAGCAACTTGTTCTACTGTTAATGCTTCTTTGTATTAACTTTGTGATATTACATATATAACAAAAACACTTACGAGTTTACTGTCTTTGACAGAGATATGAATATGTGTCAAAACCCATCTTATACAAATCCGAGTTAGTTCACTAACACAATGTACATGTATATAAAACAACATACATTCATTTTTTTTGTACAGTATAATCAGTTCACTCTATTGTTAAAACTATAAGGATTTTTTTTCTTATTTTTCTTCAAAATGTATAATATGACTTCTTACCTTCTTTCAGTGATTGGTCCTTCTGGCAGTAATTTCAAAACAAAATAGAAATATTGACAAGGACAAATAAAGTTTAACAAATAAGGTATTAAAACGTTTATATCAATATAAAACTTACGACTGCGCTCCTTTGACATTCTTCATGCTAATGAATCTCTGTACCATTGATTGACTTCCAATATATCCAGACAATGTTAACATAAATCCACCAATAAACAATGTCCAAAATGTATGTCTCTCTATTGGACTAGGATTAAAACTGAAAAACATTGATGTATGAAAGACGTTACATATATTTAAAAATTTGAAGAAAAATAGATATATATTGCTGAGATTGCGTTTGTTTTGTCGTTTTAGTTAAACAATTCATATTCTATCTTTGTTCTTATTTGATAATCTAATTTTAATTTGGTATGCTATATTATCTATATAACGACAGTATTTCACATTTTTCCTTTCGGGGCTTTTTAAAGCTGATTATTATTGGTATGGTTTTGTCATTGTTGAAGGACGTACCATGATCTTTATAATTGCTATTATTTTTTTTAATTTAAACTCTGGTGGATATTTTTCTTATTGACAATTATACCACATCTCATTTTCCTATATATTATTATGCCCATAAACATTTAATACAAAATAGCTTCTACACAAAGGTTTGAATATGAACATATGTAGAATATATTTTAGTAATTAAGGTTTCAAATGTAAGCATATACTAACTTGTTAAATTCTAATTTACCACCGTCATCTGCTTTCTCAAAGACATAGGATATGCCACCAACATCATTAGTAGCTTTTATTATTAATACTAACAATGCTATCCATATGATTATCATTTGGAAAGCATCCGTCCACATCACTGCTTTTAATCCTCCCTAAAGAACAAAAAAACTGCGTTGATGATAATAAAGTTGCGAAGGATAAAATAAGAATCTGATGTTCAGTAGTTGTCTTTTGTTGATATGGTTAATAAGTGTTTCTCGTTTCTCTTTTTTTTATATAGATTAGCCCTTTGGTTTTTCCGTTTGAATAGTTTACACTAGTATTTTTTTGAGGCCCTTTACAGCTTGCTGTTTGGTGTGAGCCACTGCCCCATGTTTTAGACCGTACTTTGACCTATAATGGTTAACTTTTATAAATTATGACATGGATGGAGATGTGTCTCATTGGAACCCATACCACATCTTCTTATATCTATTTTAACTTATTGAACAAAACACTCGAGTTCCTTCGTTCAACGTGTTACACATGAACATAAAATGCTCTATTTGTTGTAGCTTCTTTTTTTTCATTCTTCTAAATGTTGAATTGTTATTTACCATTTACAATGTATAAGAGATGCAATTAATTAGAAAGTATCGGAAGTAGTTATAAAATTGATATAGATACCATTAAAACTAACTACAGTTTTAATAAAAGGCAGGTTATCCAACGAACGAGGATATGGACAATAGACATTGCGTGAAGATCGGTCCCTCTGGTATCTTTCGCCCTTCTTATGGAGTGCTTTCTATTTTAGTTTTAATGTAATAACTAGATAACAAAATGAGATAAAAACTGAAATAAAGAAATGTAATAAGGAAATGTAATACAGAAATATACTACTTACCAGTGCAGTATAAAATGTACAAACAAGACCAATGACAACGATGGACACCCACAGCTCAATTCCCATAACTAAAAAGATATACTAGTAGGTAGTATCATTTGAAATATTAAGGTACGCACATGTGTTTTTTGATACTTGGAGATTCAAAACACTTAAAAAGAGGTAGCAAATATTACTTGGTTGAACATCTTTTTATTTAATATTGTACACAGCAATATGTTTTCATGTAGATATATCTATGTGGCGCCGTATATATAAAAATTGTGCATACATTTTATAAACTTGACGGATGATGGACCTTAACCTTAAACATAAAAGCTTATGTTCATTGCTAATATGGAAGATGATATCGAAGATGATGTTCCTTTAGTATATCTTTATTACGTTAACATTTCACTGTACTTAATATGTATAACATGTAATATTCGTCGCCGGGTGAAAATAATCAATCAATCAATCAATCAATCAATCAATCAATTAATCAATCAAGCAAGCAATCAATCAATCAAGCAATCAATCAATCAATCAATCAATCAATCAATAAATCAATCAACAAATCAGATCAATCAATATGATACGTTTTAATTAAACATATAATATCTTATCTCATACAATGAATGCAAGTAAGAATCAATAGTCCTGGTTTGGAATCTCATGCATCTTTTTTTAAATATTGCATTTGCATTCATGTACATGAAAACAAAATTAAAGACTGGTGAAAACTACAAAGTACCAATCCTGCTACTGAACCACGATGTATGTATCGTTCTAATTAAATCGCCTACACCCCGTGTTAACATTAATTAAAATAAATGTAATTAACGAAAAATAAATTGTTCACCTACCTTGATTAAGTGCTAATGCTGGGGCATACAATGTTAAAGCCATGCCTAATATCTTATAACAGATAAAAATTATTAGTTTATACATAAAATATTGTGCATCATCTGTTTTGTTTATAATATATATGCAACCAGTTAAAATATTGTTAGTCTCTGTCTCAAGACGGAATTCAGGATTTAAATTATTTCAGGAATGACTGTAATATTTTTTTTCTGTCTATGAAGAAATTACATCAAAAATGTGGTGCACACTGAAAACGCGCGTAGCGAGTTATCCTAAAGTGTCCACCACATTTTTTTTTATGTTTATTTGAATAGACAGAAAAATACTACAGTCATTCCTTAAAATTCAATTCTAAATTTCTTTTTAAGCCGAGGTAAATCATGAAAAATTGTTGATGGCGTCACGGTCACATGACAAAATTGTGTATACATTTGAGCTAATAGACAAAACACTGTCAGCCAATTAGAAGACGCGTTACATCCAAAATTTAATTATGTTGGTATACACGTCAATAGATATGGTATGATCATGGAAGTATTATATTGACAGGAACTACAACGATTAATAAGTATTTATTTATAACCCGGGAAGACCTGTAGAAAAGATATGGAAACTGTCTAATTAGTACGCTGTCGTTAATTTCTTTTGTGACTATCTGCGATGCCGCAGTCATAAATTGACCAGAGATACTTCTTATCAATCACGTGGTTTTAATCGAGACAGCTTTACAAAATTACCTGTCGGAAAACACCTTTACTTATTTCAATCGCGTCGGTAGACCTTTATTCGTGAACAACTTATTTAAACAAATCGACTGATGCATAAAAAATGAAAATCGCCCCATAATTAATTATTCTACAACGATTTGAAATAGTGAGTGACATTATTTTATTAGTTTGTGGGTGAAGTTTAAATCGCGATTAAGGTGTGTTCCGGTTACCGCCGGTTAACAATAAATATATTTGATAAATATTAAAACTGTGAAGTTTAGAGTAATATATATGGTTAAGTTACTGGATAATCCTGGAAAGTAGAAATTTCCAGTTTATAATACGAAAATTAATCGAGCAAGTACCAATCAACAAAATACAGCAGAAGAAACTACGTTATATAGATATTTATATAATACATTTCTGTCCCCTAAAATATGTTATCACTATCCGACCAAATGAAACCGTCCAAATGATACTGGTAAATATTATTGAACAGTCGCACAAGAATTTGTACAATGCCACTATACAAATACTTGAGTCGCAGTACTAAAGAAAATTCAACACATCGGGGTTCAGGTGAACATTCGTATATACCAACCAATGATCTTACCCTACACTTATTTAAAATCTCTTTGATCTTTTGATTTTATCAGAACGATCATTTACAATCGTCTTAAATATGCAGGAAATGTGTGCCACTCAGTGGAGTAAACAGTAGTTATTATATAATCACAACTTGCGATATATATTACTTATAGTGCAATTTCTACCGAAAAAATAAATCAATAAAAATGGGGCATTTATTCAATAAATTTGGTGCACATTTCCATCGTCAACGTGTTTTCTATAGAATTAATGATGACTCGCATTAATCCATCAATCACTCAATCGGCACAGTTAGGTAACGGAATCTGCCGAAGTTTGCCGATTGCTGTTTCCTAAGAATTTATCACAACTTTCCGAAATCAACCGAGAATGACAATATTGTAGGGCACCACACGCTGCTATGTAAATAACGTGCCATGTTTCAAGCTAATTAACATGTCATTAAATTGGGCGCGGCATCGCAGATGAAACGTTTGAAGTCGGGTCGTAGTAGTTCCTGTCAATATAATACTTGATTGTCAATGAGACCATGGAAGTAATATTTAGATATTACTTCCATGATGAGACCAAATGACCCAGAAGTAAGGAACTATATATAATAATACTTTATTCAGAAGCAATACAGCTTATAGAATATACAATTTTACAATATTTTTTTGAATGCATCAGTGAAATATAAATACAATAATTATACACAATACATGTATGGCATTGGCGGAGAATGAAAATAAATTCATATGATAAATAATTAATACAACTACATATTACGAATTTTTTCAATATAGGTCACCGCAAGGGCTTTGACAATGAGCAACACCCATACCGCATAGAAAGATAAAGTGACCCCAAATTGACAAATGTAAAACATTCAAACCTGAAAACTGACGACCTTATGTGTGTACAAAACAATTAACAATTATTAAATAATAGATTTTTTTTCAAATATATATACCAGTATATCTAGCAAAACTTTAAATTGTTTTCATCGGCAATACGAAGTGATAAGAATATATACCGGACTCCATGTTGACCCCTGGCAAAGATTTATTACAAGGACGTATATTAGATTATAAATTCACGTCTAATATACGACCTTGCCTCAGGGATAAAGGACTCAATTTAAGTATTTATTTAACTTTTGTTTAATTTGACACTATAGTAAACGAAGTGAAACAACACTGTCAATGACAATTATTATGATTATAAAAAAAAGGCAAAGAATATTCAATGCTTTGGAAAAATGGTCTCGATGATTTCAAAAACATTCGCATATTACTGATTTTTAATAATACGCTTACGGTTTGTAGTTGAAACAGCAGACATCCTAATACTCTGACAACTTTATTGAATCTTAATTCTAAATACTGCAAAATATTAAATAATAACATAAATTATTTCTATCGTTGCACTGTTCTACAGACTACAATTAAGACAACAGACTCAGAAATCCACCAACCAAATAGGTGATGGTTGAAGCACGAATTTTGTTATCTGAGTACAGAGTAAAGTATTATGACTGAAAAGCCAACATTATATTGCTTTGGACATTGATTTGTCAAATTTTCAACAAAAGTGCAAAATGTACTAGTGACTATTGAAATTTCAATTTCTAAAAAAAATAAAACTACATGTATAGCAGACAAATAAATACAATTCAATGGTCAAAATAGCAATTAATTACATAGTTGACAACAAGTATGTGCTGTTTTAGCTCACCTGACCCTATGGGAAATGCATACAAATGACTTCTTTTAGAGAACCGTTGAATGGAATGAAACAAAACATGGCATGAATGTTCCTTATGGGGTGTTGACCAAGTGTTGTTACTTTGTAGCCGATCCATCATCCAAGATGGCCGCCAGCGGGGGACTTAATTTAACATTAGAACCTATGGGAAATGCATACAAATGACTTATCTTAGAGAACTGTTGAATGGAATGAAACCAAACATGACATGAATGTTCCTTATAAGGCGCTGACCAAGTACTGTTACTTTGTAGTTGATCCATCATCCAATATGGTCGCCAGCGGGGGACTTAGTTTAACATAGGACCCTTTGGGAAATGCATACAAATGACTTCTTTTAGAGAACCGTTGAATGGAATAAAACCAAACATGGCATGCATGTTTCTTATGAGGTGCTGACCAAGTGTTGTTACTTTGTAGCCGAGCCATCATCCAAGATGGCCGCCAGCGGGGGACTTAGTTCAACAAAGGACCCTATGCGAAATGCATACAAATGACTTCTATTAGAGAACCAATGAATTGAATGAAACCATACATGGCATGAATATTTCTTATGAAGTGTTGACCAAGTGTCGTTACTTTGTAGCCGATCCATCATCCACGATGGCCGCCAGCGGGGGACTTACTTCAACATAGGACCCTTTGGGAAATGCATACAAATGACTTCTTTTAGAGAACATTTGAATGGAATGAAACAAAACTTAGCATGAATGTTCCTAATGAGTTGCTGACCAAGTGTTGTTACTTTGTCATCCATCAAACATCCAAGATGGCCGCCAGTGGGGGGGACTTAGTTTAACATAGGACCCTATGGGAAATGCATACAAAAGTCTTCTTTTAGAGAACCACTGAATGGAATGAAACCCTACATAGCATGAATGTTCCTTATGGGGTGCTGACCAAGTGTTGTAACTTTGTAGCCAAATTTTATCTTTTTTTTTATATGATTTCAAAAACCCAAGTAGAGTCAGGTGAGCGATACAGTCTCTTGAGAGCCTCTAGTTTTATATTATTCTTTCATCTGTCTTTGTAAATTTTGACTTTTACGGTATAGACTATTTTTGGTAATATCTATTTGACGTGGCTCTGTACTAATACATCCGTCATTGGGCTATGGTAAATTTTTGTATTCTTGTCTTTCCTTTTCGCTCATGTGCTTTGTCTATATTTCTTTTTTTTCGTTGTTGATATATTTGTTTGTTTTATAGTGATTAAGATAACAACACAATGTTGTCCGCTGTTGTCCTATTTTTGACTTTGTACCTATTATGTCTGCTGGTTGTGTTCACACATCGTTGTCAATATAATGGCATTTTATACGACTGTCTTACAAGTGAGAGGTTAAACATACGGACTCTACGTTAAGATTCTTCCTCAGAGTTCGGTTTTTAAGTTATTTTATTTTTGATGACATATGGAATATAGAATATGTTTAAGAAGTGGCAGTATATAAAAAGGAGATGTGGTATGGATTATATGCAGGAGTTCTCGAATTGCTGAAACTGTATCAATTGTTAAAAGATAATTTTTACAGCTACAAATCCAAGTTCTTACCTCATATGCACTCGTTATTTGAAGTTGATGATACACTGGTATTATGAAATGTATAACGAATGGCAAAGATAGCACATTTGTTGATACAATATATATAAACATAGTTCCATTAAAGAACACTTCTGAAGGAACTCCCATTATCATGCCACCGGAAACTGATGTTGCCATCAAAGACATAGTAACGGGAACAAGTCCCATTTTTCGGTCTCCAAGAAGAAGATTCGCAGTTGTCTGATTTTTTTGTCCCGCCATGTGTAATATATTCCTATTCCTGTCGCAATGCCCAGTGATAAAACAAAAATCAAATAGTCAGCCCAGTGAAATGTATTAACAACTGTTTCCATTTTAGTTCGGTTGAATAGTTATCAAAGGTACCAGGATTATAATTAAATACGCCAGACACTTTGCTTTACTGGTACAGTACACACCAACAAATACGATGACAAGTTTGTAAATAATTGTTTTAGTATACTAATAATAATAACCGCCGGTGTGACCATACATCTACTTTAATGTTAATGATCTACATGAACACTTTCACACATCGTGTAAATATTTGCCGAACGTTAAAAGTGTTGTTAAAGGATGTCATCAAACTTTTAAAACATTAAACTTTGATGTTGGCAGTTTATTCGTTGAATGAAAATTCATTAATATGTTAGAGCTAAACCTAGATTTAAATTTAAGGGATACTAATGATGTGAAAGAACTATAAATTGTCTGATATACACATAATTAAATGATGTTTTAATTTTTATTGTTGACATACCTGCAGAAAGTCATTCGTAATTCGAGAACTCATTCATATAGATACCGCAAAGTTGACTTGCTAGAACGGAGGGTGGGAAACTTGCAACAATGTTCGTTTGATTTTTTTGCACATTTAATAATGTTACTTACTGATACATATGTAAATCTCATTTGTGGTACTGTCGCTAGATGTTTTTTAATATTAATTTTGATTGGAGTTGCACTTATACAATTATTTCTGCTCTGAGGCTCTCCCTTCTAATTTTGGGCTGACGTTTTATAACATTTGATAGTATTGTAGTACAAAATATTGTTTCCAGTATTAACAAAACCTATATTCCTACTTGACTGAATCTTTCGACTACGATAAACTGTCAACGTACAGTGTGCTGCTCTGTTCTAACACCATCTGTAAGTATAGGTTGTTAAATCTTCAAGTTTGTTATCAATTTAAATTGTAGAAAGATGTATTAAGATTCTCTAATAAGTCAAATCAGACTAACAACAGTAATTATGTATGTAGGAACATGACATGTTTTCGATACTGAATCAAATATTTCTGTTATTTCGATACATGTATACCAATCACGATTGCCAAAATACAACATTTGTTATTTTTAGAATTCCGTATCGACAACACTTGTTTTTGGAAAAATGTAAAATCACAAAAATACTGAACTTAGAGGAAAATCAATTCGGAAAGTCCATAGTCACATGGCAAAATCAAATAACAAAACGTATCAAAAACGAATGGACAAGAACTGTCATATTCATGGTATGTACTCTTGTGACCATAATTCTTATAAGTTATTATATAACACGTTTGGGAACACCAAAATCGAAAAGAGATAAATGAAACAGCCACAACTTTTCATAATAGAGTCACCACAAATTTTGCCTAATAAAATATGCTTTAATACTAGAAATATTATTAAATTGGTTCTTCGAGTATCATGTCTTATGTATATATAAAAGAAGATATGGTATGATTGCCAATGATACAACTGTCCACAAGAGACCAAAATGACACAGAAATTAACAACTATAGGTCGTCAGATGGTACTGGCGGTGGCTGTATGTCAAGAGACGTTACGCACGGTATTCGGTATATGATTCATTTGACCATTTCTTAATGCAGGAGTAGGACACAAACACATCAATTCTGTGTATTATTAAATCATTACTTGTCTTGGTTCATCCTTTAAATCGAAATTAAATAAAACCTGGTTTTAATTAATTTAATGTAATGTTGTATTATATAATTAAGCAATAATTCCGTGTTCATAATGACTTTTTTGCCTTGTAAGACGTAACACCAATAATAAACCGACAAATATAAACGAAGAAAAAATAAAACTACTGAATGGATTTCGATGAAACTTGAACAGGTGGGTGTAGAACGGTTACGATAAATATCATGTCAGTTCGCAATCTAGTGACCATTTTAGAAATTCCATAGAGCTGTAAGATTTGAAAATCCGAGTATACAAAAATGAAAGCAAGCATTTCGATGTTATAATATTTACACATAAATTATAGAAAAGGTTCGCCATCTCTACATGTAAATGTGATTTAATTGAATTTTATGAACACATTTTTATTTCTAACACAGCTTCTCTCATTTTCCCCAGTATTTTCCGTGTCTCGCTTAAATGTTACCATAGAGCCATTGTTTAAGATTTTTCAGTACCATGATAATTTAGGGTATTATAAATTTGTGACAGACAAACGAACTATGAAAACAAATTTACTACTGAAATGTGATTTTTTAAAAGATTTTTTTAAGCCTTGAATGTTAAGGAAACGATATTTTTTTTTTATCAATTTCCATCAAGCTGTACATATTTCCCCAAAATGTTACCACGTCCAAATTGAACGTTTTATGCAACGAATGTAACGTTATATATATCATTTTATTTTCAATTGATTGACAGTTTGGCATTTTTGTGTCTTTAGCATTTGACACGTTCTGTGTAATGATATATTTTTTGGAGATAATTTTTAATAATTTCTTTTAAAAGGTAATAAATCAACAAGAAAATTTGACTTCCATCAACGTTTTGTAAACGATGTGCATCGAAGTTTTTGATAAATAATAAGTTTTCTATAACATCGAACCTTTCGACTTTGGAACCTAGTAACATATAAAGTTTTTGCTAGTACGAGTGTTTTTTGTATACACTAACAGTCATTTCTACGCATCCAACAAACAAAAGCATGTGAAAAATACTCATTCGTTTTCAAGGACTGAAGATTGTTTTTAATTTTAAATAAAATGAACAATTCCAAACTGTCGTTTTCTTTCCAAAAGTTAAGGATGAAATTGAAATTATAGATCTAGCAAAGAGATGATACATAGTAGCTGTTGCTGTCACTGACCCAAACGAGGATCATTTTCATTATAATCTTCTCGAAAGACACATATTTTGGATGTTGGCCGTACGGATAGAAAGACCCTAAAATTATTCGCTAATTGTAGTTCGAAAACTACAGTTGATAACATTTATACTCTCAAAGCACTAAACAGCTTTGATACAGGCTGTTTCCACGCGATATATATGCCTAGACTTGGATACTTGTGCTGACGGTATCCTGAGCATCATAGAGGATATACACTTTGCAACAATAAACATGCTTGGGCAGTTACACATATTTGAAATATAAACTTTCAAAAAGTTAAGATAATGAGAAATAAAGTTTATTTATCAAAAACAAATAATCAGTCATGTTTACTTACAGTCCATTTTTTTTTAAATAAGTAGTTAAACATCAAAATGCCAGCTGTATTAAAAAATGTGCAAAGCTTTATCGCTTTTACAGAAGTCGGTTGAAATCATTGAAAACTAGTAACGTTACCATTACTAAACCGAACACTGTGCTGTATCGAACAAATATTTTAATCACTAATAAATAAACGTGAGACGAATGTTAAGGTCATTCCTCAAGAACCCTGTTAGAGTATGATGTTTCGAAATATCTCCTCAGTAAAAATATTTTATCTCCCTTTCGCAGTTCGTTTTGCTACAATTTGTCCCTTAACTTCACAAGATATTTATACATTATTGGCTTTGAGTGTTTGTGTTGCGCGCTCCGAAAGTCTAAAATTTAAACCAATTTGAAAGCAAACCATATATGAATGAGTAAAATTTATGACAACTTTATAGTCAATCAATATTTTTGTTATTTGCAGTTTCTTACTGATAATAGATTTATGATAGTTTCTGTTTAAAACATTCACAACGAATAAGACTCAGGTCGATTCAAAACTTGTTTCAGTTCTAGAACATCCTTGGCTTTCAAATATTCGGCTTTTAACGTTGCCGATAAAGGTCAATTCAGAAACATGATTCGGACGCGTGAAGTGTAAAAGTGTTGTTTTCATAGTTCGTTCCTGTGTGTGTTACATTTTAATGTTGTGTTTCTGTTGTGTTGTAGTTCTCCTTTTATATTTGATGCGTTTCCCTCAGATTTAGTTTGTAACCCGGATTTGTTTTTTTTCTCAATCGATTTATGAATTTTCGTGTCAATACTAAAATACACACGGATCTACGTATCGAGCCCACCAATGGGTCTTCAATGTAGCGAGAAAACTCCTTCAGCTGGCCCCTTAAACATATGTATATTAGTACAGTGATAATGGACTCTAAACTCCGAATTATACACAAGAAACTAAAATTAAAAACCATACGAGACTAACAAAGGCCAGAGGCTCCTGACTTGGGACAGGCGCAAAATTGCAGTGGGGTTGAACATGTTTATGAGATCTCAACCCCCCCCCCCCCCCCCCTTATACCTCTAGCCAATGTAGAAAAGTAAACCCATAACAATACGCACATTAAAATTCAGTTCAAGAGAAGTCCGAGTCCGATTTATTTAAGACTTTTTCATAATTTGGCTAAATGTTTTACATGGTTATAAATAAATATGGGAACTTGAGTCTAATCAGTGAACATGTGCTGACAGCTGGTGCCCCTAAATCTGCAATACTCCAATACAAAACATTTTAACTGAATGATGCAATCGAGATCTTCTGTCTAAAGTGTTTAACGATGCAACTGACAATTGTTATCCATTTATTATTTCAATTGTGATTTCGTTCAATCAGTATATTAATTGAATATATATAATTTCATATTATATGCGTAATTTCGTTTATTGAAGAATGACTCTTCAGCATAGACATAATGTTTTTGTAAATGGTATTTATTTACAAAGTATGGATAAATTGTATAAGAAATCAATCGTGGATAAAAAAAAAATCAACATGGAAGTTAAAAGAAAATATGATGTTCGGAAGTATAAACCAGATACATGTAATCAATAACAGTGTACAATAAAGAGCTGCGCCAAGATCGCATGATACGGCGATAGTTTTTTCAATAAAAAAATGTCCATAACTACTCAATACCATATAATAAATTTACATAATAAACCTAAAGGAAGCTTATTATTATAGATGTAAACCTATCACCCAAGTTTAATGAAAACTGCTCACAGCAACAACTGAAAAATACCCCCTTTCATATGAATAACTAATCTTCTGACTAGTATACACTAAAAATCGAAATGGAGTTAATGTCAATTAACCAAAGTTTTATGAAAATTGGTTAAAAAATTTTGAGTTATTGTCCGAAATGTTGTCGACGAATGTTTAAACTGATAGACGGGTGGACAGACAGACGGGCAGAGGTGTATCATAATACGTCCCCGTAATCGAGCAAAACAAACAGCGAAACCTCTATAGAGTGTATATAATATAAAAAAGAAAGATGTGGTATGATTACCAATGATCCAACTCTCCACAAGAGACCAAAGTTACACAGAAATTAACAACTATAGGTCACCGTACTACATAAAGCCATTTTATTTTTATTTGTTGCCATAGTTTGTTTTTATAGTAATTAAGATTGATTAAAACACAATGTCAACTGCACTCCACAATTTTTGACATTTATGGCTGTTGGATGTGTTCACACATCGTATTCAATATAATAAAATTCAATGCAAATGTCAAACAAATGAGGGGTTAAGCTGGATAAAAGCCAGATTAAATTTTCCAACTACTTCATAATGAAAAGCTTGTAATAAATTAAGGTTATGACAGTTGATTTCCATTCGTTTGAAGTGTTTGTACTTTTGATTTTGCCATTTGATTGCAACTTTATGTTTTGAATTTTCCTCGGAGTTCGGTATATTTGTTATTTTACTTTGAGTACTTTTAAAAGGCAGTAAAAAAGTCATTCTTGACGAAGATTTCAACTCCAACTAACACCTTTATCGATTTTTAAATCCAGTATTCAGAATGTTTGACGCAAATGTATCGATCGGTATTAATTTGTAGCAGCAGTTAAATACAAGTTTAATGGATAGATGCGATCATCCAAATGATGATATTTGTAATCATGCACAAGAGGACAAAGGCTTAATCACCTCAACAATTTTTTTACCCATTCTTCATCTAAAGTTCCTGTCTGAAGTATGTCTAAAATACAAATATAAATCTAGAATGCAAAAAATGCACATTTTGTCCCAGTAAACTGTTGATAAAAAAAATTCCAAAACATAATCCATCACACTGATGGCAACTTGAGCGGGTATTTGGATATTGTGTTGTTTGTTTTACAAACAAATATGATTAGAATTTCGTAGGATAGCATATAATGTACTCATTTTAGTAGGATCTATTAACCTGTCTGGATCCCTTCAGTTCACTCTATGTTAAGGGATAAGTGTGGTTGTATCTTTCTTAGCAATGTTGTGATTGATGGATTTTTTTTTTTTCATTATTTTTTCTGGTTATGGTATGGGCAGTTCTCCATCGACACAGGAATCTGATTGAGCCTGTGTGATCTTCTCGATCATTATTTTAAAGGGTCATCCCTTTATGGAAGAAAAGAAATTTGATGTAGATTCGTGGCTCTGTACTTATACATCCCGTTTTTGTACTATTGTAAAACATATTTGTATTCTTGTCTTTCATTTTTATACTAATGTGCCTTGTCTTTAAGCCTTTTTTTTATGTTTCTTTGGTACATATAGGACGTGGCTCTGTACATCCCGTCATTGTGTTATTGTACTATCATGGTAAATTGTGTATATAAATAAGAATATGTGGTATGATTGCCAATGAGACAACTATCCACAAAAGACCAAACTGACACAGACATTAACAACTATAGGTCACCGTATGGCCTTCAACAATGAGCAAAGCCCATACCGCATAGTCAGCTATAAAAGGCCCGATAAGACAATGTAAAACAATTCAAACGAGAAAACTAACGGCCTTATCCCTATTTTTGACATTTTTACCTATTATTGTCCTGGTTTTTTTGTACACAACTTATAATGGAATTTGATGCGACTGTCATACAAGTGAGAGGTTTAGCTAGCTTTAAAACCAGGTTTAATCCACCATTTTCTTCATAAGAAATATTTGCACAAAGTTAGGAATATGAGAGTTGTTATCCATTTGTTTGATGTGTTTGAGCCTATGATTTTGCCATTTGATTAGAGACTTTTCTTTTTGAATCTTCCTCGGAGTTCAGAATTTTTGTGATTTTAATTTTTCTTAAAATAAATGTCTTTTTGATTTGCAAAATAACTATTTAGAGTGATCCCATTAAAACGTAGCCATACAATTTTTTCTATATGTAATCCTTCATGTTAGTAGACTTTTTAAATGCATTTCTGCTGTTTTATATAAAGGTAACAATATATGGTACGATTGTCAGTGAGACAACTTGCCACAAGAGACCAAATGACATAAGACGAAAACAACAATATATCACCGTACGGCCTTCAACAATGACTAAAATCCCATATCACATTGTAAGATATAACACTTTAATGTTTGATTTGTATATGTGTTACATGTATGTAGATACAAAGTATAGTTTATAAACATTTAATTGATATAAAAATGACTTATCATATATATATAGAGTTCACATTTGATTAGTTATAGTGCACAAAAACGTGCCCATATATTACTTAAAAGCAAACAGACAAAACTTAATGAAGCATATTACTTGCACTGAATAATTTAAAGATGTTAATCCACAAGAAATGTGTGCCCATAATATGCACATTTTTTAAATTGTGTATAAAATGTGCAAAGTAGGTCATCCTTACACTTCTAGCACTTCTGGACATCTACCTTTTTGTTATCTTCATTGTTGATAATCTAATTAAACAAGTCATGTTGTTACATATATAAAAAAAAAGAATTATAATGAAAACAAAAATTAATAAACTGCCTGTGTCCGATCAAATACGACATTATGTTCAGTTTATGTACACTATCAACACATTTGACTTTTCTATAGTTTCGCTGCTGTTCATCTATTATAGATTGAAAATTTTTAGCACTGTTTCTTCGAATGGCGATCGTAAAAATCTGCAGATATCGACTTCTTTTTCTAGACTGGGAAAACTTATCTTCTTTGTTCAGACTCATACTTGTTAATTTACCATATGTGTAAATTGTATGAAAATGTAATATTTTTCACAATGAGCTTTACAAACAGAGATAATGGATTAAAATATTTTGTTAAAGGCACTATTATGAAACATTCTTTAAACGGAATTTACAAAATTAAGTTATAGTAAATGAATAATAGCCATTGCACTTTATGTACAGACCCTGCAGAAAATAAACACTGACATATACACTTAAAATAGTTCAGTGAAATTAAAAGCAACCCTTTTAAAACATTGAGTTGTTACAATGACACACATACATACGAATCACAGTTACAACAGACTTAAAATGTTCATATTCAGATAGAACAAAGTTCACTTCTTTGACATTTGTATCAGCGGCTTATAGTCACCGTAATGTACAGCTATATCCGTCAACATCCTGTTTGTTCACTCCAGTTCTTTGAGTAAAAACTCACTGCGTAATCTATTAATATGATAATGAAAAAATATTTCATTTTATAAGTCAACAGTTTATTAAGAGTTTTTCTACAAGAATAGATGATGCAATAAAATATTGTGCTGATAGGTAAAATACCTTTGTTAAATCCAGATGCATAGACATGCACTATAGCAATTGCGCTACAATATAATGTCTTATTAGATAAGGTGTACAACAAGATGTAAAGTTTAAGTCAACTGTTCATTTCTTATATTGAAGATTTAATTCACCACACAACAACATTACAGGTACTGATTTACTAGCCACAGATGCACATTTCTGATAACTGATTTCATTTCATTGATGCTGGAGGGCCAAACTCTACTCTGGATGTTATTGGTACAATTTCTGTAAATGTTATCAATTTATTAAATACTTCGTAATGCTGTGTAGCTTTGAGGAACTTAAATTAAAATGTAACTTAAACAAGCAAAATATTAAAAAAAAAAGCAATGAAGAAATAGCATTCATGTAACCATTTTTGAACTACCATTAATATTTTTTTTTAACCAAGTAAGCTTAGTAAATAATCTTTAACCTTATTTTCGTACCTTTACGA
>CM034352.1:1359254-1372723 GCA_019925275.1 Mytilus edulis
TACAAGAAATGTCTGCCCATAATGTGCACATTATTTAAATTGTGTATAAAATGTGAAAAGTAGGTCATCCTTACACTTCTAACACTTCTGGACATCTACCTTTTTTATCGTCATTGTTGATAATCTAATTAAACAAGTCATGTTGTTTCATATAAAAAAAAAAAAGAATTATAATGAAAACAAAAATTAATAAACTGCATGTGTCCGATCAAATACGACATTATGTTCAGTTTATGTACAATATCAAAACGTTCGACTTTACTATAGTTTCACCGCTGTTCATCTATTATAGATTGAAAATTTGTCTACGTCATATTTAGCACAGTTTCTTCGAACGGCGATGGTAAAAATCTGCAGATATCGACTTCTTTTTCTGGACTGGGAAAACTTCTTCTTCAGACTCATACTTGTTAATTTACAATATGTGTAAATTGTTTAAATTGTATGAAAATGTAATATTTTTCACAATGAGCTTTACAAACAGAGATAATGGATTAAAATATTCTGTTAAAGGCACTATTATGAAACATTCTTTAAACGGAATATACAAAATTAAGTTTTAGTAAATGAATAATAGTCATTGCACTTTATGTACAGACGTGGCAGAAAATAAACACTGACATATACACTTAAAATAGTTCAGTGAAATTAAAAGCAACCCTTTTAAAACATTGAGTTGTTAAAATGACACACATACATACGAATCACAGTTACAACAGACATAAAATGTTCATATTCAGATAGAACAAAGTTCACGTCTTTGACACTTGTATCAGCGGCTTATAGTCACCATAATGTACAGCTATATCCTTCAACATCATGTTTGTTCACTCCAGTTCTTTGATTAAAAACTCACTGCGTAATCTATTAATATAATAATGAAAAAATATTTCATTTTATAGGTGTTTATTAAGAGTTTTTCTACAAGAATAGACGATGCAATAAAATATTGTGCTGATAGGTAAAATACCTTTGTTAAATCCAGATGCATACACATGCACTTTAATAATTGCGCTACAATATAATTGTCTCATATTGTGCAACAAAGATGTAAAGTTTAAGTCAAACTGTGCAATTATTCTCATTGAAAGATAATTCACTACAACAACATTACAGGTACTGATTTACCGCAACAGATGCACGTTTCGATAAATTATTTCATTTTATTGATGCTGGAGGCCAAACTCTACTCTGGTGTTATTGTACAATTCTGTAAATGTTATCATCAATTAATAAATATTCGTAATGCTGTGTCGCTTTGAGACTTAATTAAAATGTAACTTAAAACAAGCAAAATATTAAAACAAAAAGCAATTGAGAAATAGCATTCATGTAACATTTTGAACAACATTAACATTTTTTGTTTAACCAAGTAAGCTAGTAAATCATCTTTAACCGTATTTTCGTACCTTTACGACAGTATTTATAAGTGTTCGCTCCTTTCTACAATTACTGTCTTCTCTCCGTTTTGAATTCTTTCTATAATGGTCGCTTTCTCTCCATTTCCCGTATGCGAACCATTTTCATTGATAGTACCGTTAATCTTGTCTACTGAGCCCTGTTTTGAATCGGTTTTGTTCAATATATGCATCTGAAATTACAGATATGACCAAACAGTGCCATATATAGAGAAGATTCCCCCAATTTGTTGAGGGGTTCGTGTCGCTAAGAACAGATATGACCAAACAGTGACATATATAGAGAAGATTCCCCCAGTTTGTTGAGTGGTTCGTTTCGCTTAGTACAGATATGACCAACCAGTGACATATATAGAGAAGACTCCCCCAATTTGTTGAGGGGTTCGTGTCGCTTAGTACAGATATGACCAAACAGTGTCATATATAGAGAAGATTCCCCCAGTTTGTTGAGGGGTTCGTGTCGCTTAGTACAGATATGACCATACAGTGACATATATAGAGAAGATTCCCCCAGTTTGTTGAGGGGTTCGTGTCGCTTAGTACAGATATGACCAAACAGTGACATATATAGAGGAGATTCCCCCAGTTTGTTGAGGGGTTCGTTTCGCTTAGTACAGATATGACCAAACAGTGACATATGTAGAGGAGATCCCCCCAGTTTGTTAAGGGGTTCGTGTCGCTTAGTACAGATATAACCAAACAGTGACATACATAGAGAAGATTCCCTTAGTTTGTTGAGGGTTCGTTTCGCCTTGTACAGATATGACCAAACAGTGACATATATAGAGGAGATTCCCCCAGTTTGTTGAGGGGTTCGTGTCGTTTAGTACAGATATGACCAAACAGTGACATATATAGAGGAGATTCCCCCAGTTTGTTGAGGGTTCGTGTCGCTTAGTACAGATATGACCAACCAGTGACATATATAGAGGAGATTCCCCCAGTTTGTTAAGGGGTTCGTGTCGCTTAGTACAGATATGACCAAACAGTGACATATATAGAGGAGATTCCCCCAGTTTGTTAAGGGGTTCGTGTCGCTTAGTACAGATATAACCAAACAGTGACATATATAGAGAAGATTCCCCCAGTTTGTTTAGGGGTTCGTGTCGCTTAGTGCAGATATGACCAAACAGTGACATATATAGAGGAGATTCTCCCAGTTTGTTGAGGGGTTCGTGTCGCTTAGTACAGATATGACCAAACAGTGACATATATAGAGGAGATTCCCCCAGTTTGTTGAGGGGTTCGTGTCGCTTAGTACAGATATGACCAACCAGTGACATATATAGAGGAGATTCCCCAGTTTGTTAAGGGTTCGTGTCGCTTAGTACAGATATGACCAAACAGTGACATATATAGAGGAGATTCCCCCAGTTTGTTGAGGGGTTCTTGTCGCTTAGTACAGATATGACCAACCAGTGACATATATAAGAGGAGATTCCCCCAGTTTGTTAAGGGGTTCGTGTCGCTTAGTACAGATATGACCAAACAGTGACATATATAGAGGAGATTCCCCCAGTTTGTTAAGGGTTCGTGCCGCTTAGTACAGATATAACCAAACAGTGACATATATAGAGAAGATTCCCCCAGTTTGTTTAGGGGTTCGTGTCGCTTAGTACAGATATGACCAAACAGTGACATATATAGAGGAGATTCTCCCAGTTTGTTGAGGGGTTCGTGTCGCTTAGTACAGATATGACCAAACAGTGACATATATAGAGGAGATTCCCCCAGTTTGTTGAGGGGTTCGTGTCGCTTAGTACAGATATAACCAAACAGTGATATATATAGAGGAGATTCCCCCAGTTTGTTAAGGGGTTCGTGTCGCTTAGTACAGATATGACCAAACAGTGACATATATAGAGGAGATTCCCCCAGTTTGTTGAGGGGTTCGTGTCGCTTAGTACAGATATGACCAAACAGTGACATATATAGAGGAGATTCCCCCAGTTTGTTAAGGGGTTCGTGTCGCTTAGTACAGATATAACCAAACAGTGACATATATAGAGAAGATTCCCCCAGTTTGTTGAGGGGTTCTTGTCGCTTAGTACAGATATGACCAAACAGTGACATATATAGAGGAGATTCCCCCAGTTTGTTAAGGGGTTCGTGTCGCTCAGTCTTTGGTTTTCTATGTTGTGTTTTGTATACTGTTGTATTGTATATTGTTGTTTTTAAATATTTTTATTCGCCATGGTGTTGTCACTTTATTTCCAAGTTTCCCTCTGATATATTTCACCTCTCTCTTCCATTGCTACACAATATCTTTTTTTTTTCAATTTCAGTACATGATACATTGCTGACAGTAAATGCTCATGGTTGCTGGAAATTGAGAATCTCATGTGAATTGGCATCACATGTTTTCTGATGTAATAAAGCGAATGAAAACCTCTTTAAAAAAATTTACAAACACAAATGTTTAATACAGTAAAAAATATCCCTGACTTTAGCAATAACACGAAATACAATTCTATGCGTCTGAGGTGATTTCTTGATTTATCTTTATCGGGAACGCTCTTATTGAAAAAAATGGGAAAAAAATTGAAAGCCAAATATGTATAAGGACCGATAGATCTACAGTTTAAGTTGAAAAAGAATGCTTTTCTTTTAAATAAGAGGTTACAGTTGTCACATACCATCATTATATATTCCCTTACCTCTAAGTCTGTTGAATTGTATGTATTTGCTAGAGAGGCTATCCAGAGGTATAAAGGTGACAATAATCTTCTATCGACAGGCTTTTTCTTGGTACCACCTAAATTGCAAAAAAGTATGAAATTATGTGGGCATCTGCATGTACTGTACATGTGTAATACAAATTTATATACAAGAAATAAGAACTAAATAGACAACATAAATAAATACACCAATCATTAAATTTAAAAGAACAATTGTCACCGAAAAATGAGTTGTTGTTTTCCACTTTTATAGCATTTTAATATATTACGTATAGCTATACATATTATACCATAATTGTTTCACCTTCACCCATTTTTTTTAATGTACATGTATTTTTTATCAATCACCCAAAATTGTTTAATTTGTATAAATATTTTATGAACATCATTAGTTGTTTCGTAAAACACATTTATAGTATTTATCATACATTTTAGAACTAGAAAAAATATTCTCCACTAGAATATGCTTCATACTGAATAATTGCTTAACTTCTATAAGTGGTTTGAGAAAAAAAAATCTGCAATTAATCAAACAAAGCCTTGAAATTTTAACATTTAACTTAACTTTGGAAAAACATGGTAACATTGTCCCCAAAAAGTCAAGGGAAACTCCAGAAAAAGAAAAAAGCTAATAATTTGTCACAAAAGTTTTGAATAAAAAAACAAAATACATAAAAAAAATCTTGTCTTTTAGTTGAGATAAATAATGTTGTATAAGATAGTTTTAATAAGAGCATGCGCAAGTGTAGATTTATATTACAATACTTGGATAAATAAAGTCAAACATTAAAGAAAGCAACTTTAGATTTAAAAACTAAAAAAAAACCAATATGAATAATACATGATATTTATAGCCAATGCTCATCCTTGCTTTTTTCTAACACTCTCTGCATTTTTATCTTTTTTAATAAGCAAAATGTATTGATGCCTTGCAACTTTTAAATCAGTTCAGTGCAGGTACATTTGTATATCGCTTGACTGTACAGTTTAGGAAATAGACTTTTATTATTGCAAACTAATGCTTTTGCATACAATTTTGTTTTCAGCACATATATCTACAAAGATGTTAAAGACGAACGAATGTCCCTGATAAATGTTAGACACATGCATCAGGTATTATCAAAGAGCCAGATACATTTATCTACCAATATACTTTGTCGTCCTCCATTCTAAAAATAAGAATGTACATTACAAAAGTCAGTTTATGAAAGTATAACTAACAAAAATGTAGAACCATGGTGGCAAAATACTTCTAAAAATATATTTCTATTTAAACATATGGAGATGTGGTATCATTGCCAATGAGATAACTATCCACCGAAGTGGATGTAAGCAATAATAGGCAACAGTACGGTCTTAAACGAAAAGAAAACCAATACCGTAAAGTCGGCTTTAAAATTAAAGGCCCCAACATCAAAAAATATGAAACAATTGAATTGACAAAAACTAACGGACTTACGTATAGCAAATAATTCACGAAAAAATAACGTAATAGATACATTGTGTATGTCCTAAGTTCAAAGTTAGAAGCCTTTAATTCAGTGTATGGTTATCGTTTGTTACTCTATTTTATATTTGTTTTTCGATCATTATGATGTATAGAAATAGGGCAGTTATTTCATCTCTGTGCCACATTTATCTGATTATATCGTCTGGAATTTGTTCACTGTTGAAGACCGTAACGTAACCTATAGCTGTTAACTTCTTTGTCATTTAGTTTCTTGGGGAGAGTTATCTCATTAGTATTTATACCACATATTCTAATTTTTAAATAAACCAACAACATACTCTGAAAAGGCTCCTGTCTTAAGACTAATGACTTATAAACGGTGGGTAACAGATATTTGCATCTTATTTCGATTTGAATATAAAGTATTGTCAAAACTACGGGAGTAACATGAACTCAAAAAGCGCAAGTATATTCTTTCGTAGAACACCAATAGTTTTTTTTTCTATAAATAAAATAAAACATTTGCTAAATTCAGGTTTCAAAAGCAAAACCTATATAAAATAAAGGTCATAATTGGCACAATATATGATCGGTTGATTACTTACCCGAAAAGCAGCTGACCAATAGTGCTACAGATACTGCCACTAAAACTGCAAGTGTACTATACCATAAGTATGAGATACTATAAAATGTCTGTAATCCTGTCCTAGATACAACAAATGCAGAAACAATTTGGTATTATTTTTTTTTTCGCAAGAAACACTCAATGCATAATAATACCAACTTTTATAACATCAGCAAATATACTTTCAACTTTTACAAAAAGTATTATTCGTTTTAACCATTTCCAATATGAATACCAAAAATTACAATTAAGAAATCGTTGAAGACATTCTCGTTAAATTCTATCTCTCATTATTGTATAAAGACTTACTTTTCAGCTGCAGCGACTTGAATATTTTTAATATCTGTAGATGAGTTATACAAAGCAGTCGTCGTGCTAAGTGTTGTATAGTTTGTGGTCCAATGTGTTGTATAATTGGTCAAAGTGGTATTTGTATCCACTGGACAAGCATATGTTGGTGGACTTGGTCGACTTGCAATAGTTCCAATGGCTAGCCAAAATGAAAATGTCAAACTGCATATCATTCCTACAGTAGCACCCTAAAAAGATAGAGGTGTAGTGGTTAGTGCATCGGACTTCTAACACAAATGTTCCTGGTTCGATTCCCGTCTGGGATGAAAATTTCAGGAACTGAATTTTCGACTCTCCCTTGACACCATTTGCGAGTATGGTCTCGAGGAAACGATGATAGTTCGTCGGAAGGGGACGATAAATGGCTGACCCGTGTTAAGAGAGAGCCATATTTCTTGCACGTTAAAGACACCCTTGTAGATTTCGAAAAAGAACAGGCTAATGCCTCTACAAGGCAGCACTCGCTCCCGCAAAGTCGAAAGGGATTAATATAAGTTGCAAAAATTGTTTCCCAATCCATTATAAATAAATATGTTTAAACTAAAAAGATAGATCGTAGCCAATAGAAATTACTCCAGAATTTGAATCTACCATAATTGACTTTTCAAATTTGTAAGCAAATGTCATTGCACAATTACGGACACAAAACATATGTTTTTTTCTATTATATTGATAATTAAAGGCAACATCAGGTTGCAGTCTTGTAATTGACTGCTCCATAGGCTTACATGTTAAACAGCTGATCTTTGAAAATAAAAAATAAAAAAATGATTCATAGAAAAAAAATTCATGTTCATATAATGTATGTACTTATATGAAATTGTGAATTAATCGGGGAAAAAAGTGGGTCAGGCCACTAAGAATAAAAAGTTACGTAATCCTGAAGTCAAAACATTTTTTTTCTACTTTCTGTTTGCTGTTTTTTTTTTAGGCCGCACCACTTCCAGTAAACATGATATCCTTCCACTTTCCTGAATTGATGTTCCCAAAAAGATGCAAGACTTTTAAATCTATATATATGTTTCAATACAGAATAAACCTATAATCAAACAGAAAATAATGAGTCCAGAAAAAAAATCAGAAAAAAATGGACTATTTTGTTTCCCTCCATGTTTTGACATGCACCGGTAACTGGAGTTGTAATACAAGACTGGTACCATCAGTATACCGCTGTTAGAAAGTCATAAACCGATTGAAGGAAAACAAATCCGGGTAAACACATCAACTATAAGAGGAAAAATTCACTGGTAAGTTATATATCCTGGTACCTTTGATAAATAATTATATAGAAGATTATATATTTTTTTGATCTATTTAGATATCATTTCATTTCTAGTGGCACAATATATGATGCACATCTCATATAAACTTGTTTAAAAATAAAATCGACAAGATGCATCAATTGCAGCTTCCGATACATAATTTTCTTTTTATCAATGACATAAATTCGTTTATAAACACCATATAAAGTTTGCCACTGATCTTCAAGCTTGATTTATCGGCATAAGAACTGTATCTGAGAAAACAAATTGTAGCATAAAATGACCCAGATAAGTATGTGGACCTTTTCTCCCATCAGAAATATGTTTCGATAAATCGAGTGCTTTGATTTATTGACGTCTAGTCTCCTGATTCTACATATTCATGACGAGATTAAATATATATGCTTCATAAGGTTGATATTTTGTCTTGCTTGTGGCAGTAACTTACATAAGCTGTTGCTATAACTCATTCACATACAAAAAGGTTGGCACTATTCCTCTGCGAGGATAAAATTGAGAATGGAAATGGGGAGTGTGTCAAATAGACAACAACCCGACAATAGAACAGACAACAGCAGAAGGTCACCAACAGGTTTTCAATGTATAGTAAAACAAAAACCGACAACACATTCAGGCTGCAGGTTAGGACAATTCCGAATGACGATATCTAAACACCAGTCAACCGTATATTTTGCAACTCTTATGCGAGTTGTGGAATAGAAATGCGTGCCTAGCGTATTAAATTGAAATATATGATATGTTTATATGTAATATTACGTTGTTAAAGTGGTTAGACTATCTGTTTGAGTAAGTCTTTGGTTTTTTTTTTCTATTTGCACCCAACTTTTCATCAAGAGTGTCAATTTCTCCATGGTTAGAAATCCAAATGCATCACAACACACATATATGCAGTAAAATGTTCAGATAGTATGACCTGGATTTGATAAACAAAATTGTGCTTTTCCTGCAGTCAGGGTGCTGGGTGTCATATAAAGGTTATAATGGATTCTTTTCACACCTCTTTAGTTTATTAAAACTTCTATATTACTCACCAGTGAATTTATACACGGGAAGAACAAAGCCATCACAAAAAGCGCCAGCAACGGGCCACCAACCATTCCAAAGATACTTAAGGAAATTTGTAATATAAGAGTTCCAAAATACTGCGACAGGAATGCCAGTCCAATCGTCAATAGGCCATAAAGTAATGCAACCACTTTTGAATACACTGTTGCTTTACTTTCATTAACTTCTGTTAGAGTTATTTTCTTGTAAATTGGTTTGAAGATATCTGTCATAAATACCAAGGCAAGAGCATTGACACCGGAAGACACTGTACTAAAATAAAACAAATTATTGAGAACAACGATGTTTCAGAGGGGGTTTGTAAACAATTAAGCCTCTGATTATAAACTTGTATTTTACAATTGCGATTATGTGGGCAATTAAAAGTACTAATTACTCAGCCGACCTTTTTATTTGACAATTACATCTCTGAAGATGAATAATCGCTTACTATGTCTGTTGGTTTTTTTTGCTCACACATTGTTGTCAATATATCTAATATTATGCAAATGTCATGCAAATGTTAATAAAATATTGAATTGAATTACAAGTGAGACGTTTAAAAAGCTATAAAACATGGTTCAATCCACCATTATCTGCATAAGGAAATCCATGACAGTTGTTTTCTATTCGTTTGATATTTATGAGTTTTTGATTTTGACATTTGATATGGGACTTTCTGTTTTGAATTTTCCTTTGAGTTCTGTATTTTTGTTATTTTACTTTTTTACTACGTGTAGATATTTGTTTACAACACTACTATTTGAAAAAAAAAAACAATACAAGAATTAATCAAAACTGTCTAACGGTAGATATTTCTTTTGACAATATCAATGTTTGAAAAAAAAACTCTTTGATGGAGTTTTATAATAAAGCATATGACTTTACAGTTACTTATTTTTACATTATTATGATCAGAAAAAGGGAGAATTGACAAAATTGGTTCCCTCTTATCCTTTTCAAGTCAGGAATATGACATTTGTTATCCATTCGTATGTTGTGTGAGATTATTTTGCCGTTTGATTAGGGTTCGTTTTTTTTGTGATTTTAATTGATAAACTAGAACGTGGATTAAGATGCAAATCAAAGAATTTTTCAATGTTCCCATCTGTCTTTAAGCTTTGGAAATATAATTCATTTCTTTATTTCTTTAAGTTATATGATATAAACTCACCTTAAGGATGCACTGAATATACAGGCAACAAACAAGCCTGGTACACCATATGCATTACCTAATACGTCCATTACCAAATATGGTATTAACTGTAAAAAGTAAGGTATTTAGTTAGGTAACATGTCTTCGTGTGTAATGCTTGAAAAACAATGAAACATAATTAAATTGAAATAAAATGACAAAGGACACCCGATTATGGAATTTTGTAAACACTATAAGCCTGTGTCGTATCAGAGGGAAATATATAATAAAGATGATGGAGCGATATAGCTTTCTGGGATTAGAAGTTATAAGTTAAAACTTTACCGCTCTTGGAATAAAAATGAAATCGTCCAGCCAAGTGAACAGATCTATATATAAAAGCGTTTATTATTATAAAGCATTGCTTCTAAAGAGAAACATACATACCCATCATGAACAGTGTCATAATTGTAAAAACACAGGCTTATCACAAAGCTGTAATCGCGAGCAGGATTTGAATATATAGAGAATATCATATGGCTTTTTCAATATCGCATCCGTATCAACCCGAGACACCAATATAATCCCAAGAGCTCTGCTCGAGGGATTATATTGGTTGAGGGTTGATACGGTGTGTGATATTGAAAAAGCCATATCAGATACACTTTATTATACACATTTACCTCAAGTAGATGTTTTTTATGTGACTTGACGTCATACAGATAAGGAGTTTTGTAATGACGTCATACAGATTATAGGTTTGACATGACGTCATACAAATTAGGGATTTGATAAAGCTTTGCAACAGCGACTGCAATCGATGACGTCACGTCATACAGATTAAAGGTGTAATAAAGCTTTTGCAACCGTGCTGATATCGATATCATCACGGGTGGCTGATACAGCACGCTTGCCATCGATTGTATTACACATAAAATTTATCTGTATTTACTACTAAGTATATATAATAAATAAATATATAGTTTTGCATAATTTGTTTCTGTTTCAGATGTTGATAATTTTTGTCTTCTTTAAGACTTAAAAATGTTTATTAGTCTCATTTTAAGAGGTAAAAACTTAAATGCGTGCAATATATTCAAGTCCTACAAATCAATAATTTATCTGCGGAATATGAAATAAAATTCTGATAAGGACTCTTACTCCATGTGAGCTTGAGTTATTTAGGAGAAATTACACTCTTAGGAATAGCATTGTGTCAACAAAAAATAATCTGTTATAATATTGGATAATTTAATGCAAATAGAAAACATCATACTTTTAGATAAAAGATTCGTAAAAACGTCTGAAACAGAGGTTTTAACATATGGCAATAATAGATGTTACTCTATAGCTAGACGGACTAGTTCTAAATACCTGATCTGCTTTTGGAATTATACATGGCACAGGACTTTGGTCTCCGTATTTTGCAAACAAGACAAGTCCAGTGTAAACAAGCAGTGATGTAAATACTATACTTGCTGGTAACTGTAGGTACAAAGCACTAGAAGAAAATAGGAAATGATATTTATAAAAAGAAACTAGCTGTACATGTAAACTTCTTCCATTTGAAAGATAGACTCTAATATTTGAAATTTATATCAATGTTTTCATCATACAAAGGAATGAAAACTTCAATGTTAAAAACAAAAGAAGGAGATGTTTAAAATAGAAAATAAAATTAAGTGTTGGTTTCTTGAAACTAATGAGAATTTGTATAAATGAAAATTTCTATTACCGTATTATTTTTGAATTTCATTGCTTGAGATAAAAATTCTTATCCCACATGTGGAGCAGGATCTGCTTACCCTTTCCGGAGCACCCGAGACCACCCCTTTGGTGGTTTTGTTGGGGTTTAATTTGCGTACTCTACAGTTTTCTATGTTATGTCTTGTGTAATATTATTTGTCTGTATGTCTTTTTATTTTTTAGCCATGACGTTATCAGTTTATTTTCGATCTATGAGTGTGAATGTCCCTCTGGTATCTTTCGCTACTCTTTTATAAACGGTTAACAATAATAAATTTAAAAGAAGACTACATGTTTTTCAACATTATTTTTATTAGACCACTTGATGACCGGGCTCCTTGTAAATTTTGGTTTGTCATCATTTAACCTACGTTTGAGCTCCTCGTAATATTTTGTTTGTCATCATTTAACCAACGTTTGAGCTCCGCGTAAGTTTTTGTTTGTCATCATTTAACATACGTTTGAGTTCCTCGTAAGTTTTTGTTTGTCGTCATTTAACATATGTTTGAGCTCCTTGTAAGTTTTGATTTGTCATCATTTAACATACGTTTGAGTTCCTCGTAAGTTTTTGTTTGTCATCATTTAACATACGTTTGAGCTCCTCGTAAGTTTTTGTTTGTCATCATTTAAAATACGTTTGAGCTACTCGTAAGTTTTTGTTTGTCATCATTTAACATACGTTTGAGCTCCTCGTAAGTTCTTCATGCTGACGTATCGTTGGACCATAGCCTGGTTCCCGCCATACACTGTTAGTGCTGTCATAAAGCCACCAAGTATAAGTGTCCAGACCGTGTGTCTCACCATAGGACTGGGATCAAAACTAAAATTTAAAGTCATCATATTATACGGTTACTTTTCATCGTTTGGGATTTTAACATTACAAGAGATCATGGCCAATTACTTAAAATTTCTTTCGATCTTAATAATTTTTTAGTATCAATTTATATAAATGCGCTGTTTTTTTTAAGTATATATGTCTCATCAAAACTTCGGCAGCGAATATACATTTATAAATGTAACGTTAACATTTCACAAAAAATGAATAACAGCTATGGAATATAAATATTAGTTGGCCATTTTTTTTTCTGTAGTTGATATACCTTGTGCTCTTGTCAAACATTGCTTCCCCCAATAATTACTAGTGAAATCAAATCAATAGATTGAACAAACAAAAACAACATATACCTACTTATCAATTTCTAGTTTTCCACCCGCTGAAGCTTTTTCGAAGACCTTTGCTATTCCACCGACTTCTATTGTGGCTTTGATTATGAGTGTCATCAACCCAGCAAAGACAATAATCATTTGGAACGCATCCGTCCACATTACTGCTTTTAGTCCACCCTTGGAATAGACATGATAAAACACATTTTAAATTTTCATGGCAGAACTTAGTGCATAAGACTTTATGTATGCCGACTCAAAAAATATTTACTGAATATGTTTAATGTTGATAATTCTTTGTTAAATAACATACTCGGTATGATGTATTTTAATATTTTGTACAAGATATCTCGATATTCCTGTATAGCTATTCACAGAAACCCTCAGAATGCATGCGTCTTTTATTTTATTTTTGGAAATTGTAACTACGTGTCTATATGAACATATTAACTTTGAATGGTGAAGCCCTCTGCATGAACATTCTCGAACTCTTTTTTTGCATTCAAAAAATCATTTGAGGATCCAATCGTTGCCTGTTGTATATTTTGTTTTAATACATAACAATGATCTGGATC
>CM034352.1:1372823-1444513 GCA_019925275.1 Mytilus edulis
ATGGGATTGACAATTGATAAACCCTTCATTTAAACTGTATTTATATCATTTCAAGAATCAAACAAAAATATATAGGCTTTACTGTAAAAATATGAACTTGGACAATGTATGCTTGTGCGTGGGTTGGTGTGGAAGGAAAGGGTTGTCTGTTGAAGGAGTAACAAAATATAACAATCACTAAATAAACATTAATTGTATCAAAATATATACTCTAACTTATAAAAACAAGTATATATAAAAGATTTTGTGTTCATGTTGAAATCAGAATATCTTTAACCGTACTGAACATTTTATATATAATATCATTCAAATTTTAGATCAAGCGCTGGCGCATTTAATATATATAGCACAGCCATGTTTAATAAACTATATACATGTACTAGTAATGCTAGTAATACGTTACCTACCCTGATTAAGAGCAAGTGCTGGTGCGTACAGTACTACAGCCATGTAAAGTATCTATATTGAAGAAAAAAAACATATCATCGTGAAGACTACTAGATTTCGCAAAGTTAGTTCCATTGTCATACCCGAACAGTATAAGAATAGACCTACTATATTGTTTAACCGCGATGCATGTTCACTTGCCTGTCCCATGTCAAACCGTTTGTACGGCGTTATTACAATATACATTGTAGTGAGAATTATTGTTGAATGCAATGCGTTGAATGGTTTGCTCAAATATGGTAACTTTGGTCTGGATCTGAGTATAATATGTGTTCAAATAGTTAAAGCTTAGTTACACTATATTGCTTTGATAATACTAAATTGTCTAATTTTAAAGCGGAAACGTCATGACCAACTTTTGATTTTAGTGTATGATATTGTTTTCGCTTTTACGACCTATACAAAAGATGAAAAAGCGAAAACGCCAAATGAGCTTATAAGATCGACATAGAGTGTGTAAAAAAGAAATCAATTTTGTGTCTATTGTCGTCTTTCTTCTTGGATACATTCCTTACAATTAGTTTGACGATAAAAATAAAGTCGTTGTATCGTCAATCGAATAAAATGGCCTGTTTAAAAACAATATAGAAAATGCCAATTTGAAAGTAAATGCAGTGGAATCAAATATCCGGTCGGTGCATCTATATTGTGGAATTTTTTAAGCTGAAAGAAATGTTATTTTTAATATATTAAAATAACATTGAGTGTTTTCTAAGGTCATGGTCTGTGGTGGTATAAGGCATGAATTGAGAGCCGTGTGTAGTGGTTAGTGCATCGGACTACTAACACAAAGGTTCCTGTTCGATTGCCGTTCCGGGATGAAAATTTATGGCTCTCCCTTGACACCATTTGCGAGTATGGTCTTAAGGAAACGACGATAGTCCGTCGGATGGGGACGATAAATGGCTGACCCATGTTAAGAGAGTCACATCTCTTGCACGTTAAGACACCCTTGTAGATTTCGAAAAAGAGCAGGCTAAGAAGGAATTTGACATTTGACTGAAACAAAACGTATAACCATCTTGTCAAAACGTAAATATCTTTTTATAGCGAATATATCGGCCGGATACAAAAATCAAATAAATCCTACGTCATTTAGTCTCTGGTGGAGAGCTGTTTAATTTTCTATCATACCGCATCTTTTTATTTTTATCTTCAAAGATACTAGGTTTATAAATTTGTACGCCAGACCCATGGGTTCGTCCGAAAAATACTCAGCAATGACGCTCGAATAAAAAAAATAATAACCAGCATTGTTAGATAAAACAAGATAGAGATTGGTAGTAATATGATAAAAGTACATACATTTTTCGTTTATGAAAATAAACATTTTATGAAGTTTTTCAAACGTACAGGGTTGTAAGATTATGAATCAAGAATCAGCTCTAGGTTATATTTTCAATCCTTAATTGTTATTGTTCTCGAATGTATATAATTCATCTAATGTTATTTTTCAATTGAAAATTTATTACTCTAGAAGTATCTATTCATTCAATGATTGGCCATTAGTATAAACAAAATATGCAATACACGTGTGGAAATCGTTTATATTTATTTTGTCAAGTATTGTAAGCTGGTGAGAGTTTTTGCTCTGTGTAGAAGGTCTCGTTGTTACGTTATGATGAAGAACAACAATACATGTCCTTTACCTTTGCTTTTTGTGGGTTATTTTTCTGTGCGTGTTTCTGATCTTATGGCATGAATGGACACCACATATCGTTTCTTTTCTATTTATAAATGAATGTATTGTCAACACTTACCATTTGTAGCTGAAAAACCAGGCAACCAATAATTCTTACTAGTTTGTTAAATCTCATCTCAAGGTACTGAAATAAAAAACAGATGCAAAATCTTATTGCTAAAAGGGACGATAACATTAGGCGGGGATTGTCATGGTTTTTTTCTACGATGGTAAAATTGTAAAAATAAAATGTCCTTTCCTTATTGTTGATATTTTGTAACCTGACACACTCAATATGCCCAATATCAACAAGACGCGTTCAAATTATTTTAATTTTTTTCTCCACCCATGTAAGAGGTCCTTTAAAAGGTGACCTTTGAAAACCATTTTTACAGATAAATGAGCATACAATTGTATTAAGTTGAAGTATAAAAAAATGAATGCATTGACTTGACATAATAACGATATATTAAAAGATTCGACGCCGAAACTAAGAAAATGACAGATAGTCGAAATATTTGCCACTGGACGCTAAAAGCACATTGAAGTATATATATCTCACTAATCACTTTTCTCGTGTTTTTAAACCGTTTGACCATCGTTTGACCTTAATTTGACTATTAGTCCTAGATATAGTTATGATCAACGATACAAACTGTTAGATTAAAATACTGAGACAAGGATCTACTGTGGTCAAGCAAGCCTTTATTATAGTCATACAATACGTAATATAAACAAATATATACAATCTTTAGGATCCTTTAGTCTAAGCTCAAAAGAATATATGTTTTGTTTATTTTGCTATATTGTAAGGGGATGTTCACGAAATGTTTTAAAATAATAACAAAAAACGTTTATATATTGTAAATAATGTATATATACGTCTATGCCAACAGACTACACATTTTACCAACTCGAATATTGATATTTTTGTGCAATTTAACAGTAGTGTATGATTTATGAGAGTGTCTGTCCTATATATCATTTAAAAAAAACATTGTATTCCAGACAAGCAGTACTCGTTGTTTCCAATAA
This sequence comes from Mytilus edulis, assembly GCA_019925275.1. Taxonomy (NCBI): domain Eukaryota; kingdom Metazoa; phylum Mollusca; class Bivalvia; order Mytilida; family Mytilidae; genus Mytilus; species Mytilus edulis. The sequence goes on from CM034352.1 coordinate 1,375,987, forward strand.
TACAGCCAATATAAAACGTACAGCGATATGTTAAAAATGAAAAACAGCAACAAAACAATACATAGAACGTTGTAAAACATTGCAATGGACACCCAAAGGAAATATATAGCGGACAATAACTCAACAAGAGAAATAAAGTGACTGAAATCAGAAGGTCTACCTTATTTATTTGCCTCATATTGCCTGCCCATGCGGAATATTATAAAATGAATAAATATTCCACTTACAGCAGACAAAACTCACATCAAAACAAAATTCAAATGTTCATTCCACTGAAATAAAAGAGTTGAAAATTTCAGATTAAAAAAATACTGTCTGTTTTACAGTTACAACATTATAATGGTCACAAGTCTGAAATTTCTGAGGGTAATGCCACTACAATACAGATGTTTAACTTTGAATTACAGTTACATTCTTAAGATAAGGTCACTACTATATAGACATATATATGTATCTTTTTAGGATATACATCCGTCTAAAGACAGATTTTCTACTTGTAACTAAATTAAGTCTGCTGACTAAACATATTGTATTTGAGGCTTTGAGCACAAGTGGTCAATCTTTTTCAATCTTATCATAGGATAAATAAATTTCGTCCTCATATGTGGTAACAATGTAATTTAGGGTAGATATATGCAAACACAGGGGTCAGATATGTTCATTTAGAAACACTCGGCATTCTCTTCTAAGATATTTTCTTTCTTATTTCTTATTTGAAATAAGGTATGCCGAAGATAAAAAACTGAATTTGATTTGGATATTCTTTTAAGGGCCCTTTAAGGATGTATTCTTCTGCCGTTTCAGTCTCATTCAGTCTCATTGAAATCTCGTTCTGTAATTATTTCCAAAACCGATGATGATGGGTCACAAGTGGAAAATAGCAATGAATGTGATAAAAAGCATCATCAAACTGAACTCTGGGTATTTCCAATGAGTAGTTTTTGAGTTATTAAATTTTAAAATTTTATAACCTATCAAGTAAGTCTTTTTAGCCAAAATCTTGAGAAAATGGGCGAGGGATACAAAAAAAGGATTTTACCAGATACATGTACATCCCACATCCCTTTTTTTCTTTTCAAATTGTATTTTTTCAATCATTTATAACAAAGAAGTTGAAAAAATATGCAATTTGTAATTAAAACTGAGAAAAATCACAAATTTTCAAAATTGACAACATTGTAAATTTGACACAAAAAAGCATCAAAATATGATAAAACTTTCTTATATTAACACCTATCTATAGTTTTGTTTTTAATTTACATTTACTCATATTGGTCCCCTTTATCTTTATGGAAAGTATGACAAAAAGTATAATTGTAGAATTGTGATTTTTTTTCATGATAATAGCCCAAAAATAAGTTAAAACTGATGAAAAATGGGAAAATCATCAAAATTGGGTACTTTCAAAGTGCCGTAGCAAAAAAAATCAGTGCACCACCATATGATTTTTTTCTTCATCAATTATTTTTTTACAGTCATATAATCCCAAAGATCAGGTTTAGAAAAAAAGTTTAATTCTAGAAATTTTTGGCTCCTCAGAGGTGTAAATCCTTAAATCTTATTTCCTCCGAAAGTATGCTAGCATTTATTAAATAATGACTGTATTATTTTTACCTGAAGCATTATTGGTAAAGATATATTAAGGAAAGTGTATATCAGGCACGCCAAATTTATATTTTTTTTAATTTTGGAGGCATTAAATCAGTGGAATGAAAAATTGTGTTTAAAATGTAAAAAAGAAAAAATAAGAAAATATATTGTTTTATGTCATGATGAGTTAAAACTGAACTCATCTGTTTTATATTATCTACGGAAGCGTATTAGGGACATAGAAAAAATAAAATTGGTAGTGAACTTTTTTTTCAAAGTCGAAATTTTGACTTTTCAAATCTCGAAATTTTGACTTTAACTTGAAATTTTGACTTTTCAAATCCCGAAATTTTGACTTAAACTTGAAATTTTGACTTTCTAAAATCTTGAAATTTCGACTTTTCAAAAAGTCGAAATTTTGACTTTTTTAAACTCGAAATTTCAACATATAAAAATTCAAAATTTCCACTTTAAACTCGAAATTTTGACTTTTTTAAAACTCGAAATGTCAACCTATCTTTAAACTCGAAATTTCGACTTATCTAAAACTCGAAATTTCAACTTATTTTAAACTCAAAATTTTGACTTTTTTAAAACTCGAAATTTCGACTTATTCTAAACTCGAAATTTCAACTTATTTTAAACTCAAAATTTCGACTTAAATAAAACTCGAAATTTCGACTTATTTTAAACTCGAAATTTCAACTTATTTTAAACTCAAAATTTCGACTTTTTTAAAACTCGAAATTTCGACTTATTTTAAACTCGAAATTTCAACTTATTTTAATAAACACAAAATTTCGACTTTTTTTTTAAAATCGAAATTTCGACTTTGATTTCAAAATTTCGACTGTTGAAATCTCGAAATTTTTACTTTTTCTAAGTACTCTTAAAACTTTGATGTTAGTATTCAAACAGTTATTACAATTTTAGAAGGAGTAGACATGGATGCAAATTATTAGAGCGTCATTTACTTATTTTGGCAATTTATATTCAGAAACTGGTTTTGTTCTTAAGATATGGATTAGCATTTAATATTAAAGAAACCATTCGTAAAGAACATGCATGTTGACAGAATTCCCCCCCCCCCCCCCCCCCCCCCGCATATTCCATGTTTTAGTTTCCACGACACTGTCATAGGATCGTCAGACCTGAGGACATTTAGCATCACAGTTGCAAAGGCCTGTTTGGTATACCAATAGCAAGTCACTGACTTTGCCTTGTTTAAACAATGGTAAATCAAGTAACCCAAAATGCCATGCATATTCAGAACGACCAATGAGCTGCCCCAGTTTTCTAGTTTTGGAAGTTTGCATTCTTATAAAACAACTATTAACCCTTGTCTTTATATATTAGACTGTTGAATAAAAGTATGTCGTAATATAGGTGTGTCGGAATAGCGGGGTTACTTGATACACATATCTGAAGTCCAGACTTGAAATATGTATTTGAACGTGAAACATATTTTATTTATTCTTTGGCAAGAACAAGATTTTCTATCTAAAATAACCTCTTTAAAATGTTTTAGTTTATTAAAATATGCTTATGAATCTTTTGTGGATAGTTGTCTCATTGGCAATCATACCACATCTTCTTTTTTATATTATGAAGTTTATGATGTAAATGACTCTCCGCCTCGTTGATATAAATGACTGTGAATGTGGTAATCGCAAACGTATAAATACTGAGGAACAGTCGAAATTTTAAGTTTTAAAAAAGTCGAAATTTTGAGTTAAAATGAAGTCGAAATTTCGAGTTTAGAAAAAGTCGAAATTTCGAGTTTAAAAAAAGTCGAAATTTAGACTTTAAAAGAAGTCGAAATTTTGAGTTTAAAAGAAGTCAAAATTTCGAGTTTAGAAAAAGTCGAAATTTCAAGTTTTAAAAAAGGTCGAAATTTCAAGATTTTAGAAAGTCAAAATTTCAAGATAAGAAAAGTTAAAATTTCGAGTTGAAGTCGAAATTTTGAGATTTGAAATGTCAAAATATCGACTTTGAAAAAAAAGTTCACTGCCAATTTTATTTTTTCTATGTCCCTAATACGCTTCCGTAATTATCCAAAACGATGCAATATTTCTTTGTCAAAATGAAAGATAACAGACAGATTACATGATTAGGTCGATAATGGTCTCAGTCAATTTCACATTTGGTATTTCAGCACATTTTTCTATACCTGGCAGGTGCCTTACCTCAAACATGTTTTTGAAATACAATCAATCAAGAAAATGTGACCGGCGTTTTGCATTTGCGCCGATCTGCATTTCATTTGCGCCGATTTTTTCTTTCATTTGCGCCGATTTTTTTTTTCATTTGCGCCAATTTTTTTACAGGTAAATTACGGGTGAATAGATATAAGAAGATGTGGTATGAGTGCAAATGAGAGAACTCTCCATCCAAGTCATGTAATTTTTATTTTATCATTTTAGACCTCTTCCATTAGCCATTTGTATAAATGTAATGAATTGTCAATCATAACATAGATATATGAAGATGTGGCGTGAGTGCCAATGAGACAACTCTCCATCCAAATAACAATTTATAAAAGTAAACCATTATAGCTCAATGTACGGCCTTCAAAACGGAGCCTTGGCTCACACCGAACAACAAGCTATAAAGGGCCCCAAAATTACATTCAAATGGGAAAACTGTTGCCCCCTGCTCACTACGGGGAGATGGAAGAAGGCCTAGAAGATACACCTCCAGACTTTTTCCTTGACAGTACCCGTAGTTCTTTAACCTCTGTTTTTCGGACATCTGCCACATGTTTATGCTCGATCAGCGTTTTGACACTATAATCCGTGGTGACTATGGCTTTACACAATTTATGGTACATTTGTAAGATATGTTGTTACGTTTCAGGACACTAACCTTCCGATATGTATGGCCCTTGATGACTAAAGAATTGACTCCTCGGCTCGTTTCAGTGTGTAATATATGTCCATCATGTTACAACGAAGTTCCAGAACAATATGAATCAAAAGTAATTTAAACAAAAATTTACAACAATTATAACCAGATTTTATCAATGGTATAGTACAGTATATGTACAAGTATTAACTTACCTGTAAATCTAATTAGGAGCAAATGTAAAATCGGCGCAAATGAAAAAATGAAATCGGCGCAAATGAAAGAATGAAAATTTTCAAAATCGGCGCAAATGTCATACGCCTAATGTGACATAATATTGAATCAGTGGATTAAAGAGGTACATTGTGTAATATGGACCCAGAGGACGGATTTAGGGGGAACAGGGTTCTCTGGACCCTCATTTTCGAGGAAATTATTTTTGAATTTATAGGGAATCACTGAGGCATTACTAGAGCGGGTCCCCTCTTAGGCACCTCTTAGGCAATCAGTGCCCCCCCCCCCCCCTCCCCCAAATCAAAATTTCTGGATTCGCAATGGAAGACTTCACATATCTCTAATGCATGTGATATCTGATTTAAAAGTACATTATGTTCAATGTTTTACTCTATTTCAACTACTGGTTTATCTCACCTTATTTACACTGGTTACTACAAGTCGATAGAAGACCGGTAGGAATAGATGTACACTGATTGGATAAGCGATATCAAACGCAAAAATTATTAAACTGTATAAAGTGCCATTGTAAAACATTTCTGTTGGTATCCCTAAGACCGACACTGAAGACAAAAAAATAGCCAATAAGGACAAAGTGACCGGTACTAACGGCATTCTACGACTTCCGAGTAAGAAATCAGTTGTACTTTGTTTTCGTCTGTCCTTGATTGCGAAAAAAAGTCCGATTCCAGTAGACACAACTAAGGTCAAACTAAATATCACATAATCAGCAACTTGGAATGTTTTGTTGGCCATTTTGTTGATGTTGAAAATTCAACACATAAATTGCTTACACATCGTGTTATTAATAAGTACAATTTTAAAATGTGTTGTCGAAATAGATTAAACTTTTAATGTCATTTCATTCAAATTTCAATATTTTTTTCTTCATTTCTGTGTTAAAAAAACACTACACGAAATAAAAGTACATTCCTATTATAAATATCTAGTGAACTAAACTGGGCGATAAGAAATTAATTTTATGATTCTAACATTTGGACCGTGAAGAGTTGGTTTATAAAGTTGTATATATATATTTCTTCGTTAATCTTATGAGATTAAGATACCTGCTTAAATCTTTGTCACTTTTCATCTTCTGCTTACTAAGTTAGTACTCATATATACGGATAAAGATAAACAAAATTATCTATTAAGATGTTTGGATAAGGGATATAAAGTCACATTTTTTTTTACTTCAAAACCACTGTATACATTTAGATACAAAGACTAGATGAAGGAAAACAAAGTATGCAACCAAACATTGTGAAAACGACAAAATAACAATGTTACAATATCATTATTTAGTTAGTATGATTAAAAAACATAAAGGCAAAGGCCAACTATGAGGCCTTGTTAATTTATAACCTTAAGTTTTTAAATTTACATAAATAAAAAAACAAACTTTTTCAGTGCGTTTGTAATAACCTGCAAAATTTGATCAAAACTAACTCTGTTCACGTGATATTTATCTCAATAGAAAATGATATTCGTCCCTAAGTCTTATTCCTGACTTTGGCATAAATTATGGTTTCTTCTTCGTTCTTCGTCTATATATAGCGATATCTACCAGTTTGAATCGGTAGTTATAAATATTCAAAACTTAATCCTAATATCTCTATCTTGTAATATATATCTAAGTATTTTTCAAACTCAAACTTTTCCTCATACATCTATATTTATATAAACATCTTCAGTATTGTAGTATAAAATTGGAATCTATTATTACGAGGTTAAGTTGAAAGGATAAGATTGTATTATTAAAGTGTCATTGAGCTGAAGAAATCAAACAAACAAACCTACTGTTAGAAAGATTTTTTATTTTAATCTCTAAACCCATGCATTCTTAATCTCTAAACCCATTCCATTTATCATATTCATTCTGCTAGAGATGCACATTTTCAACAAAGACAACTGTATGTATCAGATTTATTTTTAAGGTTTAGAATACTGCATAGTTACTTTATCAAGAATTTAATTTGATGTAAACTACGAGAAACATGCATCAAGAAAACTTGAGAAAGATTCTATGTAATATAAACATTGATCTAAGACGTTGACTTTGGGTCGTAAACATAAAAAAGTTTATAGTTTCAATAAAGAATATTTACACGTAAAACATGCATCTGCATCTGCACTTTTTTTTTAGAAAGAAACAGGAAGGGATCAGAAATCTGATTAAAACAAAACTCATCTTTCACAGAAAGTATAAATACAGAAGGATTTATGTTACAGATAATTAAATATGACTGTGGACAATGAATGTGTACGCGAGTTATGTTTCGGTTGACTACATTCTTACATAACTATAGCATCAAATTTAATAGATATCAAGAACAGAACAGAGTTTTGAACTTTTGTACCAAATAAAATCTAATGTATATTTTACTAGTACAGCTATGAAAGTGTGTAATAAAAGTTTCTTCCAATTTACAGACCATGACACTCGTTTTTGTTTCAAAAACGTCTCTATAAACTGCCGGAATGAAGGCAAGGAATTTTGACTGGCACTGGCGATGATATATTGGATTATATTGACACACAGAGATGCGTGACAATTTCGTATTAGGGGGCTATGAATTCATTATCATATACTTAGACTAAATAACATATAAATTTTACCGTATGATAATAGCATTACATTGACGTAAATTCAATATTTTTCGAATTGGTGCTTAGCGGGCTGATATGAAAAGTTTATCACATGCTTCGATTGTTATCACATGCCTTTCCGTAACGTTATCACATGGCATTCCGGTAATACTCGGCCAATTCCGAAAAATACACCTCAATGGTACGTTTTCAGTGAAAAAACATTACAAAGTAGTGTACAAAACAATTATTTGAATACTGGAAAGTATATTGTTTAAAATAATAAAAAAATAAAAATAAAAAACAAACAAATTATTTAATAAATGCATTTTTTAAAAGTTTTTCTGAAACATAATTTAGAAAGTTTCTTAAAAAGTTGACTTTTCCAAACAATGATCATTATGTATATTGTTGAATTATTTTTTTTGTCGATTCGTCCAATTTAAAATGGTTTTTTTTTTCTCTCTCTCTGTTGAGGCATACGATAGAAAGATTTCATATTGAATGTATCAAATTTTGGGTCCGACGGCCGTGAACTTTTTTACTCTTTAAACTTCGGGAACCACGTAAAAGGATCAATATATAAATCTGTTATTTTTCTCTACTGTTGAAGCATATGATAAAAAGATCATAATATGTCATTTTTCATATCGCATGTATTATCAGACCTCGGTCAATATCAGCCCTCGAGCCATGCGCTCTTGGCTGATATTGAACCTAGGCTGATAATACATGCGATATGAAAAATGCCAGTAATAATCTGATAATATCCCACTTTCGATCGAACGTGACAGTGTATTTATCAATCCCACGCAATCAAATACACGCTCTTTTTGTTGCATTTGAAAGCATCATAAATATACTGAGCTGTATAATAACTCTCACCTCACTGCAAGTTTAAGACGACCCTAATTGATTTTGACGGGTTCGACGCAGTCCTAACCCGACTATTAGTATGGTGATTACGGCAGCGGAGGACATTTTAAGCGGATTAATTTAAACATTTTAGCGATAAAAATCAGACATTTTAACAACCATTTGATCGAAGATTTTTAACCATTTAAGCGAAAATTGAAATTATCGATGACCATTTAAGTGACAGATATTAAAACTAATACATATTAGAATAACCAATTAGCTTGGAATCAAGACAACACAACATGAAATACCATGTCCATTCATAACAGCACTCTATGTGTTTAAAGTTAGACCAAACGGTACCAGCCGTTTAGAGATTGGAAGTTAAACGTGCATGGAATGGGTTTCTTGATATGTCACCTAAACAAGACTATTCATTCTCATCATCGTGTCTAGATCAAGATGCAGATTCATCGAGACTTTTTATTAAATATATCTTGTTTTTTTTAGTAATTTGATAGAAGTATCCAGTATTATATATAATTACTATTTCATTTTCTGTTTGTTAAGACAGAATGTATTTCAATGTTAGAACAAATTGTACTCTTAATGATGTATTCTTCTGACGTTTCAGTCTCGTTGAAATCTCGTTCTTGAATTATTTCCAAAACATGTGATAAAAGTGAAAAATATCAATGAATTCAAAATATATTATAAACAAACATAACTCTGTGAAAAAAATTGTGTGTTTACAATGAACAGTTTTTCAGTAATCCAGTTTTCAAATTTTACGACCAATCAAGGCAGTCTTATTAGTCAAATTTTGAGGAAATGGAAGAGGGGTGCAAAAAATGATTTTACAAGAATCATGTACATCCCATATCATTTTTGTCTTTTCAAATTTCTTAAATATGTATTTTTTTCAATCATTTACAACAAAAAAAGTTGAAATAATATGCATTTTGCTCTTAAAAATTCGAAAAATCACAAATTTACAAAATTGACAGCATGGCAAATTTGACACAAAAAACATCAAAATATGATAAAACTTTCTTATATTAACACCTACCTATAGTTTTCTCTATATTAACACCTACCTATAGTTTTCTTATATTAACACCTACCTATAGTTTTTTTCAGTTAAATTTATTTATATTGGTTCACTTCATCTCTATTGAAAGTATGAAAAAAATGTTTAATTGTGGAACTGTGCACCTTTTATCGCATGTTTAAAAAAATTTTTATGCTCAACCTAGGTCACTATGTTTTTCGGTCTGTGTGTCCGTTCGTCTGTCCGTTCCTTCGTTATTTCAGTGGTCCGTCTGTCTGTCCCGTTGCAGGTTAAAGTTTTTGGTCACGATAGTTTTTGAGGAAATTGAAGTACAATTAACTCAATGTTTACTATGATATGATTTTTGTTATTTTAATGCAAAATTAGAGTTTTGACCCAAATTTCCGGTCCATAGAAAATGACAGTGCGAGTGGGGCAACCGTATATAGACGTTACGCACGGTAATGCGTTCGGATTGAAATTACGTTATTATATGATTTTAGAACAGCAACCATTTGCCTATAAAGAAATAAAATCACCATCATCCATATATCTACAGAAAGGCCCGGACATGTTTTTCTTATTTTAAGTTAATTCTATAAATTTTTGCACCATACATTTATTTTATTGAACTCACAAATCTTACTTTTGCGTTAAAAATTGCATGTCCGGCGTAACATTTCAGATTAAATAAAATGCGTTTCTCTATGTTCCGTTGTAATTTTGCACATAAAATCTGCGAAATTTAGTAAAATCAGCTTCCTAACTAGATTTATATTATAACATCATACCCGTTTTTTGGTATTGGCTGAAATTTGAAGCAAGCCTTCAACGAAATATTCAGCAGAGGAACCTGTCTTAATGAGTTTTGAGGAAAGTTTATCAAAATTTCAGTTTTATTATTATCCCTATAAAATAATCAAATCATATTAAAACTATACTCAATAGAAAGTTCAGAAAAAGATAAACATTTTCAAAGTTTCAAATGTAAAAAAAAACTTTTTCTTGAAGCAGAATTTTTAAAAATCAAATGTCTAGCCACAATGTCCAAACGTTAATTTTGTCCATTCCTTAGGTGAAACATGTTGTATAAATACTAAATGTGCATTTATAATACAAAACTAACATATTTATAAGATACAAACTATAAGTTCATACAAATGGCTAAATGAGTCGGGTGTTTTCACAAACATTATGACCTTACATTTTTTTTCGGAAAGCATTCCCTATGTCTAGCCATTATGTCCAATGGTGTCATTTTGACGTTTCTGCACAGTGGCGTCTTTTATACAAATACACACTAGTTACGAACTGTTTAGGCAGTTAAAATGATGCCGGGAAATGTTCATTCCAAAATGGTCTTCTGAATCAAAATAACACTCAAATTAGAAAAACATACACACATAAGGAATAAACCCTTTATAGACACACGGGAAAAGGGGGGATGGGCCGAGGATAATTTCTTATGGACAAAAGTTTTCACGCAAATCTAAAACACCTTTATAGATTAGAAACCGATTAGAATCCGAGTTACAATGGTCTTATAAATTTTAAACAACTATATAAATACGTATTTGTAAAATGAAACCATCAGTGCTAAAAAGATAGAGAAATAGTCGGAAAACTCAGACACAGACTCATACTGATATTGGACAAAAGTGAGTTCAACAAAAAAAAAATCATTTCAACTAAAATCATTATAAAAAGAAATATTGCTAAATTATTATATGACCAATTTTAATGAAATAAATACCATAAATTTTTATGTCAATTTGTCAAAAAAATGTTCAGGCTAAATTTATCTTCTCATGTGTCCCTCGGCTCCGGAAGCAAGATTTTTTTTAAAGGTTGCTATGTTTTCTATCCAAAATAAAATTCGAAAAAATTTGCATTTGTTTTCATCTAATCGCAGATCAGAAAATAAAAACGATCCTTACGTAATTAATTGCCTTATACATGATAAATTTTGAAACATTTCTTCAGCTTATGGTATTAATTTGATATAAGTCGACCGAGTAGGTACTCCGCTCTTGATAACAAAATGTGAAAGTTAGTTTATGGCGTCAAATTTGTTAATTATACATGTTACGTCTTGCGACGCAATACCGTGCGTAACGTCATACTATGGACACATTCTTGAGAAGCTTATTTTACAAAAGAGGGTTACAGTTTTGTCTAATGAACTCTTACAATTTTCCACTCTAGATGTCTGAAACCTCATAGAAGGTTCAACCAACGTTGTATTGTTCTCTGCAATAATTGTTAAATTGTTTGATGAATTTGTTCCCAAGTTTGAAAACTTGGGACTTTGAGTCATTTTTCGACAAAATTAATAAAGGTACCAAACTTTGCTAAAGCATCATAGAGGTTAAAATAAGTACAAAAAGGTTGCAGTTGCCATCCTGCTAGAATTATCATGAAATCGTATTGTCTTTTATAACATGTCTAATCTTAAAAAATGTAATAAATACTTAATACCGTCTTGGCTTTATGGCAGGTTCATTAAGTCTGCAATTGAAGAATGTTATGAACATATATTGTGCTGACACTTTTTTAAGGAGAATTTCATTGAGACGTTACGCACGGTATTGCGTCTCAAGACGTAACATGTATAATTGACAAATGTGACGCCATATATACTAACTTTGACATTTTGTTATCAAGAGCGAAGAACCTACTCAATCGACTTTTATCAAATAAATACAATAAGCTGAAGATATGTTTCAAAATTTATCATGTATAAGGCAATTAAGTAAGGATCATTGTTATTTTCTGATCTGTAATGGGATGAAAACAAAAGCAAATTTTTCCAATTTTATTTTGGATAGGATACATAGCAACCTTTAAAAAAATCTTGCTCCCGGAGGGACAGATGAAAACAAAAATATAGCTGAACATTTTTTTGACAAATTGAACATAAACACTTATGGTATTTATTTCATAAAAATGGGTCTTATAATAATTCAGCAATATTTCTTTTTATAAGGATTTTAATTGAAATGGTTTTATTTAGATTAAACTCACTTTTGTTCAATATTTGTATGTGTCTGTGCGAGTTTTCAGACTAGTTATCCATCCTTTTAGCACTGATGGTTTTATTTTACAAATACGTATTTATTTAATTCTTTAAAAATTATAAGACCATTGTACCTCGGATTCCAATCGGTTTCTAATCTATAAAGGTGTTTTAGATTTGCGTGAAAACTTTTAACCATAAGAAATTATTCCTCGGCCCTTCCCCCTTTTCCCCTATGTCTATAAAGGGTTTATTCCTTATGTTTGTGTGTTTTTCTAATCTGAGTGTTATTTTGATTCAGCAGACCATTTTGGAATCAACATTTCCCGGCATCATTTTAACTGCCTAAACAGTTCGTAAATAGTGTGTATTTGTATAAAAAGACGCCACTGTGCAAAAACGTCAAAACGACGCCCTTGGACATAATGGCTAGACATAGGGAATGCTTTCCGAAAAAAATTGTACGGTCATCATGTTTGTGAAAACACCCGACTCATTTAGCCATTTGTATGAACTTATAGTTTGTATCTTATAAATATGTTAGTTTTGTATTACAAATGCACATTTAGTATTTATACAACATGTTTCACCTAAGGAATGGACAAAAATTACGTTTGGACATAGTGGCTAGACATTCGATTTTTAAAAATTCTGCTTCAAGAAAACGTTTTTTGTTTTACATTTGAAACATTGGAAATGTTTATCTTTTACAGAACTTTCTCATAACACATTAAGACAGGTTCCTCTGCTGAATATTTCGTTGAAGGCTTGCTTCAAATTTCAGCCAATACCAAAAAAAACGGTTTTGATGTTATAATATAAATCTAGTAGGAAGCTGATATACTAAATTTCGCAGATTTTATGTGCAAAATTACAACGATACATAGAAAAATGCATTTTATTTAATTTGAAATGTTACGCCGGACATGCAATTTTTAACGTAAAAATAAGATTTGTCTGTTCAATAAAATAAATGTATGGTGCAAAAATTTATAGAATTAACTTGAAATAAGAAAAACATGTCCGGGCCTTTCTGTTAATATATGGATGTTGGTGATTTTATTTTGTATAGGCAAATGGTTGCTGTTCTTAAATCATATAATAGCGTTATTTTAATCCGAACGCATTACCGTGCGTACTGTCAGACACAATCTATATTTAAATGCAAGTGCAGTCAAAATTTGACAGACATAATTATAAATCGATCTATGAATATTTATGGCTGCAAAAAATAATGTCAAAATATATGAAGCAAATTTAATTACCTGTCAAAAGATGTGTTATAGATAATTTCGTGTTGGAGTCCGTCCGTTACACGCGCCAAAACGTTGGACGTCTCTATATCTTAAATTGATGTTTATACTAGTATAATAGTTATCATTGAATATCTTTTCTGTTCTTAGACGTTGTATTGTTCATTTTTTTAAGTGTTACATTAAATATAATTCATTTTATAAAATTGAGAATGGAAATGGGGAATGTGCCAAAGAGACAACAACCCGACCATTGAAAAAAACAACAGCAGAAGGTCACCAACAGGTCTTCAATCTAGCGAGAAATTCCCGCATCCGGAGGCGTCCTTCAGCTGGCCCCTAAACAAATATATACTAGTTCAGTAATAATGTACGCCATACTAATTTCCAAATTGTACACAAGAAACTAAAATTAAAATAATACAAGACTAACAAAGGCCAGAGGCTCCTGAATTGGGACAGGCGGAAAAATGCGGCGGGGTTAAACATGTTTGTGAGATCTCAACCCTCCCCCTTTACCTCTAGACAATGTAGAAAAGTAAACGCATAACAATACGCACATTAAAATTCAGTCCAAGAGAAGTCCGAGTCTGATGTCAGAAGATGTAACCAAAGAAAATAAACAAAATGACAATAATACATAAATAACAACAGACTACTAGCAGTTAACTGACATGCCAGCTCCAGACTTCAATTAAACTGACTGAAAGATTATGATTTCATCATATGAACATCAGGCACAATCCTTCCCGTTAGGGGTTTAGTATCATACCATCATAACATATATGAGAAGAACATAACCCGTGTCATGCCAACAACTGGTTTTTGAATAAATGTGTTTAGTTCTGATGCAAAGACCCTATAAGTGAATCAATATTAACGCCAACATATGCAATCTTTAATGACCTGACAACAGTATCGTAACTATATCCCTTCTTAATAAGTCTATTCAAAGGTTTTGTTAGTTTTTGAGATGAATACTGACACCTTTGGGCTTTATAAAGAATATTTCCATAAAAAATTGGATGTGAAATACCTGAACGTATAAGAAGTCTGCATGTTGAGCTATATTTACGAATGATGTCCTTATACCGATGATAAAATTTAGTAAGTGTTTTAACTAGCTTGTGATATCGAAAACCCTGGTGTAATAATTTTTCAGTAATACATAAATTTCTCTCGTTAAAATCTAAAACATTGTTACATGTACATACACGAGCGAATCGTAAAAGTTGAGATATACAAACACCGTAAGATGGTGACAAGGGAACGTCACCATCTAAAAATGGATAATTAACGATAGGAAATGAAAAATCATCTCTTTTATCATAAATTTTAGTATTCAGCTTTCCGTTAGTGATATAGATATCAAGATCGAGGAAAGGACAGTGGTCATCGTTAGTATTAGCTTTATTTAAAGAAAGTTCAGCAGGATAAATTTCTTTAATATACATAATAAGTAGCACCATATCTACTCCAATAGCCATTATATTTCAAACATCTATTTCTACCGGAGAACTTCCTGAAGACTGGAAATGTGCAAATATCACAGCATTGTTTAAGAAAGGTAATAAAAAGGTAGCTGGTAATTATAGACCCGTTAGTTTAACTAGCATCATATGCAAATTGATGGAATCTTTGGTGAGGGAAGAAATAATAGAACACATGAAACGGCACAAACTTTTCAGTAAACGACAGTTCGGATTTATAAGCGGTCGTTCAACAGTACTCCAACTATTACAAGTTATGGATAAATGGACTGAAATTTTAGACAGAGGAGGATGTGTGGATGTCGTATACTGTGACTTTATGAAAGCATTTGACAAGGTGCCGCACCTAAGATTGCTACACAAACTTGATAAATACCAAATTACAGGACAATACAACACATGGATTAGATCATTCTTATTAGGACGAAAACAAAGAGTTATAGTTAATGGGGAGAAATCCGAATGGAAAGATGTCACAAGCGGAATACCTCAAGGTTCAGTGCTAGGCCCAATTTTATTCGTACTATATATAAATGATATGCCTGAAGTCACCAGTATTGGCACAGACACATACCTTTTTGCAGATGACACCAAAGCATTTAGAGGTGTATTTCAACAGTCTGATTGTGAACACCTGCAAGAAGACATTCATGCACTTCATGAATGGTCAGAAAAATGGCTCCTATGCTTCCATCCAGACAAATGTAAGGTGATGAGAATTGGACGATCTAAAGTAGAACAGAAAGCTTACACATTGAAAGAAGGAATAACACCGATGGAATACGTAGAAGCTGAGAAAGATATAGGAGTTACCATTGACACCAAATTATCATTTGAACAACATATGCATGACAAGATAAACAAAGCAAATTCAATCATGGGAATACTAAGAAGAACAATGGAATACATGGATATGAATACATTTAATTTATTATACACAGCTTTAGTACGACCACATCTTGAATATGCCAACCAGGTATGGTGTCCACATTTGAAGAAACAAATTGAAGCCATTGAAAATGTCCAAAGAAGAGCAACTAAACAAATACCTGGACTATCAACATTAACATATGAAGAACGACTTAGAAAACTAAAACTTCCAACATTAGCCTACAGAAGATCTCGAGGACACCATCTCAAATTGTATAAAACAAGATCTAGACTAGATGTAAGAAAATATACATTTACACAAAGAGCAGTAGAAATGTGGAACAGTCTACCAGAAAAAGTAGTATCAGCACCAACAATTCCATGTTTTGAAGCCAGATTAGACCGTTACTGGGAAAATCAAACACAAAAATATAATTATAGTGAAAAAATACACACGACCGGACAAGACCTAAGTAAAAAAAGTCTAAACAAGGAGCTGACAGAAGAGGATTCCTTAGGAATCCTACAGTCAGAAGAGGATCTGTGAGTATCTGTGAGTATAATGAAGTCGTCATTATTGAGAGCCAAAATATCATCCAAATATCTAAAAGTATTATTAAATTTGTTTATCAGATGTTGTTTCGATGGGTCTTTGCTTATTTTTGTCATAAATTGTAACTCATAGCAATACAAAAACAGGTCCGCAATAAGTGGTGCACAGTTAGTCCCCTTTGGAATTCCGATAATCTGACGATATACGGAATTCCCAAAGCGAACAAAAATGTTATCTAGTAAAAATTCAAGGGCATATATAGTATCAAAGCATGCCCAATTGACATAGTTTTTTTGTTTATTGCTACTAACAAATGACCTAAAAGAGTTTGAACATATATATTCACAATCTGACTTTTTAAATGCCCATTTAATTAGGTGTGTGAATTTTTTCTTAATGAGAATGTGAGGCAATGTGGTATACAGGGTAGAAAAATCAAAACTTTGAACAGATTTAAAATCACCAATATAAGCATGCAATTCATCAAGTACTTCCAACGAATTCTTGACACTCCAAAAGTAATTAATTCCACTATTTTCGAAGGCCTTATTTGAACAATTTATTAGCAGATTTTTAATTGTACCAAGTGTGCTGGTAAGAAGAATAGACAATTTAGAAGTGGAACAATGGCTTGAAGACGTTTATTTCACTATCACTTGTCGCTGCGATACTATTCGATATACAAGTTAATTAACGGTATATAAGAGTCTGTGAAAGAATTCAAAATTCTGTATTAGATACATATGAATTTTTCAGAGACTAATATATTCTGGTGTATATGTTTACAGTATTTGTTAGAGAAAGTGCATGTGCTTAATTTTAATTATTCACAGGCTTTTCAAAGTAAGAGCATCAACTTAAATATATTTAAAATAAAAAAGACATAAACATGATTTTTAGAAATAAACCCTTTTGAAGGCGTCTGGTATATTTTTAATAACAGAGAGTATCTGTTTATCAGCTAGTATGTTATAAAGGCTATTTGTGTACTTATAATACAAGTGAATAGCCCTACCCACGCTAACAATCCCACTTATCCTTGAATATCAACAAATCGACTGTCAAGTGTAACCTGTCAACATTATCTAACTTGTCTAATGTTTCACTGAATAATGTAAAATTAAATGGAAATGAAAGTGTCAATAATACAAACCAAAACTTACAGAAGAAAATTTAAGTACATTGATCTTAACAAAACGACACACACAGCGCAGCTAAGCGTAAATTATTATATACAAGCATTTATTTGACATGTTTATTTTTTTTCAGTTAAAGTACGGTAGATGAGAAAGTAGGTTCAGAGGTATAGGGGAGGGTTGAGATCTAAAAAAACATGTTTAACCCCAACGCATTTTTGCGCCTGTCCCAAGTCAGGAGCCTCTGGCCTTTGTTAGTCTTGTATGATTTTTAATTTTAGTTTCTTGTGTATATTTCGGAGTTTAGTATGTCGTCTACAGTGACTGAACTAGTTTACACTTTTGTTAGGGGCCAGCTGAAGCGTGCCTCCAGGTGCAGGAGTTTCGTGCATTAAAGACCCATTGGTGGCCTTCGGCTGTTGTCTGTTCTTTGGTCGGATTGTAGTCTCTTCGACACATTCCCCGTTTCCATTCTCAATTTTATTACAATTCAGGTGCAACAGCAACGAATTTAGTCTGCAATGTCACTGGTGAATGAGCTACTACGACGACCGTTAAGCATATGTTAGCGGCAATAAGAGAAATTAGGTACTAAGCTTAAATCATAGGCAATAAGGTAACGGCTAGACATTAAGTTATTGCCTGCAATTTGGATTCATCAAGCTTATTTTCAGAAATCTGATGATGATTGTTCAACCTATTACCAAACATCACTTCTTGCAATAAGACTGCTAACGAAACACTATTTTATTATATACAGAATGTATTTAAACTTTGAATGAATTTACTCTTATTTTCATTTTAGCATTAATGCCTGGATATCAATTTTCAGGAGTTAAGTTTAAATCATTTAAGAATAATGCCTAACATTATTTAGGCAATAGACTTACTACATATAGGCGTGTATAACTAATTGCCTAGCAGGCGGAACCCCAGTTGAAATAGAACAAAAGAATCGAAGCTCTTTCTTAGGAGAAGGCGATAAATGTAACTGTAATGTTTACTATAGAAACAAAAATTTTAAAAGTTAATCGAAACAAATAAAACGACAATTTTCTTCTCAATAACGAAGTGTTATATTTTAAAAACACCATTTGCATAAGTTTTCATTTATCTATTACATAGTAAGGCAGAACAATTATATATGAAGTCGACGGCATGGGTATCTACCAAGTTGGATGTAGAAAATGCATAACCTCCTATTTTTTTTTACCACGGACGGAGAACATATCAATCTATTAGTTCAGTAATTTTTGTGTCTGCTCTTCCATTCATGATGTGACTCACGAAAAAAAAACCAAAAATGGGTAACAATTGTATCGAAAAGAGAAAATCGAGTGCACCCTTTTATGTTAGGACGTGTTTGAGGTGTATATTTTGTCTTTCAAACGTACAAAGCATGAGTATTTGATATATCATCTCGCTTCAGATTCTATCATTTTTATATATCAAAGCTACAGGTTGACTTTATAACATAAAAAATTCACTGTACGAAAAGATGAAATATATGGGTCAAGTGAAATACCTATCTAGTGAATCACAAAAACAGAGTAGGTGTTCGAATAGCTATTTTTTGCCTAAAAGTACTTGACGACAGTCTTTAAAGTTGGATGATGAGATGGGTTGATAATCTTCAACCACTGAACATTTTTAGTCTGCCCTTCCACGAAATATTTAATTAGATTTTTTTAAATGTTTAAGAATATTCGAAAATTCCACTTGACAACCGATCAGACAATAGTTTTAAGTTGAAGCAATGCAGACAAGATCATTAACTGATGCTCATTAGCCAGTAGGTACATTTGTCTTTTAAAATACAACTGACATATAAGAATCGTAATGGTGCTATGTGGATAAATTTATCGTTTTTCAAGAGCAAAATTGGCAGCGCGTCATCCCTGCAATGGCTTCAATTTTTACGATTATGAAAATGAACTGGCGTAATGGTGATATAATTTTGACGAAGTACAATCCTGACTGCTAGGATTTAATCTAAATGCCTAATTTCACTTATTGCCGCTAACACATACATATAAAAATATATGGATCACTGACACTTGATATTGTATATGATTACAAGACTTTTATAGGCTATGATAATTTTTTATCTTTATCCATCATTTTAATCAATTGCTACAATGTACATTAAACAAAATTTAATCTTGACAACAACTTTTCTCCGAATATTTTACTTTAAACTAATCACATTTGACCCTGCTTTCGAGTTTGTATGCAATAAAGATACCTATATCGATAGTTCGCTTGGCAAGAATTATCGCAAGGTAGTGATGGTTAGTTGTAAAAATAACACATTTTTTACACAGTTTTTCTACATTCTACACATTCGAAGGTCTAGCACATAAATGTATGACAAATTCCCAAAATATTGAATAGTGATTTCTACCGAAAAATGTTTTATGAGCATGTAAAGGATAATAAACTAGTATTTAAATCATTTTTTTTCAAATCGAGTTTACTTACTAAAATAATAGTTTTTTTTACATTATATGTAACACATTTCGTATAAAGCAACGATTCAAAATAAATTGCAACACATAATTTTCCAAAAATTTGCCTGACCCTGATTTTAATCTATAACAATTAATTTGGTTAAAACATAATGGTTTAAAAGAAGTACAGTATACTGTGAATTTAAAAGCTTATGTGCAGACTTTTTTTTATCATTAAGGTGAAACTAAGAGATCCCCCTCCTTCTATTTACGGTTCTGCGAACCAAAAATATAGACTTGAAGACTTTAAATTATTTCATGACTTTTTCTTCTACTTTCATCGGAACCAAAGCTCTTTGAAGTGTGTTTGTTACATTTTACGTATATCAATATACGCTTGAATCTATCGACATTTAGTAGTAATATGTAATATTTCATATCATCTTGATGTAATTACATCAATTTTCCGCATCTTTTTATTGTAGATCTCATTTCTAGATCTAAACTAAAGAGTTTCTTCACAAACATACGGTACTTAATTACTTAACAAAAATTTAAAAGCATGCATCGGGGCAAAATAAAACCAGATAAAATAGAGCGGAGATAAAAATCATTTTTTTTTTATAAATGAAGGAACGACATAGCACGAGAGAGAGCGCGCGCCTTTTTTCAATGAAGATATATCCGACACAACATAAGTCGTGCAAACTATCTGAAAATTTACAGAACATCTTTCTTAATAAAAATCTTACCTCGAAAGCACTTGATAATCCAGCATTATATAAAACCGGTAAGATGAAGTGAACAGTGAATGGAATAAAAAGAAAGGCAGAAAACGCTCCGACCCAATAAATGGCGCCATTGTAGAAGATTTCTGTAGGAACTCCAAGTACGGAAACAGAAGACAGAAAACTTGCCATCAGTGACAGGGCAACAGGAAACAGAGGCATTTTTCTCCCTCCTAGTAAAAAGTCTGTTGTATTCTGACATTTTTTGTCCTTCCATGCATAAAAGATTCCAATTGCTGAAGAAATTAGTAGCGTCAAAATAAAAATAATAAAGTCAATGATATGAAATGTTTTCATCTTTAAAGGTATTTCGGTGTATTAAATCCACTAAAACTTGTAACGTTTACATTCACAAACAGGTATATTGTGCCCATTTTTGCACAGGTGTATAAATTGGAGATATAAAAAAACTCGTTTTAAAAGTGTCATCCCATTTCCGTAAATATTTGTGAATAAAACCGTACATATTGTTCAAGAAATGGTTAGGATAATAAAAAAGAGAAAATAAATCTCTTTGAGCAGTGGTTAAGTAATTTGCAAGTAAAAGATAGTATTTAACAGATATTGTTACGAAAAAAACAACAAAATCATCATGTTGAACATAGTTATTTAGCACTGGAGCGATTACCTTATCAGGTTAACATCTTCATCATAGATGGAAACAGCATGATACAAAAGATATTAGGTCGGCATTTAAATAACTTTTTTTCTTTCTTTGAGAACCTGTTTAGCATCTGAAGGTGTATTGCGTATCTGGTAATTAGTTAAATGGACCACACAATGTTCACCATGCATCATGACAATCATTCTGTATACAATAATGAATTGTTTATTAATGACTATAAACGCCGTCTAGCGGCAAATATTTCAAACATATTCATAAACCGATACATGAATTAGATCAGAAATGAAAATTGCTCGAAGAGAATGAGTATATACGGGAGAATATTTTGTTTTTTTACATCTTTCAGATTCGAAAAGTGAATAAAACCTACTTAATTGCATATATGAAGCAGTGAGCTGGACTTTATGTATTTTCATTTTTGCTATTAAACATATTTATAAATTTTCTAATCAAACACTTTATTATATACAATTGATATATAAATCATGCGCTGTTTCGTGAAATGTTACTTTTCCGTACATATCCAGTGGTTGATTTCTGACTTGTCTTAATAATTTCTGACTTGTCTTATTAATTTCTGACTTGTCTTATTAATTTCTGACTTGTCTTAATAATTTGTGTAAACCTTATATTGATTACTACAAATGTGAACAAATAAACAATAATAAAAACAAACAGTTTATCTCTTTGGATGATAAATTACTTTTATTTTTTTTTACAAAGGGAAGACCATAATTATCCTAACTTATGTGGCATTTATTATAATTCTACGAGAGACCGATTTATACTAAGCTGATTATATCACCGGGGAGTAGCAGTCCATCAGAAGCGATATCGATCTGATGGAATGAATATGATTTTTTATATGTTGAGTCGTCCAAAGCTAACATTTGTCATTTAATTCATACCATTACTCTAAACGCCGAAGTAAAGATGGGTGGGTATTGGAGCAATGTTGGAAAATGGTAGAGTAGGAATCTACATAGATAAGGCTGTTAGTTTTCTCGTTTCAATTGTTTTACATTGTCATTTCGGGGTCTTTTATAGCTGACTATGCGGTATGGGCTTTGCTCATTGTTGAAGGCCGTACGGTAATCCATAGATGTTAATTTCTATGTCATTTTGGTCTCTTGTGGAGAGTTGTCTCATTGGCAATCATACCACATCTTTTTTTTTTATAGGAGCAATAGTGCGAGCATTTATACGTAGCTTTGTTACATAATTACTCCAAACGACAAGAGACAATATAAATATATATATAACTGCTTTGTCTACTCTTGCTTACTAGAGGATATCTCCAAGAATTTTGTATGTTACTTGATAAGCATGTAAATTATTATTTTTTTCATAATTCATACGTCCGAGCATGCTTCTTGAATTGAACTCCAAATCGGTTTTGTTAATGTTGCAATTATAACATTGACTAAGCAATGCTTTGATAAGGCCGTCAATTCAAAAGGTATGTCATGATTGTTCTTTCAAATATGTATCTAACATGGTCTTATGTTATTCGTGTAACATATAAAACATATTTTATAGAAAAACTAACATTTAGTAACTATCTGGAGCAAATAGTGAATTAATGAAACATATTTATTATTGCCGACACGATTTATATAATTATGTCATTTAAGAATTGAATGCTGCTTTTTGTAAATTTATTGGGGTGTAAAAGCGTTGACCGAAGTACATTTCTTCATATTAAAAATGTGCGCACGGTCAACGCTTTTACAACCCTATAAAGTTACAAAAAGAAGCATTCAATACTTATAATTACATTTTTTTAGCTAGAATCATGAAAACACGATTTTCATCAAGTTTTCATTTAATTCACCTGTGCACTTTATTGTGGGACCTCGTGTCATCATGAATGATAAATTTTATTGTCTAATGCAAATGTTTCAGGAATAGCACGTGATGTGCAGTTAGCTAATCAGAATAACGTTTAAGAATGAAATATACATCTAATGTAATTATTTCTGTATAATAATATCATGTATAAGCAAAATAAAAATAAAAATATTAATAATAATAAAAAATAAAGAGAACTTAAAATATACAAATGACTTCTTCCTGACCGTGTCCCCCCTACACACTTCCCCTTTATAGGAAACACGACTTATCAAATCAAGATAAATATCTTGTTCTCTATTGTCTTGGTTTGTCTATTTCCTGGACGTGGGTGATGCAACCTTTTGTATACTATGAACTATATATTTTTTTTTATTCCATCTTTTGATTAATCCTTTACACTTGTATTTTATTCCATCTATCTTAATAATTATTCAATCCATTTATATTATATTACAAAACGATAAGAATAAGAATAAGAATTTTATTAGTCTAAAATCCAAACAATAGGATTGTTACTAAAATACAAAACAAAAACAAAAACAAACAAACAGACAGACAGGCAGACTAAGGAATGAAAATAAATGAATCACAGGTGAATAAGATTCCCTAGATTCAAGGTTTATGATACAAATAATGAGGTAAATTGGGCATTGAAATTACAATATACATGACCGAAACGTGAAAATATCTTGCATGCATTATTGTTTTATATGACTATATCTATCAGATTCAAACTACATGCATATGCAGTAAAATTACTCATAAATATTGCCAACATTTAACAAATTAGGATATTAGGACGTGTACTAAAAGTGTGTAATTATGAAATTATGATTATGATGATGAATTGTATTTAATGTCAAGTAAATAAATTACATGTTGATGTTATATATCTTTCTGCTTTGTATCGATATGATAAGTTGAGCCCTTTTCAACTTATTTTTAAAGTTAATTCTTCACCACTATCACAGGTTAGGGGGATTGTTTGACGCCACACAACTGTTCTACACCACTATCACAGGTTAGGGGGATTGTTTGAAGCCACCCAACTGTTCTACACCACTATCACAGGTTAGGGGGATTGTTTGACGCCACACAACTGTTCTACACCACTATCACAGGTTAGGGGGATTGTTTGAAGCCACCCAACTGTTCTACACCACTATCACAGGTTAGGGGGATCGTTTGAAGCCACCCAACTATTCTACACCACTATCAGAGGTTAGGGGGATTGTTTGACGCCACACAACTTTTCTACACCACTATCACAGGTTAGGGGGATTGTTTGACGCCACACAACTGTTTTACACCACTATCACAGGTTAGGGGGATTGTTTGACGCCACACAACTTTTCTACACCACTATCACAGGTTAGGGGGATTGTTTGAAGCCACCCAACTGTTCTACACCACTATCACAGGTTAGGGGGATTGTTTGACGCCACCCAACTGTTCTTCACCACTATCACAGGTTAGGGGGATTGTTTGACGCCACACAACTGTTCTACACCACTATCACAGGTTAGGGGGATTGTTTGACGCCACCCAACTGTTCTACACCACTATCACAGGTTAAGGGGATTGTTTGACGCCACATAACTGTTCTACACCACTATCACAGGTTAGGGGGATTTTTGACGCCACACAACTGTTCTACACCACTATCACAGGTAAGGGGGATTGTTTGACGCCACACAACTGTTCTACACCACTATCACAGGTTAGGGGGATTGTTTGAAGCCACCCAACTGTTCTACACCACTATCACAGGTTAGGGGGATTGTTTGAAGCCACCCAACTAGTTTAAGTCGATTTCACAACCTCAGTGTTTACAGACTAGTGATACAGGAGTTGGAAAACTTAGTCCACTTAGCCACCGAGGCTCCACATAAAAAGAAAAAGAATCGTTACACTTTTATATTTCACTGGTGCTATTTTACCAGAACACAGATATTTCCATACTTCACAATATAATACATTTGTTTATTTTAAGATAACAGCCCAGTTATCTCTCTTTTATTAAATGCTAACGTCAAGTTCCTAAGAAAATAAGTAAAGGTGGCAAGCCTATATTCAAGGTTTCTATGTAACAGATGTTTCCATTTCGAAATCTCATATATTTTATAGTATTGCATGTTCATATTCGTATTTGTAAAATTAACCTGTTGCTTCTCAGAAATACTGATTGTATATGTTAGGTGTGGACAGGAACGTTTTGTTAACAAAACAATGATAATTTCTATCTATTTTATTTATCCATCCTAGTTTTCTTACATCAATTCAGGGTCCGTGTTATATCCTATCGGAAAGGACGTATACATTTCATTGTTTTGTCTTCCGATTTGGATACCGCTAAATATATTGTATACATGTACTCATGTTTATGAAATCCATTTATAAATCAAATAAAAATCTGTATATGCAAATGAATCAAGTCTTGTTTTCATTCCGCCCTATCAATTAACGTACAGAATGTCATATTTGACCTAATTTTCCAGCATTTTTGCTTGAACATGAAAATGACATTTATATAATTATTTGTAAAGGAAATCATTTAGATTTTTCACTTCTCATTCTCCGCCCACGTTTCCCTTCGAATTGACATACAGTATATATAACTATTGTCCCAGATTGGTGACAAGACCTGTACCATGCCAGTTCTAGTAGTATAGTTTGTAATAATATCGATCTTCTGATGATGGAAGTTTTTAACGACCTTGACTGGCTATACAACCCTTGCACGGTCTGCATATATCAGTCTGTAGTTTATTTTGTTGTATGAGACCTCTGTCTTTTATATTTGATTTTGAAATATTTTATTTGCGCACTCACGAAAATCATACTTTAATATTAACCATTTGAAATGTTAAGATTATTCTAACATATACAATAATTGTCACTTTTAAAATTATTTATTCATATTTGAAGAAGATTTTCATAAGAACAAATATAAGTGTGTTAAACAGTTTTCACAGGAATGGAGATGTATTGAGGTATTCCTGGTAATATTGTAGAGAGTAGTCAAGTATTGAGGTATTCCTGGTAATATTGTAGAGAATAGTCAAGTATTGAGGTATTCCTGGTAATATTGTAGAGAGTAGTCAAGTATTGAGGTATTCCTGGTAATATTGTAGAGAGTAGTCAAGTATTGAGGTATTCCTGGTAATATTGTAGAGAGTAGTCAAGTATTGAGGTATTCCTGGTAATATTGTAGAGAGTAGTCAAGTATTGAGGTATTCCTGGTAATATTGTAGAGAGTAGTCAAGTTAGTTACTTTCTCTTTTCCTTATTTTTTTTTACATACATCTTCAAATCAAGAATTAACACCAGAGACAAGAAAGTAAAGGCAAATATAGCATTTAAAGTGAAAACGAATAAGGAATAAGAAATAAGTAACGAATAAGGAATAAGAAATAAGTAACGAATAAGGAACAAGGAATAAGTGACAAATGCCGTTTTAGCGCGTATGTTTCAGTTTCTGCGCTCGACTGATACCCAGTTACTAATTAGCTACTTATTTGTTCCTCATTCGATACGTAACACCTTTTTTAAAATGTTTTCTTCATTTCTTGTCGTCCGTCTGTACCAACATGTCTTATAACTTAAATTTTCAATTACAAACATTTCTAGCAGGATCTCATGACGAATTTAAAACGTCTAAAACTCCTGATTGCACCTATGCCACTTCCCAATTCATATATTTTTTCGGGTATGTATTGCAACCATTTTCGTGCTCGACTGATATCCTGTAACTAATTAGTTCTTTTTGTCACTTTTGCACCTTTTCTTCTTTTTTATTTTCTTGTCTTATTCATTTAGCGCTTATGTATCCGTTTCCGAGATCGACTGATACTCTGTCACTTAATCGTTACTTATCCGGCGAGTTACGTAATTTCTGGTGACCTAAACATTGCTAATAAAACTTATGTTCAAAATGTGTTCTCCAAATGCCCGAAATATCGCGCAGCTATATCCACTGGAAATATAACTTAATTATTCTGATAAATTCAAAGTAGGATTATGCCAGCAATTGGTTAAACGTGAGAAAGAAGATGTAGATACACTTTTGGAATGGAAAAAGATCGACAGGTCGTTGATACAAATTAGAATAAAAAACTGAATAGTTCTATGAAAACCAATGCTACAAAATATTGCAAAACACCTGTCCTACCTTTATGACAAATATGTTGTCCGCGCAGATAAATCTAAAAAAACATCATGTATGTATGTAAATTACATTACATAAATTTCCTGATAAATGAAGAAGCTATTGACAATTCTCAGCATATATCCCCACGAGACGTTCCAAAAAGGAAATCCTGGATAGTTATATGATCCTTTCGAATTTCAACCAAACACGAAGAACTAGATCTTCCTTCATTGTATGTATAAACTAAATAAGTTGGCTTTTTAACTATTTTGATCTGAGCGTCACTGACGAGTCTTATGTAGACGAAATACGTCTGGCGTATTTTGAAATTATAAGCCTGGTACCTTAGTTAACTATCAAACACGTTATATTGCTGGATCTTACTAGTGAAACCTCTTTCTAAATTATTAAAATCTACTTTATCAGCAGTCAAAGTCGGGCTTCAAAGTTATTGTCAAACTACCTATTCTAGAGGTGATTTAATCAGATATGAATACTTAAAATTCCAAAGATCCTTTAGAGTACATACAATCTAAGACTCGTTCGTCATTCGAAAGTAATAAAACATTTGAGTTTTCTACCTTTTACCAAATTTTGAATTTCCCCATTGTAAACTAAAACACAAATTGAAAAAGTTGGTCGTGCTATGTTTCTAAAAAAATAAATTGCTTACGTTGACGCAAGTTTCTTGTCTTACGGAGGGATAAATCGTACGTTGTAAAAAAATCACTCTGATTCAAACAAAAAAAATGTCTGAACCTGACACTATCAAGATGCTTAATTTCTTGATTGTTAATATATTTGATACGTTAATAGGACATGTTTTTCAACAACCAATCGGCATTCCCATTGGAACCAACTCCTCTTCTGGCCTGCTTGTTCCTTTAATCATATGAGGATAAATTCATAAGAAATTTCATGAAAAAAAGGAAATAAGTTAGCAGTATCCTTTGATTCCACTTTCCGCTTTATATTTGATGTTCTCTCACTAAATAATTCAAAATTTGGTGAACATGCTGAACGCATCTATTCCATTGAACTTGAACAGATACAGCAGATACAGTAAAGTCTGCATAATATCTTGACTTACATGTATGAATTGACGAAACAAAACTTTACGACATAAGTAATGATTTCATCTTCCCAGTTACGAACTTTCCATTTCTACGTAACCGCGCCTGTATATGGAGTACATATCTCCAAGTTGATACGATATTCCAGGCCTTGCATTTCCTATCACCATTTCCTTGATAGAGTTTGGCTGCTATCAAGGAAGCTATTAAACTAAGAGTTCTAAGTGGTGAAGTTGAAATCATCCCATCATTAATTTTACGGACGCCATCAAGAGTTGATTAACCGTTATGCAAATCTGTTTTACATATGACGACGGATATATTCCAATTGTTGTAACTATAATCTAGTCCCTTTTCCCCAAATGTTATCTACCCAATCAGAAATATCACCTGGTTTGTACTTACATGAGCAACACGACGGTTCCTCATATAGACCAGGATCTACTCACCCCCCCCCTCCCCCCGGGAGCACATGAAATAACTCCCAATTTTTGGCGCGATACGTGTTGCTCAGTCTTTAGTTTATATCAATTTTGTGTACTGATGTGTGTCTGTTTGTATATGTATCGTTATCTATTTAGTCATGGCGTTGTTGTTTCATTTTGACTAATGGTTTTGAATGTTCCTTTGGTAATTTCGCCTCTCTTTTGTCTCTGGACATAATTTGGTTGGTAGATGCTGTATGATCTTATTAGCGGGTATGTAACTACTTTGCACTCGACTGATACCCTGTTACTTATTCGTTCTTTATTAACTTTTTGTTACTTTGTACCTTTTAAATGATTTGTTCTCTTTTATTTTATTGTTTCTGGTGTTAATTTTTGGTTCGTAGAGGTGAAACTATCTCTTTAGCGCTTATATATCCGTTTCCGAGATCAACTGATACACTGTTACTTAATCGTTCTTTGTTGGCTTTTTATACGTTGCACAATTTGAATATTTTCTTTTCTTTTGTTCAAATTTCTCATGAGTTCATTCTCCCTTCGTAGAGGTGAAATTATCCTTTTAGCATGTATTCACTCGTTTCTGCGCTCGATTGATACCATATTATTTATTCGCTATTTATTTGTTCCTTATTCGATTTTTAGACTTTGCACCTTTTGAATGGTTTCTATTCTATTTTTTATGTTTACTTGTGTTATTTTTGGGTTCATACAGATTAAAATACCATATAAGCGCGTATTTACTAGTTTCTGCGCTCGACGGGTACCCTGTTATATATTCTCTACTTATTTGTTCCTTACCCGATATTTATACATTACACCTTTTTAATGCTTTATTTTCTTGTCTCTGGTGTTAGTTCTTGGTTGGTAGAGATGAATCTACCCATTAAATACGTATGTAGCCGTTGTGGCGCTCAACTAATACATTGTTACTTATTTGCTACATACTTGTTCCTTATTCGCGTTTTATACATTACACATTCTTAATACTATCACGTATATAGCCTTTTCCGTGCTTTACTGTCACACTTTACTTATTCATTTATTATTTGCTTATTTTACGTTGCCACTTTTAAATGTGTCTCAAAGCAGATCGTTTGGAGCCAAGGATAAAGAACCGAATCAATCTAAGAGGTATGTATTCAAAGGAACCATTAAATGGCCAAATTCATATAAGGTCATATTGCCTTTCTGTATAATTTCAAATTGATCAATAGACAATTTTAGAATGAATTCATCTTCATTCTTTTTGGCCCTTTTTTTTTTTTTTATTCGAGCGTCACTGGTTAGTTTTTTGTAGACGAAACTCGTCTGGCATATATACAAAAATTTCAATTCAAGTATTTATGATGAGTTTATTTACAACCACTGGGTCAACGTTGGTGGTGCTTTTATTCCCCGAGGGTATCACCAGCCCAGTAGTCAGCACTTCTAAGCTGACATGAATTATCATTGATATGGTCATAATTATGAATGTACTGTTTACAAAACTTTGAATTTTTGAAATACTGAGGCTTTACTACCTCAGGAATATATAACCTTTAATAGATGTATTTGGTTAAACGTTTAGGAATTTGTGGTCTTCGATGCTCGTCATCTTCGTACATTTTTGGCCTTTTTAACTTTTTTTATACAAACGTCCATGATAAGTCTTTTGTAGACTAAACGTGAGTCTGGCGTTAATTAAAATTTCCATCCTGGTATATCTGATTAGTTTATTGTTATCATTCTTGTCAGCACAGACTACAGAGTTTATGCTACCCTCAGATAGTCAACCACAAGAGGTACCGACACAGTGGTGTTAAAAATGAAAACAACACTTTATTTACTAGTGTTTCATGCGTCCGAAGCTATTTTCTGCATTTACCTTCATCATTTACGTTTAAAGTCGGATATTTGAAATTCAATGTATAAGTACTGAAGTGAAGAATGATACAAAGGTAGGTAGTAGGAAAGTGTCGATTCTGAAATTATATATATTTTTTAAATATGTTCAACTGCCCATTGACCTATCTAAAAAAATTGTAAGTCAGAATCGACACTTTCCTACTACGTATTTTTGTACCTTTTGAACAATATCTTCGTATGGCCATCTAGCAATGGTTACAAACATATAAGATGGATTATGTTACACACCGGGTTACCCGAACCTATATTAGTCAACACGTATAGGCTTAAGTTGTTCTTGATAATGGTCATGCCTACCTCTACTTCTAGTTCCAAGGACCTCCTGAAGAATCTCTCAGCTTGTCCAGAGATCAATAGAAGAAATAGACATCGTGACATATAGGGTACCCAACTATATTCTGACAAATATGCATGGATCTAGGGTATAAGTGCTATGAACCATATTAAAGGCCATGTGTATCTATACCTCTATGAAAATTGCCACTTTGGAAAAGCCAGGCGGAAATAGTTGAATTGGTCTATGTAAAATATAGAGATTAATACATGGCCTTTTCCATATCGGCCCGGGTATCATCCTGAAACCCCCATATCAGCCCAAGACGTAGTCGAGGGTCGATATGGAAAAGGCCATGTATTAATCGCTTTATCGTGTACTTCCGACAATTGTTTTATGTATGGCAAAATAACAAAATAAAAACTAAAACAGTCAAAAACTTTATATAAAAGTTAAATTATGAATCCAACAAATACACTATTATTGCCCAACAATAACATCACAACCTCCATATTTATTATGTTACTATTTCCTATAGAGGCATTTTTAAACATTGAAAATTTGGAAGAGTTTTATGATCATTATTACTCCATGTTTGTTGTACTATAAAATTATTCGTAATTGTCAATGGCATTTGTTAGCAAGTACTAAACTGTCCCCACAAAAGTTCCCGTTAATTTTGACGTTGTCATAAAAAATATTTGACGTCACAATGGAAAAGTAAACAACCGATACCGGAAATACCGGAAGTAACTTGCACGAGAGGCACTATTATGGCTTTTGTGCACGAGCTGCCCCTTATATGGGTTATCCCGGTGGGAAATTATGGCTTGTGTACTTCCGCTCATTACACATATGCAAAAGCTATCATATCAATGCTAAGTATATGATAAACCGAGGTATCCCCCTTCGTATTAGACTGATTATCTCGTTAGTATCTAGGGAATAGGTGTTATGTACCATATTTAACGACCATGTTCACATCAACCTCTGGTCCACATGAATAATATCTGTATGTGGCTTATTTAAGTTACTAGTTTGGCATGCTGGCAATAGTTAAGTAACATACAAGGGTATCCCAATTGTATGCTGATGAACTTGTATAGATCTATAGCATATAAGTGTTATGAACCATTTTCAAGAGACATAGGAAGATGCAGTATAAGTGCCAATGAGACAACTCTTCTCCACCCAGGCCTTGTAAAAGTAAACCATTGAAGACCTTGTTTATTTCTTCCTCTGGCACAACGGACCTGTTAGCATGGAAAATCCGCTTAAAGGGTAATTTCAATTCCAAGACCTAAGACCTTACAGACTAACAGTCGAACGCAGAAACTAGAATATATGCGCTAACGGAGTAATTGCAAATCCACCTACCAAGAACACTCTGCAGAGTCAGGAAAAGAAAAAAGGAAATCATTTAAAACGTGGAAAGCATAAAATACATATAAGGAACAAATAAGTAGCGAATACGTAACAAGGTACCAGTCGAACGCAGAAATAAGTACATGCGTGATGGGATAATAATACCTCTACGAACGAAGAACTAACATCAGGAATATTAAAAAAAAAGTGTTCCATGTTAAAAAATGTAACGTATAAAAAAATCGAATGAGGAACAAATAAAAACCGAATAAGTAATAGCGTACAATCGCACGCATAGACGGGTGCATACACACTTAACTTACCAGGGTATTCCCTCACCACCACCAACCAACAACTAATCCATGAGACACAATTTAAAAGGTGCAACGTATAAAATGCAAATAAGGAACGAATAAGTATCGCATGGAGCGCACAAACGGGTACATACGCGCTAAAAAAGTTAGATTCATCACTACGAACCAAAAACTAACACCAAAGGCAAAAAAAAAAAGAAAAAAAAAGAAAGCATTAAACAGATACAATGTATAAATATCGAATAAGGATCAAATACATAGCGAGTAAGAAACAGGATATCATTCGAGAGCAGAAACCTGAATATAATTTCCATAGTAAATAACACCATGATTATTTGAACAAAATATTTTAAAATAAAGATATGTCAAAACGAAGAAAGATAAATCTAAAGGTGAAATTGTTTTAATATAGTAAAGTAAGGTCAAGTAACGAAAATCGAAAGACGCAACAAAAAACATTCATCATTAGTGTTGACTGTCTAGTGATACCGTAGTTCGACTACATAGATCTACAGGCTTCCGAGGTTTTATTTTTAAACGAAGAATGACAACAAATCTAGAGACGCAACAAAAACTTATTTATGAATTTTGTTTTTGTGTATAAAACAGGCATTCAAAGAAAACGAAAATTGTCTTCAGTCGGACTATCGTACCGACATCTTTGGTAGATTAAAGCTTAAGAGGGTCATGATTTCAGATTTGAACAAGAATGTCGAAGTTTTTTTAAAACAATATTTACCTTACGTTTTTCAACATCAAAGACTAAGTATTTAGGGGCTTTGGATTGGTGTGTTTTCTTTCGATAAGAATATTTGCATTCGGAGATGGAATTCTAATCGATTTATCGATGTCACTAAGTCCGTAATTTATTTGGCCATATGTTACTCTTTGGTGGTACACATTAAATCAAGACGTAAAGATTCACAGAAAGCTTCCCAAAAACCGAAATCAATCATCATAACAAAACATTAAATGCATTTATATAGAATTCGTGTAAAATATCAGGACATCTTTACTAGCGATCAAGTTCTAAAAACTCTTAAAGATTTTTCTTAACAATAGATGCAATATTGTATCCGTCTTTGTGATGTAAAATGACCATAGGGTCACCGATAGTTTTTTTATGTTGATGTTGTATATTGTTGTTGGAATAAAACTACAATAAATATAAATAAGCGTCACGTCAATTCAGTATAAAATTTAAAAAAAAAAAATAGCGTTTTCACATGATTACTAGCTATAAGGTACATGTAATTCGTTGATAAGATGCATAGAAACAAAGTCGGCGACCTTTTGATTATCATGTAGCATTCATTTTATTATATTTAAAAAAAAGGAAAATGCATCAATTATTTCAATCTTTAGTTCAAGTTAAACAAGCTGATGTTTTATGCAAAATCTTATATAAATGTGCGAAATGACCCATTTACTGTAACTTGACCTCAAACATTACTTTCATTAGCTATTCATAAGCATGAACGCATTTATATTAACTTTGTCTCATGAATTAGTTGTACTAATAGGAACCTGTCCAATATATGGATATTACTACAAAATCGGAAGAGAAAAACGCAATACTATATGACCATGATGACTACTTTAAGCGTTTGTATTCATAGATGATCTTAATTCAATAGCATACGAATATTATCAATATCACGTCTTAAGCTAAATTTATGAAAGGACCTTAATATATACTAAAGTAATAACACATGCACAAAGTTAAATATATTAACCTACTTATAATACTTATATAATATCCCCGCATACTTTAAATTACTACTTGCTTTTTTTAATAGTCAATGCATGTTAATCTGAAACACTTTCGGCACAAAATACAAAATACAAAGCTCAGTTCTTCGACCTCTACATAATCCACTCAATACGAAAATTTAAAAAAAAACATTTTTCAGATTAACTTGTTTCAGATTAACATGCATAGACTATTAAAAAAAGCAAGTGGTAATTATAAACTGAAAACTATGATAGAGAAAAGCAATGTACGTTTATTAAGTTTTGTTTATATGTCACATTATGTTACCATTGATGAATCTTGATATGCTTCCATCACAAAAGTCACAACATGCCAAACAAACACTGACATTTTAACTTTGAAATTTTATTTTGATGATTGGTGAATGTGTCGAAAGTGTTTCAGATTAACATGCATAGATTATAATCCTATCTATTTCAATCACTTCAGACACAATTGGGTGTCATGTTTTGTCTGGTCGTCCTTTTCTTTCGTCAATGATAGTTTTTGTCTACTTTTTTTATTGTCCGCCTTCGAATTTTTACGAATCATTCTTAAAACCGAATGTTTGGGAATTTACTTGTACTCTTTTCCACTTTATTTAGTTTTTATAAGATTGAAATATTTTGAAAACGCATTTAAATGTGTCGGAAAGATTTGATTCGAATCTGATTTTATTCACGATTAGGAGAAAAATAAAACCAATTTGAAACATTCATTTTTTAGAACAAAGGATATTATTATCAATTCTGCCATTCTATTTACAAAACAGTGTAAAATGTGATTTAGTTCTATGTTTTCAAAATATATTTCTTTCTTTCGTAATATCTGGTTTGGTATTGAGTAGCTTCTTTTTATAGTGAAAACGATTGATTGTTAAATACATATTTTTGATTAATAGATGACTAAACTGAAGGCGATAATACCTGAGAAAGTTCCTGAGAAAAATGCGACGAAAATATCCATGGGACGGACGGACTGACGGACGAACGGACTGAAGGATGGATGGATGGCCTGACGGATAGATGGATGGACTGACGGATGGACAGACATAGGTAAAACAGTCTGCCATGTCAACGATAACATATAATATTTAAAACATAGCTGGCAAACTCACCTCAAATGAACTGGCACATCCAATGTTATGAAACACAGGTATGATGAAGTGAACGATGAATGGAAATCCGAGGAATCCTGAAAATATTCCTACCCAGTAGATTGCACCATTATAAAACACTTCCGTTGGAATTCCAAGCACCGATACGGAAGACAAAAAGCTTGCCATTACTGATAGTGTGACGGGTAGGAGAGGCATTTTTCTCCCTCCTAGTAAAAACTCATTCGTATTTTGGCGATTTCTATCTCGCCATGCATACAATATACCAATACCCGCCGAAATTGCAAGAATTACAGTGAAAATAATGTAATCCACGGCATGGAACGTTGCTTTCACCATCTTTTCCATATTTTATTGTAAGATATATCCGCTTCCACGAACGAATTTCACTAGTTGTTTCTATTTCCTAATTTTATATATGTTTATTCACATTGACCGGATTCACACAAATTTATACAATAAGTGTATTATCTATTTATCAATAACAATATTTATTGTGGTTTCAATTTTTGATGAAATACGAATTATTCGATGTCTATCCTCCAAAAGCTAGTTAGTCATTACATATGGTTTATTCCACTGTAGATAATTATACAGCATGTCAAGTACTTGATCTAATTATATCAATATGTTTTTGTCAGTATTTGAAACTGCAATTAAATAAAAATGCTGGCTACTAAACATCTGTCAGAAGTATGATTTGCTACAGTGTTTTCTTTTTTTCTTTCGAAATTCTAAATTCTATACAAATGTTCTTTCGTTTAAATAAATAAGTCAAATTGTTTACATTGCGTTGAGATAAGTTTACGTGATCATAGATAATAGATAATCGTAGAAACCAGAAATATGAAATTGAATTGAAGACAAGCTCTTTTTCAATTGTTAAACGATCTGTACACGTTATGTCATGTAATGTTGTCGTTTAACTGTTTTTAACATATAACATTGTTATATTTAACATTGCCATAAAAGCGGGAAATTGGTCATGCCACAAAACCAGGTTCAACCCACCATTTTATTTCTTAAAATGTCCTGTGCCAAGTCAGAAAAATGGCCATTGTTATATTATAGTTCGTTAATGTGTGTGTTACATTGTAGTGTTGTGTCGTTGTTCTCCTCTTATATTTGATGCGTTTCCCTCAGTTTCAGTTTGTCACCGGATGTGTTTTTTTCTCAAACGATTTATGAATTTCGAACAGCGGTTTACTACTGTTGCCTTTATATACAACCTCTGCTACACCGTTTTGAGGGACCAGTATGTGGCATGCAGCAAAGTAAAATTTCTACCATTATTCCACTTACCCTGTTTAATCAAAACATTTTTATAATATGTTATGTATAGTCCTGAATTATTAAGAAATCTTTTCCATTGGACGTTCATCAAACAATCTTTCAATCAGTCATACAAGTGAGAGGTTTAGCGCTATAAAGCCAGGTTCGATCAACATTTGAAAATGCCTGTACCAAGTCAGGAATATGGCAGTTGTTGTCCATTTGCTTGAAGTGTGGTATCACCAGCCCAGTAGTCAGCACTTGACATGGATATCAATTATGTGGTCATTTTTATAAACTTTTTGTTTACAAAAATTTAAATATTTCCAAAAACTAAGGATTTTCTTATCCCAGGCATAGATTACCTTAGCCATATTTGGCACAACGTTTTGGAATTTTTTTTATCCTCAATGCTCTTCAACTTTGTACTTGTTTGGCATTATAACTATTTTTATTTGAGCGTCATTGATGAGTCTTATGCAGACAAAACGCGCGTCTGGGGTACTAAATTATAATCCTGGTACCTTTAATAACTTTTTACACCACTGGGTCAAAGCCACTGCTGATGGACGTTTAGTCCCTGAGAGTAACACCAGCCCAGTAGTCCGCGTTTCGGTGTTGCATGAATATCAAGTATGTGGTCATTTTTATAAATTTTCTGTTTACAAAAATTTAAATATGTCCAAAAACTAAGGATTTTGTTATTCCAGGCATAGATTACCTTAGCCGTATTGGCACAATTTTTGGTAATTTTGTATCCTCAATGCTTTTCAACTTTGTACTTGTTTGGCTTTATTACTATTTTGATTTGAGCGTCATTGATGAGTCTTATGCAGACAAAACGCGCGTCTGGGGTACTAAATTATAATCCTGGTACCTGTGATAACTTTTTTATCATTTGATTTAGCCTTTTGGTTAGGAACTTTCCGTTTTGAATTTTCCCGGAGTTCAATATTTTTTCAACATCTTCGTTTTTTTATAGGAACATATTATTATTTGAAATTAGGTATAAGTTAAGAAATTAGACGATAAATATTTTGCCAAAACTTTTCATCTAATACACTTATACAAATTCAATCCTTTTTAATTTCTTTTTACAGTACTATAAGTGTTTTGCAAGTGAGGCAGGCGATACCAAAGAGATCAATGAAACTCACAAGTTGAAAATGAACACAAATTAACAAGACAAAAAACGGAGAACGGCAAACAAGACAAAACGACAAACAACAGTCTAGAAAACAATGTTTATCAACACGAACCCCACCAAAAACAGTATGTGATTTTTGGTGCTTAGGAAAGGTACGCATATCCTATTGTAAAAGATGGCTTTTACGGTAATGAGCACTACCCTTAATTGATAACCAAATTTATCCTCTGAGGTGTATAACATACATGTAAATGTCTTTCCAATTGTTTATCTCGAATTTGTCCTATGACGGTTATTCCATAATGATGATGATTTTAAACGGTTGAGATCCATGTTTACTCATTTAATTGAAAAAAAACCCATCAAATATAACGTTTTAACAACAGTTCCAGAGAAATGAAAACAAGAACAATACCACTTTTTGACCTGCATCGCTGCATATATTATGTACCTGATTGAAGTAACAGGATTATTACGTACAACAGAGCATTCCCTAAAAAAACTTAAGCCATGGAAACTTTTGATGAACAGGAATAGGCTGAATGGTGGACAAAATGGTGGATATGAAAATTATAAACACGCTACAGTGGAACATTACCAATATTCATACCGAAAATAAAATCATTCCCTTTCATAGAAGACAAGAAAACTACAAAAGTTTTCTACCAAAAGATTTTTAGACGACTATTGCAGGTAAATATTCGAGAGTTGAAAATTTCGATTGAAATGTTGTTCATATGTATGTATGTAATATATTCCCCTTTTCCATCTTTGTTCATAAGTTCCAATGTTGTTCATAAATATGCATGTAAAACATTCCCCATTTCCACTCTCGATTTTTAGGACTGTTAACGTTCTCTATTATTGAAACAAATATCATTTAATAGGCTAGTGATCAATTGATTATTGTTAAAGACGATATGCAATTAAGGGATAGTTGACAACCTTATTACATCCATAAATTCACATTGATGGTGTTAAACAGCATTGGATAAACAGAACAATTCCGTGAATAGTGCATTCCAAATAAACTGTAAATGTTTAGAGAGCGATAAAATATAATAAACTGCATGATATGTGGTCTTAGCCTCAACACACGTTCTATTAATAATCGTCCTCATGATTGTTTAAAAAAGAGTTCATTATAAACAATAGGGCCGATTATTAAGCAACATCGCTTATTCTAATCTGTCTCCCAAAAAATGATAACATACAACATAATGAATACTTTGAGCATGAGCTGTTAATTTGAATATATGGTAAGAATATTAGTTACATAGTGTGTTAGTGACCTAATACGATATATACGGGGTTAGTAAATTCCATATGGGGTGAGAGCGAAGCTCGAACCCCATATGGAATTTACTTACCCCGTATATATCGTATTAGGTTACTAGCACACTATGTAACGAATTTATCTTACCGACTATCTTTATTTGTTGAATCTCGACTAGAGTTGTCTCATTTACAATCATACCAGGTCTTTATATAAAAGTGTTCAAATCTACAACTTTAAAAATCCACTTTCATTGGTCTTATTTCAACAGAAAAACTAATGTTAACAATAACAATTTAATATCAATAACCTTGATATAACAATATTAATTAAAAGAAGATGTTCAATACATTTAGGCGACAAATAGTGTCAAAGGCAACATGCAACACATTTTTTGTGTACAAAATTGAAAAATAAATGTTTTTGTCAACATGACAAGTGAGATAATTTCATCACAACTACTTGTTGATGGTAAGGTTGTGTATAACAGTTACATTGCCATAGAAGATCTGACTCTGAGGTTTTGTCGACTGCATGCATGTGGTTGTTTGTCTGTATTGAATTGGTTTCGGCCGGTTGTCATCAAAATCTCCTAAAATATCCCCAATGTCAATATCCTGTATTTGTTCCATAAATGACACACTATCATCACTATTGGATCTATTGCATGTATGGTTGGAAGCAATAACTGCTCTTTGCACAAGATTGTCAGATAGAGTTTTACCCATTTTAATTTTCTCGTCAGTATCAACACGCTGGTACGTTGTGAGTGACTGTACGGACTTGTGCCCAGTGACTGCCATTATTTGTGCAGATCCATACATGTTTTGTGTTTTGCTCGTATTGAGTGATTGGTATAAACAATAGACAACTTACACTTCTTTACTGAGTTCTGACATAAATGTACTTAGTTTTTTTTCTCCTAGTGGCATATTATAGTACCAGACATCAGTTTCTGTGGAAAAACTATCCAATGGTTTCTGCCATAAACGATCATTTGATGGATGTAATCTACGAATATAGTTCTCGTATGAGGCAACAGGACAATACACAGATCCTGAAATAGAGAGTAATCATTTAGATATTGTCAGGTTTAACATCAAGAACGAAGACATAGATACTATATATAAAAAAGAAGATGTGGTATGATTGCCAATGAGACAACTGTCCACAAGAGACCAAAATGACACAGACATTAAGAACGTTTTGCTATAAGTGACAGTTCACAATACAGCCTTCAACAATGGGCATATGTTTTTCTTGTATTTACATTGATATATCAAGCATGTAGAAGGTCCCAAAATGACGCATATAAATTTATTCAATTGAGAAATACATGTATGATATACATTTTACGTACAGCACAACAATGAATTGCAGGCTCCTGTCTTAGTCTATAATTAGATAATGACATTGCTACCTTTCATAACTATTTATAGTTACTACACTTGTTGTTTTAAGTTTTTATATTTTCAGGAATATCATTGCTTAATTGTTATTCATTTCTGTGTGGCAATCGCCAATGTTGTATATTTGATATAAAGTTAGTAAGCGTCATGTATTTTTTATACCCAATTAGTATGGGGTAACCCCCCCCCCCCCCCTTTTATTGTCATACACTCACCTGGTGATTCTGGCATTACTCCCGAGACAAGCTCCTTATCTGATTGCCGATGATTTTTGGTAAGTTCATCTTTTGACTTTGTAACATATTTAAATCCTGTTTTAATGTCAGTTTTAATTGTGAAGCTACATTTAGTCATACTGTGCATATTTTCCATTCCTCTTCTGCAGAAATAAAGTCTAATGTCAAACTGAACCTTATTTGCCAGGCCAGTTGGTGTATCAGGTGATAGGAACATAGATGTATACAGTGTTTCACGATCAACTTCATTAATAACGGGGAAATGTTCAACGTCACCTAGTCCAAAACGTTTCGATTCTGTCAAGACGGCTTTAAGTTTGCGTTACTGTCATTAAATGAAGAATCCTTCACAATATCAAACGTTTTACTGTGCGGAGGAGCCTTAAGGTATCTGTTAATGCCATGCCTGATGGACTCTAGTGACGATGCTTTGTATCGTTCACCATCCCCTTTCCGTAGGTCGACATAAAAATGACACAGAGTCTCATTCAGTCGGACACAATCAAATTTTTCAAAGTCATCATCTTGTTCTTTCTCCTGAAGATAGTCCCGGAGTATATTTGCACACTTTCTGTTTGCTTTCAGTGTATTTTCCGCATTTACATTCAATCTTTTTGCATCAATTTCTTCATTTGTTGTGCTTGCAAAACGTTTTGAACCTCTCGTCGACGCCATCTTTACTATACAAAGGGACGTAACTCCACTACTAAGCGTGTATGGAATAAGCCCCGCCCCCCTACTAACCTAATATTGAATATACACGGTTTGCACGCGGACGCTTTTAACCAATCATATCCCTAGAAATGTATAGGAGGTAAGATAATGGCAAATACAAAGCAGAAGGATTAAATGGTTGTTCAAGGGGGAAAAAAGGAAAAATAGTCCTAATGAATGAAATGATTTCGTGAAATGTAACGAAAACTTATCTAAGTAAAGCTACATATTATAGCGTGAACCTTTTACTTTTTCCAACTATATATATATATATATATATATATAGTCTGAAAATTACTCCAAACAGTGTTAGAGTTAGATTTTCTACTGACAATTTTTTGTTCGTCCCTCAGCGGGATTCGAACTCACACCTTTGATACACTACAGCACCAATCGCTTAGCCTCATGTCCAGCCCTCTAGACAACTCGACCACATCCGCTATATAAAATATAACTTCAATAGTCGTAGTGTTACCTTGTCACGGAAGGCTAATCTAGAGATAGACATGAGACACGTGTTTTTTTAAGCGTGTGTAGATGTTATATTATTATTTTTATACACAATGTATTTTTCATTTGTCAGTAATCTAACTCAACAATTTTTATATATCATATGGGATCATGATGCATTTCATTATACAGTCACTAGAAATAAGTATATCATACAAACAAGTCTAAACAAGTGACAAACCATACAATATATATGCCCACTGGATCTCAGAGTGATAGAGATACATGGTTAATACAATCCGTGAATAGTGCATTCCAAATAAACTGTAAATGTTTAGAGAGCGATAAAATATAACAATCGCATTTGATTGGTTACTAGAAATACCTGTTCACTTCTGGTAAATTTTCATACAAATATTCCCTGGTCATTTCTAATTGTGTACTGGTCAATTCAACACGATAAATTTACCCACCCTCCCGCCCATTTTATTTTGTATTATTTGATTTTTGTACATGAGTTATACCTTATTAAATCGAAGAATTTAGTCTTTTTCAGATAATGCAGATTGATGAATGTGATGTCTGTTTGGGAAGTGACTAGTGCATTTATATATTTTGGAAATTAATAATTATCAAGAATATGGACTTAAAATGAGAAATTATTTGTGACATATGTATGATTGTAATTTTTTTTTATTTATGCCAAAATATGATTATCATTACTTATGTGTTGAGTTTTGTTTAGTACATCGAAATGGGAGTGGAGGGAATTAAGAAGGAGGCCAAACGCCTTTTGGTATATCATTATTTTTTTTGCATCATGTACATTCACCATACAAGCTTGTGTCAAACGCAATTGAAAATGAATGTTTCATATAAATATCGCCGCTTTTTTAAGATAATTTTATAAAATAATTAATTAAATGTAATATAAGATAAAAAAAAAAGTTAATATGTAACACTTGCACAAATGTAATATGTGCATCTATATATCAGTTTGCTAAATGAGTCCTCAATGACAGACTCGTTGGCATAGTTTACCCAAGGTCTCTCAGCCATATGGGACAGTTCTGGGCGACAGCATCAATTAACGTTGCATTATATGATATCATTTGCCAGAATCAATTGGACATAACTTAATGGTTTATAATGGGAAAATGGCATTTTCATCAATAAGTACCATCATATTATATGATTAGTTTGTTGTTTTATGACAAAAATTAGGTTGATATTGAATGACAGATTGAGCATAAATTTCTAAAATCAAGCGCTATTTCACTGCTAATGCAGATTATTACAATATTGCTTAACTTGTTACTTTCGAATTTCGAAAATTCTGTGTAAGAAAACTCCAAGTAAACGTTAAATTCAGTCCCTTGACTCTTTATAGATTGTTACCCAGTGGAATTTGACAGTTGTATAGGAAGTAAATTCTACATTTTATTGCAGTAAAACAATTCTGAGTCATAAACATATATCTTGGGTGCTTCAAATCACCATTATTTGTTTATTTGGTGTTTCCATAGCATATTTTGGAAACTTGTGGTTAAATGGTGACTAAACTTGTACGCAGGAAAATAGGGGTGAACATTTGATTGGTTAACTTTTCAGTGATGGTTATTTTTCTTAAGTTATGTTAATTGTTTTCTTTAGTACTGGACAGGAAAAAACTTTAATCATGAGATGTGATTTTTTATTTTAAACAAAAATAAATTCTGCACAATTTTTAGGAAAAGACTTATAGGGGAAACACAGTTTTGGGATTACATCTTTTTATAATTTTTATTTCAAAGATGAAAACAATACAAGAGTTATCAAAGGTATCAGGATTGTAGTTATCAAAGGTACCAGGATTACAATTTAGTACGCTAGACGCGCGTTTCGTCTACATAATACTCATCACTGACGCTCATATCGAAAAAGTTATAAAAAGTAAAAAAGGTACAAAGTTGAAGAGCATTGAGGATCCAAAATTCCAAAAACTTGTGCCAAATATGGCTAAGGTAATCTATGCCTGGGATAAGAAAATCCTTAGTTTTTCAAAAAATTCAAATTTGTCTACACAAAACACGTTTAACATTGTCATTCTGTACGTGGCTTATGTTCTGTAGCTTGGTCTATACGAGTTTTGATGTCCCCTTGGTATCTGGTGCCTGCTTTTTTTTTTAATTTGCAGAATTCTGTTCTTAGTGCAAGACATTATGTGTTATCTTGTTCACGTACATACCTTTGTAAGTTCGATACAAATAGCAACTTTGTTAGTGCAACGTTTATAAAACCCATTACTTCTCTGCTGAGAAAAATGAAAGATATACACCACATTTTGAAATTCAAGTAACGATTAGTTAATTGCATACGTATACAAAATTCCTCGCATAGACTACATGAAAAAATAAGTGCAAAAATGTACTTCAACACAATATTTT
This sequence comes from Mytilus edulis, assembly GCA_019925275.1. Classification (NCBI taxonomy): domain Eukaryota; kingdom Metazoa; phylum Mollusca; class Bivalvia; order Mytilida; family Mytilidae; genus Mytilus; species Mytilus edulis. Next base: position 1,420,515 of record CM034352.1, read on the forward strand.
AAAAATACCGTGAGATAACACCTTTGTGCCTCTGCGGCTAAGGAAGAATCACACACACTACCACACATACAAAACATAAGAACAAAAGGCACAATACATATTTTCAACAGCTTGTTTATAGTACACTGTTTGCATAAAACTAATAATAGACCAATAACGCGAAAACAAATGTTAGAGGGATATTACTTCTTGTGTAGGTTGTAGGGGTTGATAACTTTTTAAATACACAAAAAAAAAAAAAAAGAAGATGTGGTATGATTGCCAATGAGACAACTGTCAACAAGAGACCAACATCACACAGACATTAACAACTATAGGTCACCGTACGGCCTTCAACAATGAGCAAAGCCCATACCGCATAGTTAGCTATAAAAGGCCCCGAAATGACAATGTAAAACATTTCAAACGAGAGAACTAATGGCCTAATTTATGTAAAAAAAATGAACGAAAAACAAATATGTAACACATAAACAAACGACAACCACTGAATTACAGTCTACTGACTTGGGACAGGCACATACATACATAATGTGGCGGGGTTAAACATGTTAGCGGGATCCCAACCCTCTCCTTATTATAGGACAGTGGTGTAACTGTTCAACATAAGAACGAACTATAAAAAACGGTTGAAAAAGGCTTACCTCATCAGATGGACAAAAGTACAAGTGGAGGTGGCCGGGTACTTGTACATCCCAACATCAAAAAGACACTAGGAACAGATCTGAGAAAATTCGCAGTTATCTGACAGCTAGTTCAAAGCCTCTAACAACTAATAAAAAAATCTTGCTTCTAAGACTAAATAATCAATCCGTACACATCCAACAAGTTTTTTTTTTTTTTAACTTGGAGTGAATGTTATGTGAATGGCTGAGAGGCTTATAACACCAATAGGGAAATTCTTGCTCATAAGTAAAATATATACGGACAAAGCCATGGAAAAAAAGACAAAAAAAACCTAACAAACATACGGTGATGTAAAAGAAGGACGAAAAATACCAGAGGCACAGTCAAACTCATAAGTCGAAAATAAACTGACAACGCCATGGCTAAAAATGAAAAGGACAAACAGACAAACAATAGTACACATAACACAACATAGAAAACTAAAGAATAAACAACTCGAACCCCAACAAAAACTAGGGGTGATCGCAGGTGCTCCGGAAGGGTAAACAGATCTTGCTCCACATGTGGCACTCGTCGTGTTGCTCCAGAAGTGTAAACAGATCCTGGTCTAACCTGTTGTGTTGCTCATTTTTAAAAGTACAAACTGGATAGGTCAAATTTAGAGAAAAAGATGACAGGATTGTGACATCAGCGATTGGAACATATCAGTCGTCATCTTAGAACAGATATTCAATAACGGTCAACCAACTCGAGATGGGGTCCGTAAAATGAATGGAGTAAATTTACCTTCACCACTTCGAATTCTTGGTTTAATAGCTTCGTTTTGAGCACCAACCCTTATTTCAAATAAATCGTAATAGGAAACGCAAACCATTGAATATTGCATCCACTGAGAGATATACTACTTCTGTTGCAGGCGCTGGTGGAATGTTTCTACAAAGATATGGAAAGCTCACAATTGGTAGCTGAAATCATCTTTATTGCCTTAAAATGTGTACCTCAACCTACCTTCATTGTCAATTTCCAGGTGAAGATATGAGGCAGACGTACGTCAATTAACCCATCATGGATACCAGGATTGACATTTTGTATTTTCTTCAGACGCGCGTTACGTCTACAGAAGACTCGTCAGTGACGCTCGAATAATTTTTTTTTAAAGTGCATTGATGACTAAAAATACCTCAATGTTTTCCCAAATACAGCTAATGTAATCTATTCCTGACATAGAAAAACCTTAGTATTTCATAACTTCAAAGTTTGATAAACATTTAATTTATAAAATTGACCCTATAAGTGATAATTATGTCACTGACTACAGACTACTGGGCTGTTGATACCATCGGGGATGAAAAACTCCACATGTAGTGGCATCAACCCAGTGGTTGTAAATAAACTCATCATTGATACCAAAATTAAAATTTTGTATGTGTGCCCGACTCATTAGAGACGCTCGAATCAAAAGAAATTAAAACGGCCAAATAAAGTAAGAAGTTGGAGAACATTGAGGACTAAAAATGCCTAATTTTTTTCCAAATATAGCTTATGTAGTCTATTTCTGAGGTAGAAAAGTTTTAGTATTTAAAAAATTGAACTATTGTAAACAGTTTATTTCGTTTATTTTGTCTTCTTTATAAAAATTGTTTAAAAGCTCTACTGATATAAGTATTTCAAATCATTATTCAGTAGATCTATACGAAAAATATGTTTATAGGTCAGATGAAGTGTTCAAGTTTTTACTGAAGAAGCCAAATATCTTTGGCAAAATGAAGGAAAAGTTGTGCCCTAAGAAAACTATTGATTGTTTTGCTGCTTGAAGTAATTGTAACATACTTGCTAAGTATTTAGGTTTGCTATTTTAATTACCACTTAACAAGTGAACAACAGACACGATAACATGTGGGGAACGTTTGAGTAACATATGTATGCAAATAACAACATGTTATAAAAGTGCGGTATTTTAAATGCACATCAACTTAATTTTTTATCAAACAATAAACGAATAAAAGTTTGAAATATTCTTTTGTTACAAGCTATATATACATTAACATACAATACACTACAATGTGTTCATGGCAGTTAATTGATCTGCTGCAGTAGAAACCTAATGAGTACTTTTCGACAGCAAAATTCAGGGTAATTAGGATGCTATGACAATCCTATCGAGTCTATGATAAATATAGGATCACATGGAGACAATATGCTTTTTACCAGATATACTTCCGTGTGCAATAAAAGACAGATGAATAGTATACTTTTTAGGTGGAGTCCTACTTAGGAAATATGGCTTTATTAAGGAAGCTAGAATTAAAGACAGACGAATATCACACTTCTATAGAAAGAATACCAGCAAACTAGAATTAAAAACAGACTAAAAGCCAACGTCTTAAGAAAGATGCTAGGACGTTTAAATTAAAAACAGACGAATAGCATACACCTTAAGAATAATGTTAAGACGCCTGACTTATAGACAGACAAATAGCACACTCAAGAAGAATGCCAGGAAGTTACAATTATAGATTTTTATCCCATTCAGCAGTAAAGATAAACATATTCTACCTTAATTATTATAAGAGAGTTTAAAGACTATGTTAATCACATTTATCTCATTTAGTTTTGAAGAAGGATACACAAGACACACTCAAGTATATTTCAAGTCTTTATTAATTTACATTTAAAATTAAAAGTGAACTGAACATGACGACAGAAAAAATGGATTTCGATTGTGAATTGTTCATTTCCATGTACAGTAATGAAATTCCAGTACGCATATTACAGGTAACTGTCTTAGTAGGAAACGTTTGGGACGAACCAGCAAATATTTATAAGAGTTGTTATTCAAACTAATAACTACGTAATGTAAAGAAATGGAACATAAGGTCTTTTACAAAAGCATATTACCAGCAACAGCACATATGTTAGGTGATTAAGCTGTCTGGAACGTTAATTGAAAACAAGTTTGTTGTAGAGATTAATAAAGTCTATTTCGGAATTAATTTAAAATTATATATGTTTTCTGTTTTGATAAAGGTTTAAAGGCCATGAACAAAAGAGTTGTTATATTGACCTTTAATAAACTACATATATACATCTAATGTAAATCATAACGTCTTACCAAGTACAGCCTTTGCCTACATAGTTCCGCGTTCAATTTTGTGAACAAATGGCTCATTTCATAGTATTCATTGAACGAAACTAAAAAAGATGAGGTAAAATTATTTTTTATTTGTATGAGAAAAAACGAAAACAATGAATAGATACACGAAATAGAATTTAATTGTTTTAAAATCTTGATTTGAAACGGTTTAATACAAGCTCTAATTCTGCATCACATATCATATTTTTTCAGTAATGCTGTAAAAAGTAAAATAACAAAATACAGAGCTCAAATTAAAATATCAAACAAACAAATCCCTCATCAAAAGGAAAAATAAGCTTTAAAAATATCAAACAAATTAAAAACAACTGTCATATTTCTGACTGGTATTTTCTTCTCTCGAAAATGATAGATAATCTTTGCAGAATAATTTTGATAAATTGTATGCATATTCAGTATTTTTATGATACTGAAATCAGGAAGGGAAATGATGTTGACGCTTGACTTTTTCAAATGTTGTGTAAAGGGAAATAATCCTAAAATTATAAAAGTGAACCACGTTTTCTCACTCGACATCCAAATTAAAGTTTAATTACGAATTGAGGTCCTATTTCGGCTGCATTTGTTTCAATTGTCGAAAGCATAATGTGTTCTACAGGTATATGTGGCCTTAGTCGCATTAAGCACAGCCTTTTAGAATTTTCGCTTTTTAAACTGTTTTTATTTGAGTGCCACTGATGATTCTACGTAATCGGAACAAATTATACGCTTGGTAAGTTTTTTTATTTCGTCGGTGTTTATATGGCCAGGATGATTTTTTTGTTGTCTTGTTTTTGTCGACTTATTGGTTTGGATTGTCCTATCCTCTGATTTCGTATTCCTCTTCCTTAAAGCCATATAATGAAATGCTATTTTTTTGGTTTCATAATAAATTGTACCTTTCATATTCGTGAACTAACCTAGTTTATTTATTTAAGTTAACCAAGGCAATACATGGTTACTCTTGTATATTTTACTGTCCCTTTTAAAATGTCGCCTGCTTTTTGTATTATTGAACTATTTTTAATTGATACGTCTCTCCAAATTCATTCATTCGAGCCCCATTAATGAGCATGGTATCTTTGATGAGTTTTTACACCCAATGAGTCAAAACTACTACTGGAGGATATTTCTTCGCCGGTAGTATCACCAGCCAAGTAGTCAGGAATCCTGGGTTGTCATTATTGAAATATTTGTCTTGACCCTTTGGTATCAGGTAACATGTGTCTTGTTTTTCGTATTTGATTTTTTTACAACTTCTATTATTCAAGCACCACTGATGAATCTTTTATAGATGTAACGTTCATTTAGCATTCCTTATTATAAATCTTATATCTTTGCTGAAATAATTCTATTACAAGTAATATCCACGTTTCGGCTGAAACCTTAAACAGTACGCTCTATTTCTATCTAACCGGCTCTTAGCTTAACTCCGTTCTTAAGTTCCTTGAACATCCATATTTTATTCACTTAAGTAACAAGTTATATTGAGTTCCATACCTGACAATTGCAGTGTCCTACATTTTAATAACACTATTTGGTTAAATAACTAAAAAAGCTAGGATTACATATGTTTTAACGAAGATCCTTTATCCTTTACGACACTCCAGTATAACGACTAGATAATCTTCATGTCTTTTAATTGGCCATGGTGTTAAATAATCGATTTCATCATTTTCTTGCAATGTACGAATCTGGTAATTTCGAATATCCCATTTGGTTATATAGCTCCTACAATGGTTTTTTAATCTAAATTCTGTTTTTAAATGCCTTAGGTAACGGCGTTCCTGGTAAAGGTTAACTCAGATGAGCACTTTAGACGAAGGGAATTTATAGTGCTATGTTCATATTCCTTAGATCTTCATTCAAATCAAAGAAAAAATAAGTAATGCCTTAATTTCATAAAATCATACGTATTCATTTTGTCCACGTATACGTAAACAAAAGCCGTTTCATCGACGTTTTCGTGAAATGTTATGGTTATAATTACCATGTTTTTTTAAAGGAATCATCACACATTAAATGGTTTCACTCTTGTGTATTAGAAACCCCTGAAATGTGCAGAGTTTAATTAGAGCACTGCATATGAAATGCATGAAGCGTAAGACAAAACCATTTCGGCCATGTGATACAGTTAAAATTTTGATTTGTTTACTTTAAATATCAACTATCTTTTCTCACTTTTATTCCATTCTACAGATTATTGGCAAATATAACAGATCTTCTTATTTTAATTGACCAGCATACCTCATACCTCATTTTTATCTAATTGGCAATCATTCCAAATCCTCTTCAAATTGGCAATGATGCCACATCCTTCTAATTGGCAATCATTTCACATCTTCATATTTTCAGGTTTTGCAGAAAGCAAAAAGCTGTACTACGTTTATAAAGACTTTTCTTAAAATTTTATGTTTAATTACTATAAAGCTCTTAGCTCATGACTTCAGCATATTCTATCCCGAGCAACATGTGTTCTTGATCTTAATATATTAGTTGTAATAGTTTGGTTTGAAACTTCATTCATTGTGTTCTATTGACTTAGTGTGAATTCGTAAAGAGGGAAATATATGCTCACCGGGTATAATTGCCCTATGTTAACACATCTGCTCCTTTTGTGAGTTCATGTTTGGTTCTTGTCTGTTCCCAATCTAGTTATTAGATTTGCAAATCAATTTCTGTAATTACGTTTGGCAGGGAAAAAGTGAATTCTAACAGAAAATGGGGTTAAGGATGTATTTATGTCAGGTTTAGGATATCTTTCCCACATTTTCCTTGGATTTTATATATTATATTTTGCTCCATCACGCATATAAGAAAAGAACCCATACCCGCTCATACTATCAGATTTCGAAGTTCGGGAAACTGTGAAATTGGGAAAATATATTAATCAGTTCACTTTAGTTTTGAACATGTGAACTACGTGTTTTGTTGATGTGACGGATGCACACACTAGAAACACAATGCCCCTTTTCTATCAAAGGCGTATAAAAACGTAAAAAGATAAACAATATAAAAATAGATAGATGAGATATAATAGGTAATAAGAATACTAACACCTGAGTCCACATGATATTTATTTTAGGATCTTTCATTCACCATACTGCATTCTATAAGGCAACATATATGCACAGAAAACAAAATATTCCGTAATACATTTAAACCATGCGGAACACAGATGCTCAAGAATGAAACGGTAGTCGAAAATGCAAACCTATGATACCGAATACCGATTGAAATAGGATATATAAACACAGATATGCAAGTGTGGTTGTTAGCTGCATGAGCTGTAAATTAACAACAGTTCATGATCGGATAAGTCATTGTTTATACAATTTAAATGAATTATTACCGAATAGCAAGAACCGATAAACATATGAATAGAAATAAGAGTGTGTAAATTCGTCAACAATCACAAGTTTTCCCCCGATAAACGAGACTGTAAAATTTCGGGCCCCCTTTGTTGCTTTTCTAGGCAACTTAGGGTTGACTGAAACAGGTGATAATTATTAAGATATGTTATTTTATATAGCTGTTCAACCATGTATTTGTTTGGCTTTATAACTATTTTGATCTGAGCGTCACTGATGAGTCAAATGTAAACGAAACGCGCGTCTGGCGTATTAAATTATAATCCTTGTACCTTTGATTTACACCACTGGGTCGATGCCACTGCTGGTGGGGGTTACGTCCCCTAGAGAATCACAAGTCCAGTAGTCAGCACTTTAGTGTTGACATGAATATCAATTATATGGTCATTTTTATGGATTTACTGTTACAAAACTTAAAAAAAAAAAATAAGGATTTTTTTATTTTCCCAGGAATAGATCACCTTGGTCGTATTTTGCATTTTTTTTTTGGAATTTGGGTCCTCAATGCTCTTCAACTATGTATTTAGTTGGTTTTATTACTATTTTGATCTGAGCGTCACTGATGGGTCTTATGAAAACGAAACGCGCGTCTGGCGTATTAAATTATAATCCTTGTACCTTTGATTTACACCACTGGGTCGATGCCACTGCTGGTGGACGTTTCGTCCCCGAGAGTATCACAAGCCCAGTAGTCAGCACTTTGGTGTTGACATGAATATCAATTATATTGTCATTTTTATAAATTTACTGTTACCAAACTTTTTTTTTAAAACTAAGGATTTTTTTATTTTCTCAGGGATAGATCACCTTAATTAGTCGTATTTGATTTTTTTTTTTTTGGAATTTGGGTCCTCAATGCTCTTCAACTATGTATTTAGTTGGCTTTATCACTATTTTGATCTGAGCGTCGCTGGTGAGCCTTATGTAGACGAAACGCGCGACTGGGGCTGGCGTATTGAATAAGAATCCTGGTACCTTTGATAACTTTTTAACTTTTGAAGAAATTTTTTTTTTTTTTTTTACACAAATAGACGCTAGAGGTCACCTGAATGTTGCAAACACATTTAGAAAAGAATTGAGCGTACGACCTGCTTTTCAGTGGTTTACGTAAAACAAAGGTGTATGGTTAGAATGTTTTTGAGATTGACAATATTTTATTTCGATGCTTTGTTACCATCTTTTGTCTGCTCTATCTATATATATAATTTTTATAGTAGTTGGTTTCAGAAGTCTTATTTGTCGAAAAAAAGGCTTGAGTTCCAATGCAACATTCTAACTCGGCATATCTAAGGCAAAATAAATGGTGCTATTGAATACTAATATTGCTTTCGTGTCTAAGAAGTTAGGGAAAAACTCATCGTTACAAAATACTACATATTACAATTAAAAGAAACCCATCAAGCAAAGCAAAATAACTTGTTGAACTTGCTCATTGTCTTCTTTCAAATTGTGTATTTAGTGTTCTTTTCGCATATAACAGAACTGTTATAATATTGTTGTAAGAGTAATGTTACTATTTTAACAGTTGCAAAGTTCTTGTTTTCATATCAGACTGTATACTATACAGCTAGTAAATATAGGAAGATGATTTATATGCATGTTTTATGTCACTTATTATCATACGATCTAAAAAGCAGGTTATTACAATAACAGCCAAACATCTATGATAAATAAAAAACAGATTTACCTTCAGGAAAACAGATGATGTATTGTATTTTTGTATAAAGTTACTGTTTCAATATGTGATTCTAATTACAACAGACATGGAGAAACATGAAAAGATGTAAGTGAATTAACTAGACAGTAAGTTGTAATCCAAATTAAACTATCTTTTGATTTATAGTGCAGGGTTGCATATGTCAAACACATTTTTTGCAATTTTGAACAATTGTATCCATGTCCTCTTTAAACTTTGTCAGACTAGAACGTTGAATGTATTGCGTTTTCAAAATAGATATTGTAAACTAGCAACGCACTTACACAGTCATTTGCATACTTTATACCGTGATTTCCCATCATCTCTCCATTTAAGGTATAAAACTACAAAAGAATAAACAACATGATTGTAAAATGACTCTAATTGATGGTTTGATAATTTTTATCTTTACTGTTAGCAGTTGCAATTGCTGTCTATAAAATGGATGAACGTAATGTTAATATAAAATAATAAATAAGAATTGTAAAATTGTCGAGTCGTTACTTAAAATACAAAAACTCGATTTTATAGTATTCTTTATGTTTTGTATGCGGGCTATATGCTTGCAGATTTTACTTATGTTTTTTTCGTGAACATGGACATACTGGTGATTCAAATGATAACATTAGCGGATTAAATATCGCGAAGATATCGATACAATCCCGAATTGTATGTTTACCAATACATATTATTTTTTTATTAGAAACATTAACGGTATGTATACAAAAAATTGATAGAAACACGTGTAGCAAAAATTGTTGGTATAATCAACCTTATAAATTATGCATGATACTTCTAAAGTATTTTACAGAAAAGTGTAACGCTAAATCTAAAAAAAAAACTCATTAAAAAGATAACAGGTAGATATATTTGTTTTGATAATCATATTTCATCCAGTTATTGTAACATTTCAATGATTTGTATTAAACTTGAAGTTCTTTCGCTCATTCAACTGTTACATAGTAAGTCTATGTATTTTAAGTATCTGTAAAAGTTTTAATATATCTATAGTAAAATGGTCCTATCAACAGTTTCTCAAAAAAGATAACATAGATATGATATTGAAAAGAAGTTTTCTTGTCTATATACGGACTATCGGCCAGGCGTATATTATTTCTTGATGTTATTTTTGTAACTCAATTACATTTCAATGGCAATTATTCTATACGTTTCAGTTTTAACTGTAGTTATGTACTTTTTCTGATTTATCATTAAACTTTTATTTTTGTATCCATTATGGCAATGCATTAAATGATTGAACGTAACATGTTATACTAAAAAATATTCTTCAGATTGCTATGATAGTCCAAAATCATAGCGCATTCTTGATTAAAAGACAGCTGAGCTATGGTTTTGTATTTTGTATTTTGTATTGAATCATCTTTTTTTTTATATATTCTTCTTTTATTTCTTCCCCTTTTTATCTCGCTTAGACTGAGTCGAGAAAAAGGTATGCTGTATCCAGCGTCGGCGGCGTCAATAACAGTGTATCAGTTCAAAGATATATGGTACGTTGCAAATTTGTAAATGCATTACCTTTTTCTATGTAATTGCTTGTAATGTGTAATGCAGGAATTTTTGCATTACATGTAGGTTAATGCATTACTGTAGCAAAAAGTTATGAAATTTCATGCATTACAGTGCATTCCATGGCATTACTTTTTCACATACTTTATATCTTTAACAGATTGTTGGATAGTTAGCTAAAACTGAATTTTAGATTTCTTGAGAGACCATGTTAACTAAGAACATGATCATTTAAATATTGATTTTTTCACACTTTACATAAATCACTAGCTGGAATAACACTATTTTATTCTGTAAATCAGATTGACTATTTGTTTTTATTTCGTTTTAATTCATATATATTCCAGCATTTAAAGATTGATATTTGAAAAACATTACTGTAAAAGAGTTCCATTGTTGTTAAAAGATCAATGAATACCATGGCCTGATTAAATAAAAAAATAAATAAATTAAAAGATGATTAAACATTTTCATAAACACTTGACACTTGGTCTGCATAGATTAAGCTCTGATGTTTTTATTATATAATTAGGGAAAAAATGCAGTAAATATTTTGATTGAAATAAAAAAATGTATATATATAATAGCAAAGATAACATTCAGTTAAATTAAGCATTAAACTTCATCTCTGAAATTTCTTTTTAGAGAAATAACAGAGATGAATACCTTAAAAAAATAAATTAAAGACAGAAGAGCAATCAACTTTGATAGGTTTTGTGAACAATAGAGTATACACATATATAATTTGAAAGTTTCCAGGTCCGATATAACGAAAATTGAGAATGGAAATGAGGAATATGTCAAAGAGACAACAACCCGACCAAAGAGCAGACAACAGCCGAAGGATGAAACATTTTGAAATCCTTATAATGCAAAAAATGTAATATTCGTATTGAATACATCAATCAAATGTCTACTTTAATTTAATACATATGCTAGAATATTTGTGACTTCATGTTGTTTTTCAAAATGTTTGATTATTCCTTTTCACTTGATAAAATAATTACAGAATGTAATGTGTAAATCAATGCATTACTTTGCAAAAGAAATTGTAATATAATACATAACTTTGATAAATGCATGTAGTTGTAATTGTTATTTAATGCATGTTTTGTTCAAAGTAATTGTAATATTATGCATTACATTGCAATCTAATTTGCCCCATGTCCGGTACTTTGTTGTATTAGTGGCGAAACCCATTTCAATGGATGTTATCAAACCAAGACCCTCAGTCATGGTCTATTGACTTTGAAGCTTTTCCTTAGTCTACATCTATAAGTTTGTGATTATGTCAGTTTATGGGAAACCACGATTGGTAGGTCAGTGATATTTGGTTTGCAGTTGTATTAGCACTGATACATCTCATTTTCATGGCGCGTATTTGGACCTGCCCCACAGTCATTATCTTTTGACTTTACATGTATTAATTTTTGATTAGGCCAACTTATGGGAAACCACGAGTTGATTTTCATTGATATTTGGTCTGCATATGCATTAGCATTGGTGCATCTCATATCTATGGAGATTGATTGACCCAATACCTTTAGTCATGGTACATTGATTTAGCATTACTTACATGTTAATATGTGCAAAGTATTGCTTTTTTAATTTCAACATTTGCATTTTACTATTAAAATAACAAAAAGGCGAGACATATCTCTTATCGGTGTCAACAAAATATGGAACAAATTGTATAAATATCTAAATTGTTCAGATCAGTAAAAATATCGATACGGACATTATTCATAACGTACCTTTCTTAAACCCTGCGTTGACCCATTTGGAAGTTTTTAAGAAACTAAGGCCTAACTCTCATATGGAAAGTTGACCTTCGATAAATGAAGCTATTCTATTTATGTTCCATTTGGTTATACAGATCTCAGCATATTAATTTTTTATACATTATTGCTTTCTATGACTGACTTTTAACGTCATCATAAACTAGGGTTAATGACATATGACCCAGAAGGAATCCGATGCAGCCTCGCTAGTGCTACCCGTCATGTTGATCATATTAGGTATAACCCTAGCGAAAAGTCTCACTCATTAATGCACAATCAATGAAAGGAAGTGGAATTGTTGTTACGATACTTCCATCGGGGACAAAGACCAACTCGTGATTGCGTTCATCAAACGTTTCATGGGTGTTTTTTTCATACAGCATATACAATTTTCTCTTAAACACATTGCCGCGTAATTCAATAATTGGAATATGTGCATTGTTTATAATTGGCATCAAACATAAGATCGTGGTTATAGAGATTCAATGATATGAATTGTTATGTGGAAATTACGATAAGTTAAATTAAAGAGAGTGTTGTAGCGGTTAAAAAATCATATACTGCCAAGTTATAAGTTATGATACAATTGGATTGAACTAATTATTTCATAATATATTTAGTTGAAATAGGTAGGTGTTATAGTTAATTACACATGAGATCAAAGTTAATCTGTTAACAATGAGGTACTGCAATAATGTATTCTTTTTCTAAATTTTTGTACAATATGTTAAAGTCAGTAAATTTGTGTAAGAGTTCTCACTTAGAAACATTTATATACACTATGACAATACCGTAATGATTCCTTACTATTCTTTAACATATAATGTAGCCGTAAAAGAACATAAGTCATCATAAGTGTACAATTAAATTCATTGACGTATAAATGGACCTCCAGTTGCACACTATGCTTGATATCATTTGTCACTCATTTGAACAAAAAACTGCTGACTCTAAAGACTGTTGAGTCTTTCTAGATGTGATTTCATCGCATGTTTTATGTTTATGTTTAAATTCATCTTGCTGCGTTTTAGTTAACGTTGTTCTCTCTATTTTTGGGACTTCTGATTTTGTCGGCGTTTTATTGTTTACCATCTTGTTGTATGCTTTTATTCAACTAGGTATTCTATAACTCTTAAAACCAATCTTATACGAATAATGTTTTTCAAAAGGAGTAATATAGTGGTGTCGTTTTTCTTTGATGGTCACATATATTGCCATGATTTATCTTTTATGCAAAGCATGTAATTTATTACGAGGTTTTATGCTTAGTAACAACGGTTACTCTCCGGAGTTTACCACGAAGTCATTTGCATTAGTGTCCGAAGTGTTCGCACATATGCCTATGTTATATTCCGGTATTATTCACAAAGCCACTTGCAACAATATCCAGAGTTGACAGCTTGAATACTCATTCATTTGGTGACTGCATTATTTAGAAATACAAAGTTGCCAGCTGAGCACAGGAAGACATATAAATAGCCTTCTATTTTTGTTCTTTAACCGGGTGCATTTACAACGCCGAATATATAAATATACAGTTCTGGAATTAAATTGAGAGTGACGTTAATATATAGCTTTATAGCCCTATTGTGTTTGATATGCCTGGATGGAAACGCTGCCTACATATACAGGTACATTTCTTATTAATCATAAACAATACAGTGCATGGTATGGAATAAAAGTTATCAAAGGTACCAGGCTTATACTTTGATACGCCAGACCCGTGTTTCGTCTACACAAAACTCACAGTGACGCTTATATCAAAATAGTAAGAAAGTCAAACACGTTTAAAGTTGAAGAGCATTGAGGACTCAAAACGTACACGTTGAGCCAAATACGGCTAAGATAATATATACCTGGAATAAGAAAAATTGTAGTATTTCGAATAATGTTTACTTTTGTAAACAGTTGATTTATAAAAATGACCATGTAATTGATATTCATGTCAACACCGAAGTGCTGACTACTTTGCTGGTGATACCCTCGGGGACGAAACGTCCACCAGCAGTGGCATCGACCCAGTGGTGTAAATAGTTATCAAAGGTACCAGGTTTATTTTTGGATTTGCCAGACGCGTGTATCGTCTACTTAAGACTCATCAGTGACGCTCAGATCAAAATAATTAAAAGCAAACAAAAATAAAGTTGAAGAGCATCGAGGACCCAAAAATTCCATAAATAGCAAAATACGGCTAAGGTAATCTAAGACTGGGATAAGAAAATCTTTGGTATTTCGAATAATTTATACTAGTACTTTTGCAAACAGTAAATTTATAATAATGACCATGTAATTGATATTCATGTCAACACCGAAGTGCTGACTACTGGGCTGGGGATACTCTCGGGGAAGAAACGTCCACCACAGTGGCATCAATCGCAACCCACTGGTAAGGTGTAGATATTTATCATAATCTAACATAACCTATCCTATTATAAACCATCTTTCTTGATTGTGATGGTCAGTGGTTCCTTATGTAAAATGCAGGTCTAAATTGATGTGATGTATGGCTGTTAGTATTGAGAGTTCATTAATTGTCATTTATAATGGTACGGATTTTTGAAAAGACACTTGGTATAAATTGCAGATCTTTTGTAGTCATTGTTACATTAACACATTATTTAGATTGAGAGTTTTACATCAGGTAAAGAAAATAGTCTTTTGTTTAAGATTAAATTCAAAACAATTTGATTATTTCTAAATAAATTGAAATTGAGGAATTATCCCTCATACATATCTCTGATTTATTATCTGAGTTTGAATCTCTTTTTGATCCCTTACGGTTTAAGCAGTTCTTCAACTGTTAAAATTATTGTTTTTAATTTAAAGATTTATTTTTAGATTGAGTACCAATTAGAGAAATAATACGCAGAAATTATGTATCCGGTGCAGTAAAATTGGTATCCTAAAACATATGCAATGTTTTTTCCTGGCTTAAATCAGACACTTATTGTGACTCTTATTTCGTTTTATACGTCTATTTCAGAGACTGCCTGTGAAAGAGAGTTAAGACTATATGAACAGTCTCCAATATCAGGGGCAAGAAAACCAAACTGTGATTCCGATGGAAATTATGCCCCAAAGCAATGTTCAGGTTTAATGTAAGTATATTAAAACTATATCAGACTAGTCGCCATCGACACCAAATCTATTTCTACTTATCAATTGATAAATATTTTTTCGGTTTTAGGACACAAAGTTAATTAACCATCATTTAAGTGTTACATACAAAGCAAATTTGTTTTGCATTAAAAGAATAATCAAAGTTTCGTACAGGTTAAATACTTGTCTATACAATATCCACACATGCATAAAAGTCATATGAAACGAGTTTCGAAATTATTATGCAAAGGAAAGCATTGAACATGTGCATGCATATACACTACATTAAGTCCTTTATGCTAGATTGTTTTCAACACTTATTAGGAATCATAACATATCATCGATATAAATAGTTCGTTCCGTGAAAAGTTTGCTTTTGTAAAAAACTTGAATGTTTTATTAACGACGCTTAGCAAACCTGACCTTAATAAACAACTGCCAAACAAATTATGAAAAATAGTGTATCTCTTAACTTCAAAAAAGTATTGTTTTAAGAATAAAAAGATGAACATTTGTCTATCTCAATCCAATATTGCAAACCTACATTCATTTAATATGTATAAGTAGATGTGGTACATGTATGATTGAAGATAAGACAACTCTTCAAAGTATCAAATGACGAGAACACTAACGACATGATTTATGTACAGAGAAATTAACAAAAAGAAATATGATAAACAGCAACAAACGTCAACCACGGCATTTAGGCTCCAGACTATGGACAGGCACATACAGTATGTGGATGGGTTAGGTTAAAGGAACAATAAATAGGCTATGTCGCAGATTTTGCCAAAATTTTGCATACAACCTTGGCTCGTTAAACTACAAAAGAAAATTAAAAAACTAATGCATTTATCTCTTTTATTATCTGAAATATAACAGATTGATTTCATTCAATATGGGTGAATATTGAATAAAAAGCACATAAAATCGGCGAAATTTTTTCTGAAATCTTTAATTTCTACTCCATAGATTTTTCTTAAAAAAATATATGTTGTTGACACATACATTTTAGTCCATCAGCTAGTTTTCAAAAGCGCTCTAGTTAAGGAATTTGTGTTACACCCCAGGGTACCGCGTTTTTTTTGGATAGAATTCAACTTCATTATCTTATTGATACAATACAAGGTGTTATACCAAAAAAGAAAGTGTCCAAAAGAGGTTTAAAAGAGGGACGAAAGATACCAAAGGGACAGTCAAACTCATAAATCTAAAACAAACTGACAACGCCATGGCTAAAAATGAAAAAGACAAACAAACAACAGCACACACGACACAACATAGAAAACTAAAGAAACGTCCCTTTCAATGGTCCCCTTATTTAGTAATCACGACTGAGCAATTTTTATTTAAATGTTTTAATATAAAGCAATAAAAAAAATAAAAGTATAGGTATAAACACTGAACAGATTTAAGGAGAATAATCTTGAAGTTCATACAATTGTAGTACGAAGAAGTGAAAATTAGTAGATATTCCAAATAATCAAAGCTGGTATATAGACAAGATATGTATTTGCTTTTCGTTATGTATACATTGTTCCTCATTTGATAGTGTTTTTTATTATTTTTCTTTCCTTCTTACTTGTATTTATTGCTTCACTACTCAATGAATTTACTCTTGTTTTATAAATTTTGTAAATCTTGGCTCAAATCAGCCGACAACTTGCTGATGTCAACTTATGTTGGTAAACTATTTGAGGCATTTAGTGTATACTACAATGTAAGTGAGGGACCAATAAAAAGTTTTTGGAATTCTTACATAGAAATGGTGGAACAAGAGAAGGTAATTAGGAACTTATTTGACATGTGTTGAAAAAAATGTAACCATGTTTTTTTTTAATATGACCGTCAAGACTATTCCCGATACATTTCAGTCTATTTGCTTCATATGCGAAATGTGCCAAATACCCAACATGAGGCACATATATATTTAATCTGGTGGTTTTTGTGTTCAGGAAAGCTTTCATGGATTTTCTAGATCTCCAGTTGATCAAACAATCGAGCGAAAGTTGAACAGAGATACCAAAACAAGAGGTAGCATTGTTGGTTTCAGTTTGAATAAAGGTTCTCTTAAACGTTGGTTGTTAAATACACATGAAAGAGCTTCAATGCCTGTTGAGAATATTATGCAAACGTTAACGTTATGTTTCCCGTATTTACGTCTTATGTTTATGACGTTACTTTGTACCTTTGTATGGGCGCCTTCGATATAGATTTTGAGCATAAAAGTAACACAACGTAAAGTATCGAGTTTTAGTCGTTTATTACAATACATTAGAAATCACTATGATAAATTTAAAGATTAGCAGTCTCTATAACGATTTTCAAATCGGACACAAAATTAATGTCTAAGAATTTTCCAAGTTTTAAGATTTCTTTCGCATAGGCACTGTTCTTCTGGTATCAACTTCATTCGTCTCATCTGCTGTATTTGGTAAGGTCCTCTTTGTTGATCTCTAGCGGATAAAGTTTGACGATCTGGGAAAATTGCTATTTTCCACCGAGTTCGTGGTTTTTCGTCAGAAACTTGCACAATATCTCCGACACGGATATTGATTCTGTTGTCCCTTCTCTTTTCATGAAACTCTATAACGTGATCAGTTCTCTGTTTTGTAATAACATTTATTGGTAAGGTCTCGTGGTCATGTTTCCATGGCAACTTCGGTACGTATCTATATTCATGAAATTCTACTGATGATTTTCGGTTCATATTTTCATCTTCATGTTTTGTGTCGACTTCTCCTAGTGACTCTATTTTAAACTCTTCCGGTTAGGATTTGTCAAAATGTTGAACATTCCTACTGCTCCAGATTTACGATTCACATCTGGTGATGTCTGACCAGACAACAGGTAACCAAGTTTAGATTTAACAGCTGTCGGACCTTTTCCTCTAATAACAGTATCTTCTATAAAATCCCAGTAAAGATCAGCTCCTATCAGTAAAGATATATTAAAATTGTTATCGTTCGTGATCGAATGTGCTAATCTTAATCCTTTTAAATGTTTGCAATCTCGGGTATTATTTGCACTATAATTTGTGATCGGAATTGCTATGGTAGGAACTACTAAAACTTCAATGGGTATTTTCTCTCCTTCTATTGGTTCAACGTATATAATTGCTTTCGGTAAGTGTTGAACTTTAGTGCTTGTATTTCCAAATGTCGAAAGATTAATCACTTCGGTACCTTCTGCCTTTATGTCTAGTGTTGAAGCTAATTCCTCGGTCATGAAAGAACGCTGTGCTCCTTCATCGAACAATATATTTGTATTCATTTCTTGATGTTTACTCCAAACGGGTGCTACGGCGGTTTTCAGTAATACGCTAGAACGGGATTGTACTGTGGACGAATGAAAACTTGTGGCAGTGGCAACACTTTTATTGTTGACTACGGTGTGTACTGACGTTTCATATTTATTTCCATTTGACGGTTTATCGAAGTACGATCTATCAGTATGTTCGGTACATAAACTAGTATGGTGCTTCTTGTTACAGAGTCGGCAACAAAATTGAGACTTACATTCACTTGCGCGGTGCGTTCCTAAGCAATTGAAGCATAATTTCTTGTATTTGATAATTGTTATACGGTGTTCATAATCTGGAACTTTTAAGCATTTTGCGGGGTCGTGCATATCGTAGCAATATATGCAAGGTTTCTGACGAATATTCATACTTTGTTTCTGGCGGTTTTCAAATCTATGTTGTGTTCGCAGGTAATCTCTTTTATCGGCGCTTGTCAAAAATGACGCTATAGACGGTAAATTTTTTAATTACTTCATCAGTTTCAAATCTATCTTGTATTTGCGTGTAATCTCTATTATTGACGATAGTCAAAAATGACGCTGTAGACGGTAAGGTGTCAATAAATACATTGGTGCGTTTAAGTCCGGCTTCCAAAATTGTGATTTCTTTCAATATCCCGTGCCATAATTCTTTAATTTCCCAGTTATCGGATCCGTTTTCTCTGGCTAAGTTTTGTCTTACGGCTGACGGTAGCTTGTTCAAGATTATTGGGACGAGTAGTGCTCCATATGAATCTCCCGATCTACCTAATGACTCTAGACCTCTCATATATGCTTCTTTTTTGTCGTAATAACCTCGGAGGCTAAGAAGGTTGTATTGCGGTGCTGGAAGGTCTAACAGGGCTTGCATGTAGGCATTCGTGATTTTGTGTGGCTGACCAAAACGTTCTTTTAACAATTTTATAGCTTCCGTATAATTATTATTTGTGAGCGGTAGTCCATCAATACATCGAACGGCTTCATTACTAAGTTGCGATTTCAAATATGTGAACTTCTGTATGTCGGTGAGTGTGGGGTTATATTGTACAGATGATTCGAACGAGTCCCAAAAAGTTTGCCACATGAGTGTTTCTCCTGTAAATGTAGGTAAGGTGAGTTTCGGAAGTTGGTGATTTTGCGTAAAGTTGGGCGGAACATGGTACATTTGTTGTTGAACAGAGCTATACGTATTTTCTACTGAACTATGCTGATTTGTATTTTCCGTTGATTGATTACTCAGATTAGGTAAGGTGGTAATATTTGAAGTTGGCGAATTTGAGTATGTTTTACGAAGTTGTCTTATTTTTGTATTCAGAAAGAATTTATACTCATCTGTCTGTAGAATTTCATCTTCAACATCATCATCCTTTGTTAAATTAAGAATTTCTTCATTCAAAGCACCAATAATCTTCTGTTTTTGCGAAAGTGTTTCTAATAATTCTGTACTTTCTTCTATCTCCAAATCCTGTTCTTCTTCCGTTTTTCTCAAAAGTCTTGTTACAGCACTTTTATGGCCTGCTCTCACCGCTTTCAGTTTACTTTCCATGGCGTCACGGCACCAAAATGTATTGTAATAAACGACTAAAACTCGATACTTTGCGTTGTGTTACTTTTATGCTCAAAATCTATATCGAAGGCGCCTATACAAAGGTACAAAGTAACGTCATAAACATAAGACGTAAATACGGGAAACATAACATTAACGTTTGCATAATATTCTCAACAATACCATCAAAATGTCGATATTTGGCAGTAATGGTTAACCCTGAAACATCCGCACAAAAAGAACTTGGGAAAACTCGAATGAAGCGAGATGAAACTGACGTTTTAAAATTGGTTCAGACACTGCACAGCTTGACAAATCCATTTGAAACATCTGAGCAGTTATCTGGCATGACCTCGGGTCTTGTTGCTTCTTCGGAATTATTGTGCGATTTTCTAAACGCGTATGAAAAGGAAAGTTGGCATAAAATAATGTCATTACTGAACGGCTTATTCAGAAGTCAACCGATATCTTCAAACTAATCAAAAGACAGTCATTGCTTACATTTTCAACAAAGGAAATAAAAGGTAAGCAGTTAATGGATGATAAGAACAACAAAAAAGCAGATTGCAATCGTTTTGGTTGCCTGCTTGTCATAGCCCAGACAAGACAGTTGGATACGCGAGAGGTACTCCAGTTTGAATTAGGTCCTCTTTCATGGTCTCTTGCAAACGTTGATGGTACACCTGTAAAGACAAATAAATATGTCCTGGTTGGTCTTTTAGAAACGGGCGTTGAACAAATGCAAGCCATTCCTGAGAAAAGCATGTGGAAATTGATGGTATGGCAGTCATTCAATCCATTACTAAGATACTAAGTCTTTTTTTGATTGTTGTTTTAAAAACCATCCTTTTTAGTTTCAAAAAGAGCTCCCAGCATTGATTTTGGCACTTATCAGTATCCCACAATGTCCATAAAAAATTGAGATCGGGATCGCAGGTCCTTGGGAGGGCAAATCATAATTTCTAAACCATCACATACGTGGCCTCGCATTGGTGGTGTTGAATTCTTTGTGTCGGAATGGAGTAAACAATCCTATACACTTGAAGATATTAATTTATTTGTATCACATGGAAGAATGTGCCACAAAATATATGTTGAAAATGAAATAGTGACAAGTGTAGAATGCACTGAGATTCTAAGCAAACAGGAAGAAGGCGACACAAAAATGTTTCTTCATGCAAAACACGCAGCTAACAAAAGTTACGATTCCATTGTTATAAAATCTATTGACACTGATGTGGAACTATTGGCCTGCTATTTTCAGAATTGCATCAGTTCTAATATTATTATTCTGACAGGTACGTCTTCCAAATACAGATTATCAAATGTGCAATCAATGTGTGCAAAATTTGGGGAGAAAGTTTGTAGAGAACTGCCAGCATTTCACGCCTTTACTGGTTGTGATTCAGTAAGTGCTTTGTCTGGTAAAGGAAAAAGCAAAGCATTCGTCGTTTTGACACGTTCTGTTCAGAAGGTCTATCCCGTCTTGATGAAACCTTTGAAGAGGTAGTCGAAGAGTTGGCAAAAACACTCGAGAGGTTTTGTTGTGCTATATATGGCTACGAAATTATTAACATCGATGAATAAAGATTCAGAATGGTTTGAAAAGCAAAAAGCATAAGTCACACATTACTAAAAAAAATAAAAAAATAACTGTTAGGGTGTCAAGATCTATATTAAAGTTTTTTTAACAACCGAAGCACAACAATTTAAGGTCACGAAGAAGGTCAACCCATAGAATCATCATCAGTTTCGTCATCTGCATTTACCGAATTATCATTATCACCATCATCATCTCCATCAACTTCGACGTCATCGTTAGCAATTTCATCGCTTTGATAATCCTTATTGGTACAAGCATTCGAACATTTACAGCCATCTGTACAGAATAAACTTTGTCGAACATATGAACATCTTTTGTTGGCACAATCAGCTTTACATGAACAGATTATCAGAATTAATAAATACGTGACAGAATCGTGTATATCTGGTTGCTTATGTTTGTGTTTGTCGTTGATTCTATGTGGTTTTTTCTTACCTTTGAATGTTTTCAACAGCTTTTAGTTACTTGATGTTCTATGTTTCAATGTAAATAATATACCTTTTTATAAAAAAAAACTAGTACGAATGCTTTTTTTCATTCAAAACCATGAATTTTGGAAATTACCCTCCCCTTTTTTTATTGGTCCTCTAGGATTTGAAAATTAAATAAAAATTAGCCTCCGTTTTAATGAGATATGATTTGATCAATTTGATAAAAAAAAATAGAACCGAATACTTGGTTATTTTTTCATATTTCTGTATATATGTGTAAAACATTTTTTTCCTATACTCTTAAATAAGTCCCCTTTTAACCCCTTTTGGACACTTTTTCAACAGTATAACACCTCTTAAAATATTCTTCAGACATTACTCTTTAGATTTATACAAAAAAATGCGGTACCCTGGGGTGTAACACAGAACTGAAATTTTACTCTACCAGCTGATGGATTATTTCTGTTATAATGATATACAATAATAATTGGTATATTTTCACAAAGAACAACCGTTTGAATAATGTATATCGTAAAAACGAAGTCGGTGACCCTATCTTAATTTTGCATCATTAACACGGAATTGTATGTATCAACAACATAGTTTTTAAAGAAAAATCAATGGAGTAGAAATTAGAGATTTGCTGAGTTTAAGACAAATTTTAGAAGGACTTATATGTCCCTTTTTGTAGTTTGTTTTGCATTTCATTTTCATGTGCAGTAAGTATGTTGTTTTACTTATGTTAGGTATTAATGTCATGAGTAAGCAATAGGATAATATTCGTTACTTTTGCTATTATATTGTTCTAATGGGGGTTATAAAAAGCAACACGATTTCAAGCTCAGTTAACTACTTTGAAGTTAATTAAAAAAAAACTTTTTTTACAAATAAAATGAAACTATGAAATCGATAAGATTACTTATATTTCCAGATGTATGAATTGTCCATGAATTGTCCATGCTGTTGTCTCGATTCCATGCTTCAATCTTTATACATCCCCCCCCCCTTTTCGATATAATAGTTGACACACTGTGGCTTGAAAGTCAAATGGCTTACACTGATATAATACCCCTTTGTATGATTTTTAAATTTTATTATGTAATAGATACATTTAGTAATAAGGATGTGTTAGGTATTTTTATCTTGCATTACATTACAGTCCGTTTTCAAAATGAGCAATTTTGATATACATAATGAGTGTTCAATCTAGGAAACAAACAGCTGGCGTTTTAATTTCCTCCAAAATGATTAAAGAATATTATAAGCCCACAGTTACAGGCCGATCTAGAGTTCAGTTAATACGGTTTTTATTCTATTTATTATTGTTTGCAGAAGAAATCGTTGCAAGCTTCTTTTTTTTAATTTTCTTTCAGAATGTGCACGTGACTCTGACAAATTTCGTACATCAGGATTGGTTGGAAAACTGTTCAGCTGTCAATCTGATGGAGGTTATAATGCTGTTCAATGCTATTTCGGGCCAATGTGTTTCTGTGTAGACGAGGATGGAAAGAAACTGGAACAGACACTGTTCATATTAGTCAAAAGATGAACTGTTTAATACCGAAATGCTTTAAAATATATAATCAGCTTTATTATCAAATACTTTTTGAAAGCCTTAAAAATTCCAAAATGGTTCTATTTTTCACAATAAGTAAACTTACACTTTTTTATTTTTGAGAAAATACAAAAAATATCATGCAACAAACAGCAGTATACATGTTATATTTACTTCATCTTAAGATAAATAAAAATTCTTGGTAATTTGTGTACATCATACTAACTATAGCAAGATGGAGATATTGAGTATACTTGATTGAAATAGTTAATGTATGAATCCAGGTAGGTGTCACAGGGATCACGTGACGCCCGCCTGAGGAAGCATTCAATCCACCATTTTTAACATGAGAAA
>CM034352.1:1444613-1579963 GCA_019925275.1 Mytilus edulis
CGTATTCCATTACGATGTTATTATTTTTTGTTCTTAAAAGACTGTTAGAATTGATATTAATATTTGAAAGGTACGAAATGTTATTTGGCTACATGATTTGTCTTTCAAGGTGTTACTGTGTTTTGAAAAATGGTACACACATTTCGGGATTTTCTGTCAATAATTGGGAGGCTGAACAGCAGACTTGTTGTAAGTAAATGCATTAATGAGTAGCATTATATTAGCATAGCAATAAAACAAATATATCGAGAAAAATGTCTATTATAATTGGAAAACAGATTCGATAATCAATTATATATAAGAAGGTGTGGTATAAGTTGTTAAGGTTGTGTATGAGTCGTTGGTTTTTAAAAGTCGGTTAAAAGAATTGTTCTGATGCTCAGTGACACTATTTAAAAGTATAATGATTCTAATACGATAGTCGAAGAAAAAACCTGAAAAACAGAATGAAAAAAGTAAAAAACTGAACAAATACCAGCCGATTTCAGGGGAATATTTCATGATTGAATTGACAACATTGGTGATCATGCAAGTAATTTGCATATAAAGTAACAGTGAGCTAAATCTCCAAAAAGATATTTCAGTAATCTATGAATAATTAATAAACTGCGTTGGTAACATTTAAAACAACTCCCATAAAAAAGAATAATATGGGCTTTTCATGCATACATGAAGTGGCAATTATTATAACTTACCTCCTGTTTTTCAACGACTTGACTTTTTTTAACTTATTTTTGCTAAACGTATCTGCATTGGCTTAAGACTTCTAAACAGCTGCTTATATCTCAGGTCCACATGCGAGTATCTTTAAATTACATAATTAACTATATGATGTTTATAGCTCGTTCTTATGTTGTACTATTACACCACTGTCACAGGTTAGGGGAGGGTTGGGATCCCGCTAACATGTTTAACACCGCCACATTCTGTATGTATGTGCCTGTCCCAAGTCAAGAGCCTGTAATTCAATGGTTGTCGTTTGTTTATGTTTTACATATTTGTTTTCGTTATTTTTTTGTACATAAATTAGGCCTTTAGTTTTCTCGTTTGAATTATTTTACATTGTTATTTCGAGGCCTTTTGTAGCTGACTATGCGAAATGGACTTGCCCATTGTTGAAGGCCGTATGATTACCTATAGTTGTTAATTCTATGTCATTTTCATCTCTTGTTGAGAGTTGTCTCATTGGTAATCATACCATATCTGCTTTTTTATATATACATCAAAAATACTGGCAATGATCTATTTCAATCGTAGCACTAGTCTTCTAAGCTTTTATGATTGCCTGATTTATTTGTTTATAAATAAGGAGTTATTACATAACTTCCAAGTGTGTTCCTCATGAAGCTTCGATGGATAATTTGAACATTTTATTAAAAGATTGGTGAAAAAGAGAGGTGTAAAATACCAATTTGATATTTAAACTCCTATCTCAAAATGAACTGACAAATTCTGGGCAAATAAAACCCGAAACATTCAACAAAAAGACAAACAACAGTCTTCATAACACAACATAACAATAGAGTGAGCTACACGAACCTTATCGAAAACCGGGTTGGTCTCTATTTCTCCGTAAGATCAAGCAGATTCTGCTCCTTATTATGGCACCCGTCATGTTACTCAAGTAAGTACAAACCAATGATAAGTCTAATTCGGTAGTTCACATTCCAGGAAAAGAGGAGACAAGAATGTGGTTACGACAGTTGGAACCTATCTGTTGTCATCTAAATGTTTATCAGTGTATCGTTTTTATTTGATACTTAGAACTATACCATTAGATATAACAAACGCACACATTTAAAACAGTTCGGTGTTAATTACTTTTACTTTATACATTTGTAAGTATGTTGTTTTTCTTTTAAAAAAATTTCAGTGCAGTCACGTCTTTATAAAAGTAATCATTTATATTGCTAGATTGTGCACGTGAACAAGCAGAGTACCAAGCAACTGGACTGATTGGGAAGATGTTTCGATGCACTATCGATGGTAGCTACGACTCGATCCAGTGTACCGGTCCATACTGTTATTGTGCAGATCAGCATGGCAAACAAATTGGGGAATCATCAGTTCATATCACCGAAATGAATAGCTTAAATTGCATCATTGGAAAAGGTACAAATAGATATAGGAAGATGCGGTGTGAGTGCCAATGAGACAACTCTCCATCCAAATAACAATTTAAAAAAAAAATATCCATAAATACTAGTATACAATGTAATGAGAACAAACTAGAACATATTCCACCAGCTGTATCTAACATAATCAATCGTTGATAAACTTATAATAATGCTACATGTTTTATCATTGCAGAGACTGCTTGTCAGCGAGAGTTACGAATATATCAACAGGAACCAAACGTACCAGGAAGAAGAATACCGGTCTGTGATTCCATAGGAAACTATGCCCACAAACAATGTTCTGGATCTCAGTAAGAACAACCATTTTAACAAATCAAAGGAGTCAATACAGTTACGGGTGTGGCATGTCGAGCACCTGGTGTGATTCGTTTTGCTAAGTCATCAGTTTTCTATGCTATGTTTATCATAGTTCTGTTTGTCTTTTGGTCGTTTTTATTTTACATTTTGGCAATACAATGGCATTGTTTTGGTATCTTATGCAACTCTTTTATAAATATGATCTTATTGGTGTTATACATTTGACTTTAAACGAAGGTGTGAACACTTCTTAAACTTCAGTGAAATAAACGTTTACCATTACGAATAATTTTGTTTGTTCTTAAAAGACTGTTAGAATAAATATTTATCTTTGAATGTTTCGAGATGTTGGTCCTTATTTAGCTTCTTGATTTGTCTTTCCAGGTGTTACTGTGTTTTAAAAAATGGTACACACATTCCAGGCTTCTATGTCAATGTATGGGAGGCTGAACAGCAGACTTGTTGTAAGTAAATAAATTAATTTGTTGCAATATATTTAATAAATGCAATATTATTTATCTAACGCTCTCATGTAAATTTCATACTTGTACATAAAAAATAGAGTTGTTGAAGAGGCAAAGACTCCGGTGTTGATAGACAAATTTTTATTCCATTTACCAAAAAAATACAAATAAGCATAGCAATAGGACCAAAAATCACACTAAAAAAGTCTATTATAATTGAAAAACAGATTCGATGATTTTGTCTGTAAAGATTGTTTATGACCTATTGGTTTTGAAAGAATATCTTCAAAATGACGTCTCAGTAAACTATGAACAGTTAATAAACTTCATTGGGCACATTCAAAACAACTTCCATAAGAAAGATCGAGTAATAATAGTCCAGCGGATATCAGAATAATTGATCACTTTATGGTAAAAGCATGAAACTTGGCATATTGAAAGTTTAAGGGGTATAGACAAAATTCAGATATGGAGCCGTGAAAAAAATCCAATATGGCCGCCAAATTCAAGATGGCCGACATAAGTATAACATCATTCATTTGATGGAAACCTTCCAATTTCAATGAGTCCAGAAGATGTCACAAACTTAAGTAAATACAATTAAGATATGTCAATTATTATTTTTTTAAACCTTATAATACAGAAATTATCAAAATGGCGTCTAAATTTAGAATGGCGCGTCAAAATGTCTAAGATTGACAGTATTAGTATGTATAACCATCATTGTGTGATAGAAAGTTATTAAATCCGTAACGACCATTTGATATCGACAAAGGCCTACAATGTATCACTTATACCTGGGTTCATAGATTATATTTTCAAAATGGCGGCTATATTCAAAATGGTGCCATTTAACATGTCAAAATTTGATGTTTGTTAAAGTATGGTATGAGATTATTTAAAAAGTAATGGATAATTTCTTTTCAATACAAGCACGTATATACAAACATTTTATTATTTAATGTAATATGTGACATTGACTATGAAATTAAAATGGCCGATACAACTAAAAATGGCGTCTTTGGCGAGTTCTAATGTTTCACAGTTACAGGTAATGACCTTAGAAAATTCACAACTTTTCTGTTGACAACACAGCTGCCGCCAAGGAATGCTCTGTGGTTTTCTAGATTCGTTTTTGGTAAAATAAAGCATATCACGCAGATGAATTGGCAGCCATCGTGAATAGTTGGTGTGATCTAACATGTCTAAGGCAAAGAACCAAGGGATGATCTTTGAGAGAGCTTCAATATATAATTAAAAATTAAAAGTTAGCCTCACGAGGCTCACGTATAGACCTTATTAATATTAAGACTTTCAATTCAAATTGGAGGGTTATATACCAGAATTTAAAATGAGGAGATTCTTTAGATCGTTCCAAACACCATTCTTCAAATTCTAAGATAACTTCATCATCCCTCAAAACATCTTTTCTGGCAGTAAGCGTTTTACAATAGACGATAAATTGTGCACGCTGTTACTTTGTGTGCTCTACGTGTTTTTGTAACATGAGAAGCATTTAGGAATGAATCAGCTGTACCTGTTGATGATACATGTGCATTTACAAAAACACTAGTCCATCCACTATCTTCAAGCCAACTATCAAGAGCTTTGGACGCGGCCATTTCTATGTGTAGGCCACCAAACATCATGATAGAGTTTTCCTCACCATACATATGAGGCCAGTTCTATTGTATTAGTTTTGATGCTGTGAAAAGGGGTTGGTCAAATGCAACAACTGGAGTTTTGCCTGGATTTAGCTTTCTTACAGTGCTACGAATAATGTTCAATGAATGTCGTATCATTGCAACAGATTTTGCTTGCTCATGAAACAGATGTAGAAGGGAAGACACTGCTGCTAATTTATTCCAATCTGGCAGTACTGCAGCATAAAAGGCGGACCATGAAATATTTGTTCCCACTTTAGCCTTAACACTTGAATTTTCCGCAACATGTTATAGCCATTTGAAATCTCCTTTTATTGCAGATGGGAATGAGAACATATGATTGAAAGTTCTCCTTCAACTAATTGGATATCTGGTTTGCTCAATCTTGGGACAGCTGGTGGAGGATTTGAATAACTCTCTGGTAAAAGATAAACTATCTTTGACTGGCATTTCAACATAGATTCAGATTGGTCAAATGTTTGAACAACGCCTTGAACATCCTCTGAAATGTGTTCGAATAAAGATATACCTGTACCATGGAATTAATCTTTTGACGATATACTGCTTGGATTGTTGTCAATGTTGTCTACAGCAGATGAAGTGAATACATTTTGTAATAGTTTGGCTGGGCAAACAATACCTCATTGGCCATGGAAGTAGAAATTTCTAACACTCGGTCGTTGGAGACAGATAGTCCAAGTTTGAAGAAAGTATCTACTAGATCACGTCTCTAGTCTTACAGTGGATCATGATACCCAAATAAGCACAATCTGGAGGTTCATGATCTTTCATGTGACGGTTGGATAGTTTCTTTGTACATCTATACATCAGAAGCTGTGCTACTGTTAATGTAGACTGAGAATATGAACGATCCTGGATGTTGGGTCTAAACTGAATCATACTGACCAAAGAAGGCAATAACTGGGGTACAGAAGACATTCCTTTGGAAAGGTTACTTAAAGTTCCGAATTTAATTCGAAAATATATTTACGAACAAACGTAGCTGCTTTTGATATGTTGACAAACTCATTATCAAAGTCTCCTAAAAAGTAAAATAACAAAAATATTGAACTCCGAGGAAAATTCAAAACGGAAAGTCCCTAACCAAACGGCAAAATCGAATGATAAAACACATCAAACAAATGGACAACAACTGTCATATTCGACTTAAAGACATAATTGTATCTAATTTCCCTGACTTAGATGCTTACAAACAAGGCCGTGAAAACATTCTTGCTTTCAAAGATGACATTGGTCCTGCATTGAAGAGAGTCGATTCAATCAACCATTTTCTACATTTTAGAATGCCTGTACCAGATCAGGAATATGACAGTTGTTGTTCATAGTCGAAATGAAACATCTGCACCTAGACATTTTATTCTTTCCATATGAAGTTACATAGATCAGACAACTTGTAAACACTTTAAGTCTCATCGCATGATCTTGTTTCATTTATATAAGAGACTAGTTCTGAAAATGCAATACCATGGATTTGTCTTTCCTTCTTAGATTCGGCAATATCATTTTTCATTCAATTCGAGATGCTCGATTATATAAGGAAACTAAACATTTAGAGTGGTCCCTTGCTTCCTGTGCAATTAGATCACCAGCGCGTTACTTTGCAAGTAACAACGTGTCATTTGATTTACTGCTCATTCTATCACACGTATATCTTGTCCAAACGTTGAGGACTCATGCATGAAGGGCTTTTTGCTCATTTTCATTACAGAAGAAGCACAACGACGGGTTTTGGTGGACTGAACGGATAAGCTATGTCTAGTTTTCTTTTTAGATGCGGTTGCTTTATCATCTATTCTCTAATGTGAGGTTCGTTTTTCTGCTCTATTTCACTTTGTCTTGTTGAGTTTTAAGTTGCAAGATTAATTAGCATCATAACTAGCAATATGTAAAGTGTTGTGCCTTTATATCCAAATGATCAATTATAACATTTTTTTTTGAACTCTGCATCATGACTGTTGGCGGCCATATTAAAATTGGCGGCAATTGTGGAATATTTTTTTATGGCTCCTTATCCAAAAATGTTTATAAGCATCATAACTAACATTGTGCAAAGTTTGATGCTTTTACCATAAAGAGATCAATTGTCCCAAATATTAGACTTAGTTGCTGGACTATAAGGGCTTTCCATATATACATGAAGCTGTCATTGTTATAACGTATCTCCTTTTATTCAATGACTTGACATTTAGTTTTTGCTGAATGTATCTGCATTGGCTTAAGACTTTTAACTAGCTGCTTATATTTCAGATCAACATGCGAGTATTTTTAAACACACAACTTACTATTTACTACATTAAAAGATACTGGCAATGTTTTAAATGATCTAATTTAATCGTAGCGCACTAGTCTGTTCAGCTTTTATTATTGCCTGATTAAAATGGTGATTTTTATAAATAAGGAGATATGACATGACTGCTAACTTTGTTCCTCATAAAAATTCGACGAATTATTAGAACTTATTGTCAAAAGATTGGTGAAAAAAAGAGGTGGAAATTACTAAAGGCATATTCAAACTCCTATCTAGAAATGAACTGACGAATTCTGGGCCAAAAAAACAAAAATGACAAAAAGACAAACAATAGTCTTCACAACACAGCATATATATAGATAACAATGGACTGAGCTACACGAACCACACCGAAAACCGGGATGGTCTCAGATTATCCTTATGTGACACCCGTCGTGTTCCTCGTGTAAGTGAAAATTCGACGATAAATCTAATCAGGTAGGTCACATTCCAGGAAAAGAGGAGACAAGAATGTGGTTACGACAGTTGGAACCTATCCGTTGTCATCTAAATGTTTATGAGTGTATCGTTTTTATTTGATACTTCCAACATACCATTAGATATAAAAAGCGCATACATTAAAATAGTTTGGTGTGAATGACTTCTACTTTATACATTTGTAAGTATGTTGTTTTTCTTTAAAAAGATTTTCAGTAACGTCATTATGATAGTAATTATTTGTATTGCTAGATTGTGCACGTGAACAAGCAGAGTATGAAGCAACTAGACTGGTGGGGAACACCCGTCGTGTTCCTCGTGTAAGTGAAAATTCTACGATAAATTTAATTAGGTAGGTCACATTCCAGGAAAGAGGAGACAAGAATGTGGTTACGACAGTTGGAACCTATCTGTTGTCATCTAAATGTTTATGAGTGGATCGTATTTATTTGATACTTATTATTATACCATTAGATATAACAAACGCACACATTTAAAACAGTTCGGTGTTAATTATTTCTCTACTTTATACATTTGTAAGTATGTTGTTTTTCTTTTAAAAAATTTCAGTACAGTCACGTCTTTATAAAAGTAATTATTTATATTGCTAGATTGTGCACGTGAACAAGCAGAGTACCAAGCAACTGGACTGATTGGGAAGATGTTTCGGTGCACTAACGATGGTAGCTACGACTCTATCCAGTGTACCGGTTCACATTGCTATTGTGCAGATCAGCATGGCAAACAAATTGGGGAATCATCAGTCCATATCACCAAAATGAATAGCTTGAACTGCTAATTAAAGAAAAAGATAGATTTTGTTATTTTTCTTTTTGTATAGCCAGCTTCTGAACTGATACTGGTTTTATTTTAACTGTTCTGCTCACATCGAAAAACATACTACGTTGAAACCAGGTAACATAAGTTTGAAACAAAATGTATGACAACGAAAAGACTTGGACATAACAGCCAAATACTTCTAAGATGAAGTTTGTATAAGGAAGGGGACAAATATGAACCAAACAAAAACACCAATGAGACATATATTTGTCTTTAGAAAGAAAAAAAATCATAGACAATTAAGTTCAAACACTGGACACTCCGCACTAAAACAGGGGACATTGGCATTTAAAAAACCGATCAATATACCAGTATGAGCAAGTTTACAGAAATCAGGCCAGACAGTGAAACAGTTAATTTCACTATTATCGAAATGCGTTACAAGTGTACGATTATTCGTGTCACTTTTATACTGAATATGATCAATGAATTGTATAACATAAAAAAAAGTTATCTTGGTACATTTTGCCCGTATTCCATGAATATTTTCAATTCAAATTTCTAATGAAGTTTGCAACAATAACTGCTCATTTAAATACATAAATATGAAATGTCATACAGTCATGGTTAAAATTAATATTGATTAATAGTAACTTCTAAAAATAAATTACAGCTAATCATCTCAAGACAACCATCATTTCTTAATACATAATTTTCAAGCAGAGAAAGGGAGGTAATCAAACATATATATAACAGCATTCTTTAAATGGAATTGGATTACGTCCCTTACACTACTTTTGAATTGTCTAAATTGTCTTTTAACCAGAAAAACCCGTCTTTTCCCCCATTTTTGCCCCTATTTGCTAAATGATTTGAGCCATAATCCCCCACCCCCCCCACCCCCCCCCCCCCATAACAATCCTTTTGTAGTATGGAAACTTGTGGTATAATTTCAGAGAGATTTATACACTTAAACACAAGTTATTGACTGGAAACTACAAAAATGCTTATTTGGGCACCTTTATTGGCCCCCAACTTATTGAAACCCCCTTGGAGCAAGAACCCCAAAACTCAATCACAGCCTTTCCTTTGTAGTAAGAAACCTTGTAGTATAATTTCAGAGAGATCCATATACTTAAACACAAGTTATTGTTTGTAAACTAGAAAAATGCTTCTTTTTGGCCCCTTATTCCTACATGTTCGGGGAAATTA
Source organism: Mytilus edulis (assembly GCA_019925275.1). Classification (NCBI taxonomy): domain Eukaryota; kingdom Metazoa; phylum Mollusca; class Bivalvia; order Mytilida; family Mytilidae; genus Mytilus; species Mytilus edulis. The sequence goes on from CM034352.1 coordinate 1,453,915, forward strand.
ACCCCCAAACTCAATCGCAGCCTTCCCTTTGTTATATGGAACATTGTGGTACAATGTCAGAGAGATCCATACAGTAACACACTAGTTATTGTCCTAAAACTAGAAAAAGGCTTGTTTTGGCCCTTTTTTGGCCCTTTATTCCTAGACTGTTTGCCCCATAACCCTTAAAATAAATCCCAACCTTCTACTTATGGTATTAAACATTGTGGTACAATTTCAGAGCAAGTGAAATACTTATACGCAACTTATTATAAGTTATATGGTTCGCTACTGACCCCTTACGGATCCATAAAGGGTTAGTAAAATCCATAGGGGTGAGGCCGGATCTGTAGGGGGTCAGTAGTTAACCGTATAACGATTTATCGCACGCCGGACTTTTTCTGCTGCGTTTTGTTGAAAAATAAACAATGAAACACAATAACATTCATAGATGACGTCACCATTAACGCGTCTTGAACCCCCTATGAAATTTACTAACCCCCCCCCCCCCCCCCACGGTTTCATAGGGGGTCACCACGTGACGTCTTTAAACTAATCACAACGTTATAATTTACCCGCGGTGCGATAATGTCCTCAAACTAGATAAATGCTTGTTTTGGACCCCTAATTCCTAAACCTTTTGGACCATAACCCCCAAAACCAATCCCAACCTTCCTTATATGGTTATAAACATTGTGTTAAAATCTTATAGATTCCTATTTACTCATACTAAATTTATTATCCGGAAACCATCTGTCTTCGGACGACGCTGACGACGACGACGACAACGTGATACTAGTACCAATACAAGACCAAATTTTTGCGGTCGTATAAACACATGTTCTACCTCGTAGAATGTATCTCGTGGAATCTTAGAGTAGTAAGAGCAGACTAATGCTGCATGTATACACTTAATTAAAATTTTCCAAATAGGATGATGCTGATATTGCTTTACGTCCGGTGGCCAGTATTACATGCCTATCAAGGTGTCAACAATAGCAATGTCAACATGATTTGAATTTCGACACCTTTGTTCTTTACTGATATGCAGAGACGGAGTTTTAACCTGATAGTTTACAAGACAACAATCAAAAGAAGGCATATTTTGCTATACCCAAACCAATTACTCTGATTAAACGGAACAGTCTGCTCTTACTTCTAATACAATGTTCTAAGTAGAGAAGCAGCAAATACCAATTGTTATGGGAATGAGGAATCACTAAATACCAGTATGTCTTTGGAAATTTATTTGGATTAAATTGACGCAACTTGCCGTTATGGAAAAGGAATAACTTCAACCAATCCTTACTTTAAGGATTCATTATTTGCTACATCAATTGAGGGAGACGTCCTAACATTGGTTGCATTTAACTAGCACATGTCTTGTTACATGTTTCTAAATATACTTTTTTTTTTATATAAGTATATCACAGACGACACAAAGGTGAATAACCAGATTACATTTCTAAACAATTTTATGATACCTATCAATAATAAAGCATTTCATTAGGGACTATCATTTGCTTTTTTTTTTGCTTTTTTTCCCTTCATTTTCCTATTACATGTATCTTCTGTTATGTGTTTTTTTGTTTTGTTTTGTGTCTCTCAACATATATATATATTTTTGAGTAATTCAGTCAACCATGTTCGCCAAAGTTTGACATAAAACTCGCCAAAACGTAATACTAAAAATAAATTAAGGACTGAAAGTATATATACATAATACTTATGTTATATGAATTTAAGGCGCAATTACTACATAAGTAAGTCGCCTACCAAAACCAATAACAACAACAATTGTTATGTCTACGATTGGACTCTATCGAATAACGACATGACAATAAGGTAAAGTCCAAATGAAACCTGCCAGCCGTGTAGACATGTACACTTTACAATCATTCCATACACCAAATAAAGTTGACCTGGCCAATACAATAGGCTCTACGATATGGTCAGGCGAGGCGAGACATGTTGAGTGTTTATTATGGTTCAGTAACTGCTTAAAAAAGTTTGTTGTCGTGTGAATTTTTCATTTATTATATATACTTATGAGTTATAGATTAACTATATTTTGTTAATGGGTACAGTGTAAGGTCAGTGTGTTTGTTTGACTGTTATTTGTTATTTTGATAGCGCAAAATTTGAAATTAAATTAGCAATGCTTTAACATGTAAGTTATGCAAAAGTTTCAAAGTCAATGAACCATAATGAGGGGTTTGGGCTACTGTATATAATCTATATAGAAATGAAATTGCCAATACATTTACATACTAAATACCAATGACTTAACATTAGTGGTTCATCTTAAACTGATCTAATCACAAAGAAATACATGTAAACTAAGCAAACGTTTCAAAAGTCGCAAGACCATGACTGAGGGGGTGGGGCCAAATATTCTCCATGGAAATGAGATGTGCAAATGCTAATAAATACGACTGAATTCCATTTAACATTGGCCTACAACGAATGGTTCCCTTTCAACTGACCTAATCACAAACTAATATATGTTAACCGTGTTAACTAAGCAAAATTTTCAAAAGTCAATAGACCATGACTGAGGGAGCAGGGACGAATTATCTCCATGGAAATGAGATGTGTCAATGCTGATACAACCACATTAAAATTTATTGACCTACCACTAGTGGTTCACCATAAACTAGACCTATCACATACTAATTCATTGTTGTCGCTACCGCTGCAAACAGCATACCTTTGACTCGTTTTTTGACTCCTTCAAGGCTAGACAAACAAGAGGCTCTCAAGAGCCTGAATCGCTCACCTTGATTTTTTGGCATTTATCTTTCGTTTAAGAGTTTGAGTGTCCAATTTCATCGTAATTTGTGTTTTTGGTGTAATGTTTATTAATAAGTGTTTGAAAATGCAGTTTTTTGTCATACTTTCTTCATAACCAAAAACTGCAAAATTTCCTTAAAATTACCAATTTAGTGGCAGCAACCTAAGGATGGGTTTTTAGATTCCTCTGAAAATTTCAGGGCTGATCGATCTTTACCTTATGAACACTGTTATCCCATGTCAAATTTGCTCTAAATGCTTTGGTTTTTGAGATATAAGCCAAAAACTGCATTTTACCCCATGTTCTATTTTTACCCAAGGCGGCCATGTTTTTTTAAGAAACAGAAAATAAAACACAAACTTTATTCTAGATACCCTAAGGATCATTCAGCTTGAATTTGGTTGCAATTGGTTCAGTAGTTTTAGAGATTTTTTAAAGTTAGAAAAACATGATAAACAAATTGTGTAAAATTTTCCTTAAAGGGCAATAACACTTTCAGGGGTCAATTGACAATTTTGGTCATATGAACTTATTTGTAGATCTTACTTTGCTGAACATATTTGCTGTTTACAGCTTATCTTTAAACTGCAAAATTTCCTTAAAATTACCAATTTAGTGGCAGCAACCCAACAATGGTTTGTTAGATTCATCTGAAAATTTCAGGGCTGATAGAACTTTACCTTATGAACACTTTTATCCCATGTTAGATTTGCTCTAACTGCTTTGGTTTTTGAGATATAAGCCAAAAACTGCATATTACCCTATGTTCTATTTTTAGCCATGGCGGCCATGTTTTTTGACGAAAAAGAAAATAAAACACATTGTTCATTTAAGCTACCCTAAGGATCATTCAGCTAAAGTTTGGTTGGAATTGGTTCAGTAGTTTCAGAGGAGAAGATGTTTGAAATAGTTTACACCAGACGGACAACGACGACGACGGAGGACGCCAAGTGATGGCTAAAGCTCACAGTTCCTTATGAACGGTGAGCTAAAAACAGAGGTTAAGGACAATGAACACACATGAAGGACTGACTTCTTAACATAAAGCATCTGCATACAATGTAGGCATTCTCAAGTATAAAGCTTTAAACAACAAGTGTATGACTGCCAGTTTACCCTATGTCTTGTATTAATGGCGTAACAGAAACTAAAATGTTTAAAATTGAGAATGGAAATGGGGAATGTGTCAAAGAGACAACAACCCGACCAAATAAAAAACAACAGCAGAGGGTCACCAACAGGTCTTCAATGTAGCGAGAAATTCCCGCACCCGGAGGTGTCCTTCAGCTGGCCCCTAAACAAATATATACTAGTCCAGTGATAATGAACGCCATACTAATTTCCAAATTGTACACAAGAAACTTAAATTAAAATAATACAAGACTAACAAAGGCCAGAGGCTCCTGGCTTGGGACAGGCAAAAAAATGCGGCGGGGTTAAACATGTTTGTGAGATCTCAACCCTCCCCCTATACCTCTAACCATACGCACATTAAAATTCAGTTCAAGAGAAGTCCGAGTCTGATGTCAGAAGATGTAACCAAAGAAAATAAACAAAATGACAATAATGCATAAATAACAACAACTACTATACTTAACTTTTATTATAAATATAATCACAAATACACAAATACAAATTAAAATAATAATAAAATGAACATAGAAACACTTTTCCTGTGACTATTTCATATCAATATCTTTCATTAAAATAACAAACAAACCATCATCACAATCATTCATTTCTTATAGCACCTCTCATTCAATATAACTAACTGGACGGTTTTGCAGCACTTTACAACCAAGTATACAACTATGATGTTATCTTATGACTTTTAAAGGAAGCACATATTTTTGGTTTCTTGTCATTGCTATTTTGAATAATTCTGCAATCTCTTTAAAAAATATACCATAAATTTGGTCCAAGTATTCTTAGTATGTATTATGATGTAATGAATCTCATCTCAGATTACATCCACTTGATATATCACAAGACACATGTACATTTTTTAAAACAGGCTAAAATGTTACAGCCTTTTGAAGCCATTATTCAATGTCGGTGGTAATAAATATATAGTGATACTAAATTTATATGAACTTGATGAAACACATGTGCTTTAAGAATTACAATTAAATATGTTCAATGCCAAAGTTTAATACATTCATGAAATTTTAAAAGCAATTATATATCAAATCTTTGAGAAAGTAAAAAGAAACAAAAAAGACTGTGTCATGTGTGAACAACCATAATCCTCTGTGAAGTAGAAAAAAATAAAACCAAAGTTATAATATTTATAAGCAATAAAAGTTTGAAAATATCTATATTGTTCTGTATTTTATTTTGTTGTTGATCAATTTCAAATTCATTATGTATAAATTAATGCACTATGTAAATAAGAGCATTTATAAATATGAAATAAAACATTTGGCAGTGTGGACCTTATCTGTTATCATTTCAAATTCTTAATGGTGAAATATTCTCAACTGCACTCAGTCTACAACTGCATTCCTTCAATACAGATCATTTCCAAGCATTCAGTAGATTCAGATAAAGATTAATACAGCAAAACTAAGACTGTTAAAAGTTTTTTTCATGTACACATCATTTAACTGGAGAGAAGTCTTCAGTTGACCCTGACTTTGTGCATCAAAGTAATGGTTAGAGTGAGATCCATGTCTTAAAGCTGAGGTAAACAGACACAGATATAATACTTAAAACAGTTCTCCTAATATTGTGGAAGATTTACTTAGGTCCAAACGATTGTCCTGTGAGTGAAAAGTCAAATGAGAATCCGTCTCCATTGCCTCCTTGATCATGTTCATGTACGTGTGTAACTGTAATACCAGAACTAAGATCTACTGATCGCCCTTCCTTGTCCTAAAAAATAAAACAAATAAATTAAAATTTACCGATTTATTGAATTTTATTCATGTATTTTTTCAAGCAAAAGTTATAATTTAAAATATGCAGATGTCTATAATATTTGATAATTCAGATATGCTGATGTTAGAGTTGATCATGCAGTCACACCCCTTAATTTTTTTTTTCTCTACATAATGAAAAGATAATTCAGTTAATAAATCATCCATTTCCAAACATTACTAATTTGAAAAAAATGAAATCTACTCTGTAAAAACCGCAAGGTACATGTACATTTAGGTGTGATTTTCTTGCTAGATGTTTTACTATCAGCGTAACAGTTTTCAACATTTAAAAATAAATGATGTTCTAATGTTTGAAAAGTATCATTTATCATGTTTATCATTTCAAGTAAACAAACTTACTGCTCTATAATCTAAAAACATTTCTTTAAATGCCATGAAGTCACTAAAGGTTGATAACATTTCAAATATTTCACCATCTAATTCATTTCTTCTCTCCCTGAAATTAAACAAATATACCATTACATACAGTAAATGTGAACCAACAAAATAGTTCCATTTTTTTGTTGAAGGATGTACAGTGACATATAGTTGTTAATTTCTGTGTCATTTGGACTCTTGTGAAGAGTCGTCTCATTGACAACCATACCAAATCTTCTTTTTTTATAAATAAAACCATGAGTTGCATAATTGCTGATTTTATTAAACACCATTCACACTTTTACAATAGATGGTGTCCTAATGCTGTATTCCTTACTTTCTATGTCATGTATGTCAAGGTTAAGTATTTTTATACATACATGACATATGCTTACTTTCTATTCATGTATACGAGTATATATAACGGTAGTTTTTTTTAAGACACTCTTAATAATGTATATGATGGTGATGAATGCATTCAAAGTAGAAAAGTGTTCATTAAGCATGTTAAGGTTAATTGAGTAAAGACTAAAATATCATCATGCATGGACATCATGGACATTGGAAAGTCAATTAATAAATGTAATAAGAATATAGAACCCATAACAGTACATGTACAGGGATCTCCATGGATGAAAATTGAACCATGGAGGAAATTTCACCATTACAAACCGTGTCTACACTGTGTAGTGTAGCGCAATCGGAAGTATTTTATCCCTCCATACAAGGAATGGTGAACATGCTAATTCATTGTTTATTTAAATTATATTTATTTAAATTTTCATTATAGAATTAGAAGTATCAATATGTTCATTTATTGCCGTTTTTAACCATTCAAATGCCAAGTCTTCATGGTCCCCCCTTAGTCGAGAATGACCAAAAGCTGTCATGAAGGTCCCCATGTAGATTTCTTGTATTTTTGGTAATTGTTATGGGGGTTAAAAATCATATTATGTGGAGCTTATTTTTCATGGTTACTGTCAAATTCAGAACCCATTACCGGTATGGCTGATTTGCAGCAACAACAAAACGATTCGTACGGGTTATGTAAAAGGTTAAAGAGATTTGTAAAGCAAATGAAAAGGGTTTTAATGACTTTATCTGACAAATTGATGCTGTGCAACATGCATCTTTCGAGTCGGAATAGAAACCGGAAACGCGGATGTATCAATTTGATTGTAATATACGAAATGAATTCGGAATTACGATACGATATTTCTTTACAGGAAATATTTATAAGTTTTTACTTTTAAACTTTTAAAGTAATTCTAAATTATCGTTACAGCAGTACTCGAGTTATTTGCGATGAAATAATATTTACTGTTTTGCGCGTCTTATTTTGTTCTTCTTAAAAAAGGGGGATGCTGATTGCGTAAGTCAAAATAAAGCACGTGTTCGACTTGTTAAACTGTTTTCTTTGTAACTGGATTATTAATTTATTTATTTAATCTAAATTATCATAATCATTTGCTGAAACTTAGTTGATTAATTCGACAAATGGATCGTCTATCCTCAGATAGTATTCTCCTGTCTGGTTTGTTGATCTACCTGTACAAGCTCAGGTACAAGTGATTAGCGATCTTAATCCGGATATCCCTCAGGCGTTAGAACTGTGTTGGATTATAACATAAAAAGCCTAAGGGTTATGCAATTACATGCATTTGATTATAATTGATAAAAAAGATGGCGTCGGGCTACAAAAAATGATGAAGTTTTGAACGATGGCGGAAGACAATTTAACGATGGCGCAAGACGATTTAACGATGGGGCGAGTCATTTGACGATGGCGCAAGACATTGGAACGATGGCGGGGCGCCATCGTTAAACAGGCCATGGAGATCCCTGATGTATATGGCCAAGTCAGTCAAATTAATTTTTCACAATAAACAGATATTTTTTGTAAGGTTTTTTTGTTTACTTCACCTAAATTTCTCCTTGACAATCTTGACCATTCACAACAACTTCTGTTTTTTTTTTTTAAACATCATAAATATTTTCTTTTGCTCATGAATCATACGTTAAAAGTACTTACATTATTTGTCTTGTAAATTCTACCATAGAAAACTCTGGTATTCGTTTAGATAATTCATCTTCTAAGTATTTTTCTATTAATTCAATCTGAAAATAAAATAAAATTAGTTTAATAAACTTATTTCACTTTTATGCCTACAAATATTAATGAGACAATGTACATGATGTATATTGCTTGCCAGCTAATTAGATAAAAATTCTCCAATGAAATTGGACATTATCCAATGTGACTAAACATGCTAAATATCATTTGAAAAATAATTTTTAGATCAATCTGATTCATCGTTAGGTTTACTTTTACACTCGTCATAACTTGAAAGAATAAAGTGGGTTTTTTTCAATGATGGTAATCGTCAATTACAGGAAACAACCTTTTGATAGGATTGTTATACTTTGTGTTTAAAGGAGCCATAAACTTTTCCTTGCCCACAGAAAAAAATAACAATGACCCTCTCCTTAAATTGTTAACAATTATACATTTTGTTTTTGTATTTCTCTGAGGTCAGGTAACAAATGTAACTTAGAAAGGTAATAACTAGCTTTAAACATTGTTAAAACAACAAGGAAGAAAAACAATAGTTTGCAAAATTTAACTTGGCTAAATGTTTAGACTTTCTTCAATTCTTATTACAAATGTATTGACCATATCTATGATATCTAGTCTACAAGGAAAATCTATACTTACATATTCTCTATGTATATCTGTGTAAACAAATTTATTTTCTTCAGTGTCTTCAAATTCATGGTAATATTTTTCTAAGAAATTATTTTGCAATGTCTGGAATTCATCTTCTGAAAAATAAAGGTTACTATTTTAGTCTGATGCATCTATTGTACTACTCATGAGTAAAATCAGTCTTTGATATGTTCAACTAACTTATTGTTTTTAAAATGTAATCATCATACCATATATGCCATACAAATACTCTGAATAGTGATTTTAGTAACCTAATATATAACTATTCACTAAACTTATCACTTACTGGACATTGCCTGATATGAGAATGTTGAAAGCTATATGCGTATTTAAACTCATGAGCTGGCTGATTCAGCAGTTATCTATATTGTCAAATTATTTAGTTTTGCATGTCAGAGTGATGTTCTTTTTTAAAAATGTGGAATATGTCAAATAGACAGCAACCCGACAAAAATGATGTACTTACCCATAATAATATCTTCTATGTGTCCTATAGTTTCATCAAATTTAGTATCAACATCACTGGATCTAAAAATAATCATAAACAATTATCATATTTTGTTCTACAAAATGTAAATCTTATCTTTATGTCAGTATGTGTGTTTATAAAGTACAGATATATATGATTAATGATTGGTTCCAGCAACTAAAGTGTGATTGGAAAAGATAAAAGATTTTATTCTATTTATAATGTCAGATGTAATGATGTACTAAAATTACGTTTATAAATTGCACATATCATGTACATTTTTGTATACATGTATATATAAAATAAATTGTTGAAAATTACTAATATAAAAGTTTCTGTACCATTGAGTTTCCCCATTTCATCATGTTTCATAATTAAATTTCATCAGACTAATTTTCAATTTTATAACGCAAGGCTTTCTTTTTTTCACTATTGGCAAATTCAATGAAATTATAAACATAATAAATCTTGGTTTATTATGTAAATGATAAAATAAATGACTTACACAGCAATTGCCAAATCTTCATCATGGAAGGCAAAATCCATAGGCTCTATTCCATCTACAAGAAACACAAAACAAATAAAATAAATCTATTCAAAAGAAATAAAAAGATAAGATTAAATTGCAGTAGTAAGGAGATGTGATGCAGTATGATAGAAAATCAGACAACTGTAGCTTACTGCTATTCACCGACGACCCAAGGAATACAAGAAATAATCAAATAGAGAAAACTAACAGCTTCACACATAGTCATACATGTATATAAGAGTCCAGAAAGATTCCAAACATGCTGCATTTGCAATACTGTACTTCTCAGCGGAAAACTTCATGGTGGTCCAGTTGCCTAATGCCACCTCTTTTATTTGCTATATGCATAAGTACATGTACAATTACCCCCCCAAAAAAAAAAAGAAAAAAAGAAACACAAACATATATTTTGCTTGGATAATTTTATCTAAATAAACATTGATTGGTAAAAGAGTGTGTTTAACATTTTAAGCAAGTATTATAATAGTGACATACTTTGTGTATTTATAGTCATGTTAGTCCAGTATAAGAAGTGGCATATTATTTTAATTTAACAATTTTGAGCAATGGCAGTATACAAATGTATATTGAATGTAAAAAGGGGGGTATAAAAAATAAACAGTTGCAAGACTGAATGGATCGTTTTCAATAAAAGTTACCACAATCTGTTTCGTTAGATGGCTTGGATACTTCATTAGAAAATTTGTCCCTTTATTTCCAAGCAAATAACAATGCCAGTGAAGGAAGAGATGTCACTTGTCAAAGTTTTTAAAAGTTGTTATGTTGTTGTTATGAAGTTTACAGAAACCAACAAATAAAAGAATGTGTAACAAAGTTAGCTACTTACACATGCAGACACTCATTTTGGCAGATGATTTTATATGTTCCTATTTATCCTTGTATTTGTTTTCTGTTTACATTCACTACTGATCCAAATGTATTTGAGCGATCGTTAAGGTATCGCGTGTCCAAACAAGTTCAGGTGAGGTTTCCCGCAGGAAGTTTACTTATATAGAATTAGTGGAGAGTTCATGTGGCGCGTTGTTCATGCTGAGACAATAAACATGTTTCGACAATGAATTATAGATGTAATAAACTCATGTGGATATGACATGTATTAACGTAATCAACACACATCAAGCCAATCAATTAATTTGTAAAATATAAACTAACACAGGTAAAATATAACAATTTCACCTGAAAATGGAACATTTCAAAACAAACAATGGTGATTTAATTACTCAACTATGCACTCCGTCTAGATTTATTGGGATAAGAACTTTAAATCAACTAATTAACGAACGGGGAAGCCTAACTAATACATATATTTTTTAAATCAACTGAGAAGTCTACAGAAAATATGAAAATAACACTAACCCGGTTGTTCTTCATCGGCATTTGATGCCATGTTTTTAAATCACCGGAACTTAAATCTCTAATCAAAAATGCTTTATTGTAAAAACCAATCTTATTTCTTTTGATTTGGAATATTATTTGTGAAATTTACTTATATATTTTTTTTAAAAGACAACCATAAATATAACTGTATAGAGAAGTAATCAATTATTTGAAACATTTCTATTACGGGATATTTATGTAAATAAGTTAAAGGGTATTTCTCAAAGTTTTTATTTTCGAGTGTTATGGTTTAGAATTTACTGAGTCTGTATTATATATGTCTTCGCCTATATATAATTAAAACCAGAAATCACAGAAATATGAATACAGAAATATATTCTTTTTTAGAGTATAACCAAAAAATAGGCCTATATTAACTTGCATTCATCATTTTTTATTTTTTATTTTATACTCAAGTTACATTAGGATTATCATGTAAAGAGGGGGGCAAGGGGTTTAACTGTTATGCTGTTATGGGGCAATTAAATTCTTTGTTATCTGTTATTTTGAAAATATATTTGCTGTTAGCTGTTATTGTCTTATTCTTTGTTAGCTGTTATTGGGCTTTTAGGTTTTTGTGTTTTCTGTTCTTGTGATAATGTATTTGCTGTTAACTGTTATTGAAAATTGGAATGTTAGCATTTTTTTTGACAGTCAATATTCGGTATAAATTGAAGATCATTGGACATTGGGGTCTACCACTACTAATATGTTTGTCCCGTATTCAGAGAAGGATTCCATTAACATATACCCATCTCAGAAATGAGGTCAGGACAATTCAAGTATATCTTATGATTATCCTTTGTAATAAATTCCATTTTTTTTATGAATGTATATTTAGAATTATCTTAACTTTTTGTATGAGAATAATGTTCCTTGTTTCCCGTACGAACTGCATATTGAATTAAAATAATTCTTAATATGACAAATAGGAAAACATATGGCCAGGAATATCTGACAAGGATCTCAATTAAGGACTAGGTCCTAACAACCACTTAACCTTTTATATAACATCATGAACATGGTACATAGACTCAGCTCTGTGATTCTTTTCAAAGCAGAACCAAATGCATTGTACAATGAAAATTCCAACCATGTACTTGGGTCCGCAGCTGCACATAACTCATAACAAACAAAGATTTATTTCGTTTCAAGCCATTGTTTCCCCACTAAACTATGTATTCTACTTACTAGTACACTTTGTACAATCAAAAACCTCAGCTGATTAAAAATTGTTCAAATAAGGCCTTTGAAAATAGTGGAATAATTTGCTTTTGGAGTGTCAAAATTCGTTCGAAGTACTTGATAAATTGCATGCTTATAATTGGTGCTTTTGATTTTTCTACCCTATATACCACTTTGCCTCATAGTCTTATTAAGAAAAATTCTCACACCTCATTAAATGGTCATTTAGAAAAAGTCAGAATATTCAAACTCTTTTAGGTCATTTTTTTATTAGCAACAAAGGGAGCTTCAATCAATATATATAAACAATACACCAACGTTTCATGAGAACTGTTGAAAGCATTTTGAGTTATTTTTGAAAACTATCAAGTACCACCTTTTTCTACTGAATAAAGTCCCTTAACTCAATAACATAAAATCTAAAATTAATAAAAATCGAAAGGGAGTTTACAACAATAGATATAAACATTTCAGCAAAGTTTCATGAGAACTGCTGAAAACATTTTTTGTGTTAATGTCTGAAAACTGGAAAATCCCCCCTTTTAATTAATGAAACCCGTTAACTCGGAAACGTAAAATCTAAAATTTATAAAAATTGAAGGTGACCTCATGTTAATAGATATAAACAATTCACAAAAATTCCTTGCTTTGTGAAAGCATTTTTGAGATATTATCTGAAAATTGAAAAAAAAACACCAATTTTATTGAATAAAAACCCGTTACCCAGCCGAAACTTAAAATCTAAAATTTATAAAAAAAAAAAAAAAAAAAAAGGGAGCTCACGTCAATAGATAGTTTCCCAAAGTTTAATGCAAATTGGTTAAAGAGTTTTTGAGTTAATGTCCGACATGGTGACAACAGACAGACAACAGTATACCATAATACGTTCCGTAAACGAGCGTACAAAAAATATTATAATATATTGAGTAGTAATTTAAACACATTCTAGATACATAAATTAATACTAAAAACAAAGTCATAGAAAATGGAATACATTACAAAGGATTATATCCGTAATAAGAAATACTGATTTGTCAAAGACCGAATTATTTTAGTATTTCATTTACTGTTATCTGTTTTTGTCCATTTTAATTCCTTGTTATCTGTTATGAGCCAAATCAATTTGCTGTTTTGCTGTTATTGGGACCCCCCTTGCCCCCCCTCTGTAAAAATATAATAAAATATTCTATCTGCATGTCTATATGTAATCATTATATTGAAATATGTATATATTTGAAATTTGGGTAGTGAGAATAAAGACATATCATAAAAAGACCCTCCCCCCCTTTGAAGTCAGTGGCCGCACAATATCCAAATCGTTATTCAAATTTTAATTCAATTAACCAATTAGTCAATCACTAATAACAGACGTGGTATACTATTTTAAATACAATAACCTAAGGATAAGGACAAGTTTATACAATGAACATGTAACTAATTGCCAATCGTTTATCTCGAGTTGGATTTCTTTGATGTATACAGGTGTGAAAATTTAAAATGAAGTACAATTCTCAATATGAACTTTTTTCTTTCTCCAATTTAGTATATGTAAGAGAATGATAATCCCGTTCTTCATAGTCGAGTTCGAGCGTTAGCGGGCTATATTCTATGTTTATTGATGTTTTAACCCCTTTTCTTCTTGAAAACCCACAAATCAACCCAGCCTCTGGAAATCCCCTTGAACAGGTTTGGACCTACCCAAAAGAGAGAGAGAAAAAAGTTAGAATGATTTGGATTCTTGTTCTCTATAAGTTGGACACAAAAACCCAGATATTATAATCATTTTCTTGTTTTTATGCGGACAATTTTTATAACTCGAACATTGTGAGCTCGAGTTAACTATCGCCTGAATTAAAAATGTGGCGTTGTAATGTATTTCTGACAAAATACAAAATACACATTACCAAAGTCAGCAAATGAAAGCTTTCAGAAAGAAAAAAAGTTTGACTTTCCAAACATATGTCAATCTTGAAAAATGTCTTAACGATAAGAGTAACCCTGCAGCCGAGAACATCAGCCTTCAAACACGATCTTATGAGGTTCATTAATATTGTTTTTTTAACTCAAAAGATGAGACATATATAGATAAACATAAATGAATGCAGTTGTGCACTCAAATCTTTTCTAGGGTGTATTATTCATTCATAATGTGTGAGATGAACATCCTTTTATCTTGTTAAATACATCGACTTTGCTTTGTCTGCCTGCATCAAAGCGTACATTCTTATCCTATGTTCAGTAATCTTATGTTCCTTGAATTTTCCCGAATGATTCATCGCATGATTTCTCATCGTCTACATCACAATATTAATAATTTTCGTCTACACCACAATATTTACAAGATTCGTCTACAACACAATATTAACAAGTTTCGTCTACATGTTTTTTTGCGACTATATTTTTCGTCATCTTCAAAAAGCAAAATCAGAAAAGGACCCAAAATGGACCCTTGAGGGACTCATGCCTTTACAGTATTCCAATTTGGAAAACAATCCAAATTTACTCCAACCCTCTGTTTTCCTTCAGAACGACTACATTTATCATTCAGCCCACATTTTCATAAATTTATACAAAAGTCCCATGTGCCAAACAATCAAACGTTTTTGAGACATTACAAAACATAAATCGCACATATTTCGTTTCTCAAGTTTTTAAGCATTCTCATCATATACTACTATAGTTAATAGTAAAGTCATTGTTACAAAACAATATAGTTGTGTACATACTTAAAAAAAAATGTATGTGTTAGTGTTTACTGTGGATATGTTCTATATTTTTATGGTTCATATGAGAAAATGTGACTTTTACGAGGAAATTTAAAAAATATTGTTTGTTATTACATTTTTTTTAAATTATCATATCTCGTATTTTATACGGTAAATTTATATTATCACATGGTATTCCTTTTTATTAATTTCGAGGCAGGTATATTTTCGATAAAAATACAGACGTATACAAATGCAATCTACATGCATATACGTTCGAATGAAAATATAACCGGAACATACAATTTTGAATGAATATTTATCTTGTGTGTCTTACATAACCTCAATTGAACTCTGAAACTGTTAAAACAACGACCGGTATCCATACAGATTACCAGTTTGAGATAACAGAAATAATGCCTTATGTCAAAAATGACAGCTTTGTTGTGTAACAAACAACTTAATCCTATAATAACTCTCGAAAAGTTGAATATTGTAAAGTGCGCTCTCGGCCAATGAAATGGTAGGATTTATTACATGTCTTAAATATGAATAATGAAATTCAATAAGAATCTTGTTTTTATAGTAAAGGATTGTCATCTCGTTTCGGCTTCTTAAAGATAAAAAAACCGAATTTATGCAACATGTGTAAGATAATTTTTTAATACCTGCCCGAAGCACATTCTATCAACATGAGAGGATTAATTTTATGTTTAAAATTGAATAAAAATTAAATTGTTAAACATACAAAAATATCAAAATAATTTGAAATTTACTGGTACACTGGTACAGTAAATTTGTAAAAGTTGAAACACATGATTTGTACAGTGATACACAAATACTTGGTTGAAGTTAGTTTTTGAATATTAACATAAATTAAACACGATCAAGCAACGCAAAAGGGAAGAGATAACATACACAAAGTCATTAAAAATTAGATATAATTCAAATCTTTCGCTAATATGCTTACAAACCAACAAACAAACCAGCTAAATTACTGGATCCGGCGCTTAATAAGAGCAGCATTTTCAAAAAATCCGATATAATTTAAAATGTTTAATCAATCATTGAATTTTATACAAGAATGCGTTTAGAATATACTTCCTCACTAAACGATTACAGGATTTACATTTATATTTCCAATTAGGATCTTGCACATTTCCTAAAAAGAAGTCATGCTATCGATCGTTCTTAATAAAGAAGAAAGGAACTATCATTCTCTTCCATGTCTACGTCTATTTTGATGTTCATTGACTAATCCGAATGCGAATTCGAAATATCGCAAAATGAACTTCTGCGTATTCATCGGGAATACTAAAATCGCAAAAATATTTATACACAGGAAAACATTATCAATATGCAGTTATCTAATCCTTGATAAATTTCCTGAATTTGCAACTTCACACTTTCAGAAATAAATCTTTTGTACTGACAAAAAAGACCTGATTTGAGGCTACATGTATGATATTTATATAGTACGTTAATAACAAAAAAACAAACAAAACATAGTTTCGAAATTTTGACAAAGTGTGTCTGTGTATTTCATCATAGTACTGTGTTAATCATTCAAAATTCGTAAAATATAGATCAGTGATTTACGCATCTGTGTTTATATTATACACCGCATATAAACACACTCAAGACAGCCGGGGGAACTATCTTATTTCCATTGAGAGTTTATCTGCATTTTCTCAAAAACTTTACAAAAAAGCTTATGTGTTATTTAGTAGCAGGCGATCAATACCGTAAAATCGACCAATTCACTCACAAACAATTGTATATGTTTGTGAGTGACTTGGTCCAGTTTATACACCAATACATTCTTTTAAAAAGGCGTTTTTAAATCCTTACAATGCTTTAAAATTGGAAAAAGGGAAAATATGTTTCCACACTCGTAACCTCTATCCTACGGAAGTTGTATATTTGTGTCATTGATGATAGACCCGGCACATGAATTTATTTGTTGGCTTACGAAAATATATGTACTCCTTGAAATTTGTAATCTGTAAAAATAAACTACAAAATTTCTTATTAAAATTCAAACAAATCTTTTTGTTTTTGTTATTTTATTTAACGATCAACGTGCAGTAAAATAAATTTTGTTAACGTCTATGTTCAACTTCCAAGCAAGGACAGAAGCTCATAAACTCGACAATAAACGCAGGACTTCGGGAATGTCCGGAGAGCCGACAACCTTGCTTCGGAAGTTGATCCATGTTATTATCGCCGCCATCTTGTTTACATTGATTGATTGATTGATTGATTGATTGATTATCTTTATTTCCTCCATAATATGAAGATTTTACAATTTATATTATAAGAACAGAATCAAGAACATAACACTAACATATTTACATATTCTAAACAACATCAAAGTATACAAACAGCAATAAAAAAAAGTCTATAGGTAGTTACATAATTACATAGGAAATAGAGTCAAAAACAAAACGTCTATAATTCACCAACTTCATACAAGAACAACATTAGTTAAGATCAAATATGTGACTATAAAGATCATAATTGAAGACCTGATATAGTGTATACAGGTTACGAAAACAAGTTCGGTCAACGTTAGGTTGGTCCCCTCCGTAAAACATTCAGTATGCCTTCGGAATATACAAATATTGTCAAGAATTTCAATAACGGCCAGGAAACAGACTAGGTCAACGTCGTCTATCGAAAAATAACCAACGTCAAGATCAACTACCGGAAGTCCTCTCGACCAATTATATCAACGTATTCCCTTATATTCAAATTGTTTAAGATTTATTAGAATATACCCCGCATACACACTGCATTGTAATCATTGTGCATTGCTATACTTGTCTTCAGTTTCTCAAATTGTTGACTGTATCGTTACGGTATCCCTCGATCGTTGAAATATGATAAAACACCAACAGAAAAACAAAATATAACAGCAACAAACCACAACTACTTTGCAGGGGCCGGTAAGGCATTCAAATTTTAGTACGTTATTTTACATGTTTGTGAGTGCTAAATCTATCTCCTTATCTCAAACTATAGAAGTCAGATACGACACGAAACATAAACATAAAAAACAACACAACACAAAGTACTCCCATTTCAGTGTCAATTCCAACTAAAACTGGTCAAAGTAAAACATCAATTATTTCACATTCAAGAGATTAAAAGTCCCAATAAACAGTCTGAGACAAGTATCAACTACTTGTTTAATGCCAAAATATAGTTTTGATAGGTTGTAGGACCATAACTTTTTACATGAAAAATAAAAATAAGATGTTATATGACTGCCAATGAAACAACTCTCTACCAGAGACTAAATGACATGATAGAAGTTAACAACTTTATGCCCCATTACGGCCTTCAACAATGAGCGCAAACAATTCAAGCGAGATTAGATCGATATCAAGCAAAAATAAATCTAACTAAACACAGACCGGAAATGTCAGAGTATTTATACACAACAAAAAAGAACTAAAGATCTGAGAGTACTTGCAGCCACATTTACTGACAGCTAGTTTAAAGCCAATATCTATGATAGAAAATCATGCATCCAAGACTAAACTATCAATCAGTACACATCCCATATCGAATGAATTTAATGTAAAGACGTCATATGTACATTATATCTATTCAAACAATAAACTCATATTTACATACAAAAGCTTTATTGCTCTAATACTGATGCACCTTTGAAGTTGCATGCAAAAGTAGACAAACCCGTGTCATAAAATAGAGAATGGAAATGGGGAATGTGTCAATAAGTAAACTCACAAAAATTCTCAATTTCGAGGCAAATTCCAAACGGAAAATCAATAATCAAATGTCAAAATCAAAATCTCAAACACATCAAACGAGTGGATAAACAACTGTCATATTCCTGACTTGATACAGGTATTTTCTTATGTAGAGAGTGGTGGATTGAACTTGGTTTTATGGCTAGCTTAACCTGTCCCTTGTATGCAAATCGCATCAAATTCTATTATATTGACAACGATGTGTGAACAAAACAAACAGACATAATAGGTACAATTGTCAAAAATAGGGGCACAGAAGTCAACATTGTGTTATAATCTCACTCACTACAAAAACAAACAAATATAGCAGAAAGAAGCACAAAGCGCATATATTCATATGTTGTACTGGTATACTACTATCCAAGGTTATGGGAGGGTTGGGATCCCGCTAACAAGTTTAACCCCACCACATTCTGTATGTATGTGCCTGTCCCAAGTCAGGAGCCTGTAATTCAGTGGTTGTCGTTTGTTTATGTGTAACATATTTGTTTTTCGTTCATTTTTTGCACATAAATTAGGCCGTTAGTTTTCTCGATTGAATTGTTTTACATTGTCTTTTTTTGACCATTTGTGAATGACTATGCGGTTTGGGCTTTGCTTATTGTTGAAGGCCATACGGTAACATATAGTTGTTAATGTTTGTGTCATTTGGTCTTTTGTGGAGAGTTGTTTCATTGGCAATCATACCACATCTTATTTTTTCATATATAAAGCACATAAGCAAGAATGAACGAAAAGAATACAAAATTTATCAGTGAACAATAACACAATGACGGGATGTATTATAAGTACAAAATCACGCCAAGTGGATATCACCACAAACTAACTAAACAGTAAAAGTAATATACTTGAGACAAATAAAAGAATACTTTGTTTCCCCAAGATATTATCATAATTTGCCAAAAATTATAAACTATTTAATACTCCTTTTGAGGTGAAATACTGAAGAAGTACACATTCTCAATTATTATTGTTTTTTCAGTTCAATCATTAAGATATCCCGTGTTTTCAACACGTTTTACGCCTGTAATGCATACAGTCAAGTAGATTTTCGGCAGTCAATTTACCAGTTTTATACGCTCCTTGAATAAAACCAAATGAATCTTTTGAACAAGCTTCTCCTGCAAAAAATAATCTCCCGAAAGGAATACATAATGTCACTTTCATGTCTTCCATGAATCCAGGTATCCAATTACTAAACGGCCCCTTAAACAAAGGATCAGATAGCCATCTTGGAATGACATAGGCGTCAGGCTCAGGTATAAAGATGTTTTTCTTAAAAAATATTTTTCGCAGAACGGACAAAACTTCGTTCTTGATATCTTCCTCTGACATTCTATCGATTCGTCTGGCGTCTTCTCCAACTAATGTTGCTTGAAGAATCCTTGATTTGGGAAACAGTTTTTTTTAATATTTACCCGTATCGTGTAGTAGCCACGCCTTGAACTTGCGTAGATTATTAGTTACATAGTGTGCTAGTGACCTAATACGGTATATATGGGGTCAATAAATTCCATATGGGGTGAGAGCGAAGCTCGAATCCCCATATGGAATTTACTGACCCCATATATACCGTATTACGTCACTAGCACACTATGTAACGAATTTATCTTACCGACTATCTGCACGTGTGAAATTAAGACTAGTGATTCTCAAAATGAGCAAGTCTTCAATACTGTTAGCATTAAGAAAATACTTCCATTGAGCCTACAAAAACAGATGCCAACAATAACGACTTGTAAGGTTTAAATGTGTTTTATGAATTTATTTCAATCTTAATCATCAATTTCTTTGTCTGTTGGAACTTTTAAGATTTTTTCTCAGTACCGGTTTGTTTCTATAAAGGGACATAACACCATTACTAACCGTGTATGAAATACGCCCCGCCCCCTTCTTACCTAATATGGAATATAAAGGGACGTAACTCCACTACTAACCGTGTATGAGATAAGCCCCGCCTCCCTACTAACCTAATATCAAATATACACGGTTCGCACGCGGAAGCTTTTAACCAATCATA
Source organism: Mytilus edulis (assembly GCA_019925275.1). Taxonomy (NCBI): domain Eukaryota; kingdom Metazoa; phylum Mollusca; class Bivalvia; order Mytilida; family Mytilidae; genus Mytilus; species Mytilus edulis. The sequence continues at coordinate 1,474,800 of CM034352.1, forward strand.
TTCCTGGAAATGTATAGGAGGTAAGATAAAAGATATTCTTCATCATCCCAAAATGTAAAAGGGAACTGGAAATACATATGTGTAAATACCCACATTTAAAATAGATCAAAGCTATTCATTTTTCAATTTGATAAAGAATGTTCAAATTGAATTGATCTACTCTGCATAACACCGACACTTACTGTGCTGATAACGTATTGGCCGACGTATGATTTATCATCGCTCGTTCGGACAGTCACATGATTACCTTTTTGATGAACATGTGTCACCACTTTATTTAGTAATAATGCACTGTCACTTGATGAACGCAAAGGTTTTGATAAAATTTTACGAAATGGATATGAATATCCACGAAGATCATAAACCATCCCGTCAACACCAGGGGTGCTATTGAGGCTTTATAATTTGGCTTGTCAGTGCCATATTTAGCTGATGAAGCATCTGGCGAGTAAGTTAATTCAAAATCAAAGTCATAATATTCAACAGCATCTTCCAACGGTGACTTTGGAATCCAACTAGATGTTTTTAACACTTGTCTAAGGGTTGTATCAGGGGTTTGTTGCGACAACATCGAAGCACGAATACAGTTGGGCTGTATCAAATTTTGAATATACACTTTGATTGGTTGTCTGATCAAATCTAAAACAGGATTATATCAGAGGCCATGAATCCATTGAGCTCCAGTCTCGACAGTAAATTCCCTTAATTTAACCTCTTTCACGCGACCATCAACATGACCCGCCCCTTCTAAGATAAGGATATTACTGTGCCCCATTTCATGTACAGGGGGGTTGCAGCTGCTATTCCAGCAACGCCAGCTCCGATTATAATTATTTTATTTTCCTATGTAAAAAAAAAAAGAGAATAAAATATATATATATGTATAACATTGGTTGCAATAAATTACATTGATTTCCGAGTTAAATAAAAACCGATAATTTCACATGTTAAATAAACGTGTTTTTTTCACTCTCTGACGTCATACAACAATAGGCGTTGTCAAGACGTCGATAACGGCGAATCAAAACATATTGTGGATGCGTAGAAAAAAGATATTTGCCATTCTAATGCAACAACGTTTGTAACGTTCATTTTGATTGGATAACGTCACTTTTTACATGGCATCAACTGACAATTGATGCTATGGGACGTACGCGCAAGCGTAGACGGCATATGACAGATTTTAATTGCATGTTTTAACGTTGTTTTCTGTCAGTTTCATTTGAATGGAGATAACAATATTGTATTTTAAGCTCCGACGGCATCAATTGGGGATTTGATGGTCGCAAATACCCGTTTACTATCTCCGCTAACGCGTCGCCAGTAAACTTAATTTGCGACCATCAAATCCCCAATTGATGCCGTCGGAGCTTAAAATACAATACAGTTATCTCCTAAATGTAATGAAAAGAATAACTAATTGAAGAATTCAAACTCGTGACAGAACAACACAGATAATAATGCGTGAATTAATGTGTTGTTCGGTTACTCGTTGAATATTTTTTTTCTATTTGAATTCTTCCATTAGTTATTCTATAAATATATATTTGTTTTGTTGTGTATTCCTGTCATTTAAAGTTGCCATTTTAGCAGTATGATTAACATTGCCATTAGGCACGAGGTTTGGTTAGTCAAAAACCAGGTGCAACCTACCATTTTTGTTTTTTAAAATGTCCTGTACCAAGTATGTCAGTTGTTATCAAATAGTTCATTTCTATGTATTTCACACGGGCGTTTCTTATTTTTTGCGCTTGTGTTTGTTGCTCCGTTGTTTTCCCCTATTAGCCATGGGAAGGTGTGGTATGAGTGCTAATGAGACAACTCTCCATCCAATTAGTTAAGTCATCATTTATGAAAGTAAATCATTATAAGTCGAAGCATTGGCTCATACCGAACAGCAAGCTAAACAGGGCCCCAAAAATTACCATGTTAAACCATCCAAACGGGAAAACCAACGGTCTAATTTATATAAAACACAAGAAACGAGAAACACTTATGAACCACATACATGTTATAGTTGATGTGTTTCACTCGGTTTTAGTTTGTAATCTGGATTTGTTTTTGTTTTTGTTTTTTTTTGTTTTTTATCTTTATTGATTTATGACTTTTGAACATAAGTATACTACTGATGCCGTTATTTGGTGTTGTCATCAATTATGCGTTTTATATATGTAGAACTCGGAGGTGCGATTGGGACGCTAAAATGCAATGGTCACGCTGAGGTACGATGGTCCATGCTGAAGTGCGATGGTCTTTCGTTGAAGGGTGATGGTTTAGCAAGATAATGAAATAGTGACGTTTTTTTTTGTTTTTTTGTTTGTTTTTTAAAGTAGATGAATGATGAACTTGGCTTGTAGATGAGCTAACTAGTGTTTGAAAGTATGCTCATGCCTTTTTACGACAAATAAAATATCTTGATCTAAATATAAATTTTGACTTCTCTTCAAGTATGCTTTAAACGATTGTGTGTGGACAATTTAATAATGAAATTACTTACTAGTATTATCCATGTTTTTGCAATATCAAGTTAATATAATGTTGTTTAATTCCCTAGATAAATCCTGATGATAAGACCGTCACTTTATCCTTATTTTATTGTGGTTACAGTGTTAATTGTCTACAAAATTTTAGGTCGAAATTACCATGACAGGTTCCTACGTGTATTTCCAAATTTGTTTGATACTCCTCAGTGGTTTATCAGCAAATGTTAAAGTTTTTGGTGGAAAACGTGGTAAGTGATATTATAAAAATCTACAAGCTGAATAATTTTTTCATCCTCGAATATAATATTTTCTGACTTCATACTAATGCGTACTAATCGGAGAATTGAGAATTTCAAAATAAGATTAAAACGAAGATTTTTGTCTTTTGTCTTTAAGTCTTTGGTTTGGACTGAACAAAAATTAGGAGCTACTTTGGAAAAATCTTATTTATGTTTTTTTTAATCTTATCATTTCATGTACATTTGCTTTTAATTAATGTCTCAGGCATAACACCGAACTTCAGTGTAACCAACATCGCACTTCAGTGTAGTTATCAACAAGTTAACGTCACAATGTCACCATCGCACTTCAACGTGCTAACCAACGCACTTCACAGTGGATCATCGTAATTCAGCGTGACCATGGCGGTGCGGAGTACCATCGCGGTTCCGAGTCCTACATAATTAAATAGGAATCACCAGTAATAAATAGTTCAGGCTAGAAGTGTACTTCTGAACGAGGACATGAAATCAAACAACATTCACAAAACACATTACAGATAACTCTTTATTGATTTTGCAGCACGAACCCCGTCAATACTTGGGATGAATGTGGGTGCACTGGACACATAAGGAGTTATTACACAAGAGTCATGTAGGTGTTATACCAGCTTTGATATACCCCTAATAGTCTTTGTTAAAATTGCTCTTTTAACAAAAATGTGCAGAATTTATCTTTGTTTCAAATAAAGAAAATACTTGTTATGAGTGAAGATTAAGTCCTGTCCAGTACTTTAGAAAAAAAATTCACTTTACAATTTATAACATCAAAGTAAATAACCATCACTGTTAATCAATCAATCAATCAAATTTTAACCTTTTTTTTACCTGTGTGCAAGCTTTATTAACCATGTAACCTCAAGTTTCCGAAATATTCTATAGAAACACCAAAAATAAAACAAATTATGGTGCCTAGAAACACCTAATATAAGTGTTTATGACTCAGAATTTATTTTACTGCAATGAAATGTAGAATTAATTTCCTACAACTGTCAAATTCAAGGCAATTTTGTTTCGACGCTTCTCGCATGTAACCGGATGTGACGAGCTATGATTTGCTGGTATTACACATTCAACCGATGTGATGCTAGAAATGAAAAGCAAACTGAATCTGCAAATGTCCATGATTTATACATTCTGAATTTTCTATTATTGCTTTTAAGAGTTACTGATAAAGGCGAATGTTTAAAAACACTTTAAATGTACCAGATTTATTAAATGTTCTGTAATGTTTATATTACTTGAGAACAAATACATGTCTTGAAATGACTGTTTTCGGTGTTACAGGATTTACTACACCATAACTGATAAATTTCGATGTAAAGATAGCTTTATTCTAATTTTTACTAATGCTTCTAACCTAGTCCATAGTCCTTGACCTTAACCACACAGTGGAGTTGCAAACAAAATGCAACTATTAACCAAACCACTGAAGTTATCTTTTCCATGAATGTGTTCTGAAATAAAAAAGAACATCAATGATGTTACGAACTATTGTTTGACGTTATGTCTAAATTCTACGAAAAACTGTCGAAATGATAAAATCAACAAATCTTTACAAAATGAATAAAAAGCCATCTTTATTTTTAGTATAATTAAGGTGGTTCATTGTACAAAACAATTTGAATAAAATAAATATTGGTCGTTTAATTTTCATAAAGTCGTTACACAATATTTACTTATGAACTTTAAACAAAAATATAAAAAAAATAAAAAAAACCTTGAACTACACACTTTATTGGGAAAACTTAATTGGTTAATATATAACAGTTTTACAAACACATATTTTGATCATGGAGAAGCTCATTATTTCCTTAACAATAAGAACAAGAGTGCACACGCTGAAATGTCTCGCCTTCTCTTTACTAATCATTGATATTACGTTGATAGACCTAAATATAAAGCTTTATTACAACTGTCACATAAACTCAACATTAACCAAGAAAACGAAACATTGATCAATGAACCATGAAAATGAGGTCAAGGTCAGATGAACCATGCCAGGCTGACATGTACAGCTAACAATTCTTCAATACAACAAATATAGTTGACTTATTGCTTATAAATTAAGAAAAACAGACCAAAACACAAACACTTAACACTTAGCAATGGACCGTGAAAATGAGTTCAAGGTCAAATTAAACCTGCGTAACAGACATATAGATCATAAAATATTTCCATACACCAAATATAGTTTACCTAATGCATATAGTATAAGGAAAACAGACCAAAACACAAAAACTTAATTTTGACCACTGAACCATGAAAATGAGGTCAAGGTCAGATGACACCTGTCAGCTAGACATGTACACCTTACAATCATTCCATACACCAAATATAGTGAAACTATTGCATATAGTATAAGAAAATCAGACCAAAACACAAAAACTTAATTATATCCAATAAACCATGAAAATGAGGTCAAGGTCAGATGACACCTGCCAGTAGGACACCGAATATACTAGACCTTTTGCTTATAGTATCTGAGATATGGACTTGACCACCAAAACTTTACCTTGTTCACTGATCCATGAAATGAGGTCGAGGTCAAGTGAAAACTGTCTGACCGGCATGATGACCTTGCAAGGTACGCACATACCAAATATAGTTATCCAATTAATTATAATAAGAGAGAATTTAACATTACAAAAAATCTTAACTTTTTTTCAAGTAGTCACTGAACCATGAAAATGAAGTCAAGGACAATTGACATGTGACTGACGAAAAGTTCGTAACATGAGGCAACTATATACAAAATATGAGGCATCCAGGAATTCTACCTTCTAAAATATAAAGCTTTAAGAAGTTAGCTAACGCCACCGCCGCCGCCGCCGGATCACTATCCCTATGTCTAGCTTTCTGCAACAAAAGTTGCAGGCTCGACAATAAAACGATCTGCTGACTTTTACAGAATTTCCTCTCTGTAGCGTTTTGTATCAATCTCAGGCGCTTCTAACGGATACTACCACTAGTAATCCGAATTTAACTTGATCGGACAAAAACGCATTAACGCTGTTTAAATGAGATTAATCGTCATTTGATAAAGATTGACAAAAATTAAAAATCATTTTTAATTTATTTCAATGCATATCAAATCATTTTAATGCCAGTCAAATAGATTCGCTTGCAGTCGTTCAATTTAATTCAAGTTGGCGGTAAGTTACGTCAAACAAATAGGCCACGCCCCCGTTAAACTATTTCAAACTGGTATTAATTCGTTTTAAAACGTGTTGAGACCCGAGCTTTTAACAGGTAAATCACTCAAGCAAAACAACATCGATGTATCTTTCGTTTATTTGTTTCAAACTTTATCGACTTATATATGGGCGTTTTTCAATAAAAGCGTTCCTTTCAGACCTAAAAAAAATGGAAAATCAACTAGTCTAAAATTTATTTTCAAGAGTTATTTTGAATACCTCTACTATAGACTTGTTTGTAAACAAAAAGTGCAATCTTAAATACTCTTTAAAATTATATTATTTTCATAATTTGTGTACTGTTTCGTAGGGGACTTTTGTCCCCTACGAAACTGCTTCTAAACACACATATTTTTGCAATTTTAAATGTTTCCTATAGACATTCCAGTTTGTTTACTTTATATACTAGAAAATCTCCTTTTTCTGAATTGGAGAACCATTTTTTATCGATAAAGATTAGACAGTACTTCACATATGAAGGTACAACTCATGTTACGTAGTGGACATTTTGATGCGTTTCGTAGTTGACAAAACCGTTTCGTAGTGGACAAAAAGTTTCGTAGTTGACATCAACCCTATTCTATGTTAATAAAAACATAATAAAAATTACATGAAACTAACCTTTGTTATTTGCTTTGCACGAATATAATTGAAAAAAGAGTAAAAAAAGACTGCATGGTAGTGGTAGTGTCCACTACGAAACGTTTTTCTCCCAAACTTGTTTCGTAGGGGACCGTTTCGTAGGGGACGTATTCACATGTTTTATTTTTTTCTCACAACCCCAATATTGCAATAGTAACAAGACTGACTGTATTCATCAAAGCGTTATTAAGCTGTACACTGATATTTTTTTCATAATTTTAAAACCAGTTTATACTGAAGGAGATTTTACCCGTTTCGTAGTGGACATTTACAAAAATACGGTATCACTCTGGTCCATTTGATGTGCTCAATTTTTCTTACCAACAGTTTAATTGCCGTTATAAAAGCATCACTTCTTTTGTAAGACCCTAATGTTTATATCTCTTGCAAACAAAAAATTACATTGATTTTATAAAACTGTTTATAAGCAAGTTTTAATGACTTCGTTTCGTAGTGGACATTGTGTTAGGGACACACCTTCTAAAATAAAAAATCCTATGTTAAAAGCTGTTTATTAAAATATGTTGGCTCTAAACATACTTTTGAATTATTAAAGAACTTATATTAAGTAAAATTAATATTTATTTCTACATTTTTTTACGATATTTGAGAGTATGAATGTTGAACAGGCGGTCTAGGGACATGCCATTTTGGTTGTTTTGGACCATTCAGGAATCAATATCTTATCAATCCCTCTAAAAAATAAACTGTTTCTTTTCTTAAAAATGTTATATCTAATTCAATGTACTGACTGCACAAAAAATTACTTGCAAAGATCAAACACATTTTTTTTAAAGTGGCTGGGACAAAAAAGTACGTTTTTATTGAAAAACGCCCATATATAAATGCGTGTATTCTTATTAAAGTCATATACTTCACAATTTAAACAAATAAATGATCAATACACGTAACATATAAGGAATTTAAATAAAAACAATAAAATATTGATGCACGGTTTAAAAAATTCAAAACTTGTGAATCTGTTAACAATAAAATAGTTAGATGTTTAACATATTTTTAATTTGCCCAAATGCAGTAGATCTTTATCTCACATATTCGTTTCAAAACTTGCTGAGTGCTATGAAAACTTGTGACATGTAAGTAATGTATGGTCCATTGCAATGACTTACGAAACTTTAGGTATTCCTGTATATTTCCGTTTCTCTTTTTCTGTCTTACTATAGTGTACTCGTAAATTAAATATAGACACGGAAATTAAAGTAACTTTCAAAAATTATTTATTTTTCACATAGTTTAAATCGATGTATCTTATATTTTCGGTCAACAACAAATATTCCCAAGCTGTATATTGATATATGAAATAGCTTGTAATAAAAACAATGTTGTGTTAAATAATAAAATTAATGAAGATACTGCTGACATTTGTTGAATTTAATAAACAGTTAAGTCTTGCACAACATTGTAAATGAAGGAACAGCTCAATAAACTTTTAAAACTGTGTCAAATTGTAATATCGGTCACTGACGCGAAACGGGCGTAAATTGTGGAAAAGCAGCACAATACGAAATTGTGAATTGTGGTTCCGATTTTGTACAGGGATTAGTGTGCTGTCATGCACCGTGACGTACACAAAGTCTTGCTATGAACATATATTCTGTTTATATGAGATAAATTTTAGTCTGCGATAACGATGGGTTGATTGATTTAAGTTTTACAACCTTGACTTGCTCTAAGTCGACATTATCTTACGTCTAATGCATTTAAAAAAAAAACGTATATTTACGTTTAGGGCATTTAATATAAGTCTACCTACCAAATTAAAATCAACATAAACATTATTAAAATAAACAAGAATGGAAAAGAAACAATTATGCATTGTTGCTCTGATATAATTTTTATTAACTATATTTGAGCGGTAATGTCTTAATAAAAACTGATTGTCGTATACATAAAATATTTCATCTAGATGCTTTCGTTGAAGTTCGCGTTACATATCAAAATGAATTTCATTGGTTGGAACGTTTGCAAACTTTCAATCCAGGTGTTCTCATCGAGGTCCGCTTTCATGTTTCAATTCAATACACAATATTTCATCTAGGTGCTTTCGTTGAAGTTCGCGTTACATAGTAAAATGAATTTCATTGGTCGGAATATTTGCAAACTTTCAATCCAGGTGTTCTCATCGAGGTCCGCGTTCGTGTTTCAATTCAATACACAATATGAAGTCCAATATGGTAAAAAAAAAGAATTTTAAACTCTACGATGTCCGAGTAAATAAATAGAATTTAGAAAATAAAACACTTTTACGATTCTTCCAACACAACAAAGATACTATCTTTTTCGCCGATGAATAATTATTACTATAATATAAGAACTAGGATTTGTATACTATTCAATTTGGGAACAGTACCTAACAATATATATGTTCCTGATTTGATTTATTCCTCGAGAAAATAAATTTGATTTATTCACTTAAATCAATAATTGATCAACTTGAACTTTGAAAAAGTTACATTAATATATCTTTTCGCATCCTTTAATTTAAGGACTAGTCCGCATATTTCGTCTGTTCTCGCTTCAAACCAAGCCATCATAAATACATCAGAGAGTACTAAAATTAAAGCATTTATTTAAAAACAATGCCCATCTAACTTCAAAGTATGAGGTAAATCGATTAGTTTACGCTAGCCAAGCAACCAACAGACAAAATAAATCTTGTCTCCCCGATCGAGACTATCTATAGACACGGAATAAAAAATATGGAAATAATAGCATGTTAGCTATAGATTGGTTACAAACACATTTATGCAAACATGAAGCAGCTGTTTCTTTACTGAACTGGTCAGTGGTAATACAAAACCAGGGTTTCAAAAAGATTAAGAAAAAGAAAAAGACATTTAAAATTTATAAAAAAGAAATCAGAAATAGTGTTTAACTGAAATTGAACAAAAAAGAAATTATATAAAATATAGTCTATAATATGTGAATATTTATTTAAGAAAGCTAACAATAAAATGAAAGAAAAATATGTGATGCTTAAGAACATTGACCTGGGCCGTAGCAGCCTTGTGTTGGAAATTTTAAAACAAAGTTGAAACAAAGGCTTGTCTTCATATCAAATTGTTTTCACGGCGAATGTCTTGCAAGAAGCAAACTCCCATTACTCCGGTGTCGCCCCTGCATGTTTTTGCGTGATCCATGCATGTTTCTGATTTACTTGTCTTTTGTTCATTTACTGTCCTACTGTGTGGCTATAGTCTAAGCGTAAATTGTCATTTGAAATACCAGTGACGGATCCAGAAATTTTCATAAGTGGGGGCCCACTGACTGACCTAAAAGGGGGCCCGCTCCAGTCACGCTTCAGTGATTCCCTATATAAGCAACCGATTTTTTTTCCCAAAAAGGGGGGGCCCGGGCCCCCTGGCCCCCTAAATCCGCTTCTGAAAAAGAAATATATACGTTACCGCTTGATAATTATGGAAGTGGGGTAACATGAGACTTTATTTATAAAAAGTACAAGTACAAATAAAATAAAAAAATATATATGTAACATATTATTTGTACACCAGTTTGTTGTTAGAACGATTAATAGAGATATGGGATATGCAATTTATAAGATAGCTACAGTTGGACATTTAACTACATCAAAACCAAATACATCAAGCAAATTAATTGTGACTAATGCTAATTATTCGAGTATCTTTTTATTTCTAATGTGTAGTCAGTTTACTAAACGACGGTTCCCTAAATAGGAAAGTTTTGATAAGTATAATTATCACAGTAACATTTCAGTCTCCTAGTACATATTTGTTTAAGTCCTAAAACTTTTGTTCTTCTGGAGAAAATTCCAACCATAATGAAATAAGGAGGTGCGGTAAAATTGCCAATTAATCAACTTTCTACCAAAATGACGGAAATGTTAGCTTGCTTACATTGCTACTTCATTTTATATCTCAAAATTACCATTCCATTATATGAACTGTATATTCAAAAATATGTTTTGTCACCAATATCCTAATAGAGCACGTATCATCATACTGTTTCACCCGTGTCCGTTCTACCGTCAATCGCGCACTTGGTGTATACATATAGGGTTTATACGGCTTATTATTAAGGACTGAGTGCTGTCTTTTTGCTTCAGGTTTAAATTATGTACCTGGTGTTACCAAAAATGTACTCATATTAAAGGTGCGCATTTCGTCTTGGTTTCCTTTATTTTTTGTTCATGACAGGTTGCTGGATTAGACGTTTTGATAAAATATAAAAGGCACGCAGACTCCGGCTTACATCTCCTACATGTGGAATTTCAAGCTGAACCTTTTATATTTCGCATTTGCAGTTTGTTTTACTTAAAGAATGCATGTATGATCTCAAGATTTGTTTCGTAAATAATTTTCCACAAATGACACTGTTGAACTTTGTGAAATTTTGCATACAATTTGCACTGTTTGTCCGACTTACTGAGCTTGTATTGTATTGTCCCGAACATGCATGAACTATTTGCTACTGAACGTAAAACAACCATCAAAAACCGAGCAATTATAAAACTGTTTACTGAATCATATTTTTAAAGTACTATATTTCTGCATGGATGAAGCAACGACACCACCATTGCCTTAAATGATGGAGTAAAAAACTCAGTAATTCAAATGAATCACACGTGAAATTTTTCATGTTATTTTCACGTGAACTTTGCAAAAATATGAAGGTATTTTTCATGATTTTAATTAAATTTTAGAAAAAAGATATTATTTTAATAATGTTATTTTTGAAAATAACGTGCATTTAACGTGTACCAAAGTCCGGTGATTTATGCATGAACCATTATCATAAGTTTCACGTGTAACCAACCAGTATAAGCAAGTTTCAAGTATAATCCTAGTACCCGATCTATGTGCATTGTATTGTCAAAAACAGCCCAGATTTATGTAGCAGAATCATTCTACTTTCCAATAAATAGCTTAACGATTACATTATCACAACTTTGTTATACTGCTATATTTTGTGTCAAAAAAGGGGTCTTACTGAACCTACTCCTTTGTATTTTATCCTCACCAGGTAGGTGAAATTATGTATAAAATTAAATTTAACGAAATTGCGAAAATGCATTACGAGCATATTCTATAATTTTAAGTTTGAATCAAGAGTCTTAAACTTTTTCAAATATTGAATACGCAACAAAATCTCTGTAATCTTACCCATGTATTATTTATGTTTATGTCAAAGGCGTTTGATTGGGTATTAGTTAAAGGTAGGCGTGGTTTTGGGTAACTTTCCTCCAATCAACTGGCCTATTCGACAAACATGTGTGCGCTGATGCGTGTAAACTGGCTATTGTAACGGCACGTGTCATACATCAGAATCTATCGTGCGTGACCAATGTTTATTGTAAAATTTCTTGTCATGTGAGCAAATTATCAGACATACAAGTTCTAAAGGTTACAACTTAGATTTGCTTTTTGAAAGATTATTTTCGGCAGTTCTCCTGATATACGATGTAAAGTGTTATAAGAAAAACAAGACTTTAAATGAAGGATGCATATTAACAAAGAATATAATCTGGGACTATGCCAGATATAATACATGTATTTTATGGATCGGATATTAACTATTATAACATGTTCTGGAAAAATTTAAGTGTCCGATAACTTGAATTACCTGATAAGGTTATCTCGATCACTTTCGACAAAATATTATTGCATGAATGGTAAATCGTTGATTTTTATTTCTAGAAATGATTTGTGACTGTTATAAGTAGAGACAACTATATGCATTCTGGTTTACGTTTACAATGAACACACTATACAATTTTCTGAAATATCAATCATTTTTGGACAGACTTGCTTGTTCCTTGTATTTGTAAAAAATATAAGACGTTTCATAATATTTGAATACTTCAAAAATGCTTCAAAATACTATAGGCCTGTATTGTTTTTTTAGGGTAAATGACCCCCCCCCCCCCCTAAAAAAACAGTAAAATAATTGTATATTTAATTTGAATAATTGTTTTAAAACGTAATAGAAATTAAGGTCAGCCAAACCCAAATTCAGCAATAAGGAGTGTCATTCACCGGGTTTAACTTCTTTTAGTGGTTTTGAACTCAGTCTTGTTTTGTTCAATAAATAATAGTGACTGATCCTCTTATCTTGTTCAATAGATAATAGTAAAATTTACTTTCCATATACATGTTTGACTTCCTAAATAACACTAGGAAATAAAATTTGTCACAATTTCGCTTTTGTCGTCTGCTCAAAGTTAGTTTAATTTGGTATTGCAATATGCATATGAGATACTTGTCACTGAACGTTGAACAAACAGTAACTATCCACCAATCCATCAGTGATTGCGATACCTCTTATACATACCCGTCTTTTTGTCACATGTTTGGTACTATTCTTTGAACAAAGCTCGTGTTGTAAACCGAATTTGTCCTACATTTTAATTGTTCTTGTCAAGTACTACATTCCTTGAACTGGTTTAAATGTTAAACTAAATCCTATGAAATCAATTTGGTGCATTGGTTCTTTGAAACACAATTTTGTTAATTTGAGCGTGTCAACACCTAGTCTAGTAGTGATTTCGGTTTGTATAATCATACAACAAAAGTTTATATTGGTATTATATTAAGTTATTGTTTCATTTTACATGTTTACCATTGGTGACATCAAATAAAATGTGTTGCAGGTTGAACTAAGCAATACGAAATTTAAATGTCATATCCATATATATGCAAACTAAAGGATCTAAACTTTAAATTATGTATGTTTAAACTATAATGAATGCGGAGCGGGGGGTATTGTACGAAGTCATCCAGACTAGCCGAATTATAAATCCTAGCCTCCGTATGATACTTTGATGTCAAATGGACTACAGTTAAAAAGTTACATTTACTACCAATCCATGCAAAATAGTAAGATGTATGTTCCTGAGCGTACTATGCACAAAGAAAAGGGTTGTGGTGTACTTTTGAACTAAGTATGGTAGTATGGTTGCCATACGCCTTCATGTTACAGAAACGACCAATATACACTACAACAGAATTACGATTTCAGTTGTTATAGTTCACACACAAATTAATTGGGCTAGTTTGAAATCTCCTGCATGGTTTATTCCCTTGGCAATCATATTCAAGAAAAGTTGTAAATCTTGAATATTCTGTAACATCTGTATGAATCTTGATTGAGACGTAGATTCACACAGATACCGATCATTGTTATCTTTTCTTCATTTTAACAAATGAATGTCGGGGATTCGGAATATGGCAGTTATACATGCATTCTCAGTTTATATTTAGTTTGAAGCATTATCGAACTAATACGACTTTCATCTTTAAAATTTACTTTGCACTTATTATCTAGTAAATGACATTACATAGGAATAACTTGTGGTGTATTCATGTATACTAGTATGCAATAATAATAAAAAGAAACCAACAGCACTATTTGACGAAGACGAAATTAAGGATTGAGTTTTAACGTCCAGTGACATATATTACAATGATGTCGAAACAGAACTTGAAATTGACAATAGGTATTCATAGAACCGTCGCTTTTCCAAAGAATTCACGCTCAGTTGCGATTTCACGTGCTATTTCACAACCTCGGGTTCGCATTATAGTTATATTTGTACAAAATAATTAACAATAAAAAAATTGTGATGATTTCTTTAACTGTTCTTGAACGTTCTAGTTTTAATATAAATCTGTGATTTTTCTATATTCGTACTTTCGTCGAAGCAAAGCAAGTTCGATCTAGACCTGGACATTTATGCATTAAACAATATTCAATCGTTGTACAAATTTATTGTAGAACATGTAGAAAAATCCGTCTTTTCGGATAAAAAAAATCTACTTTGTTAACTTGGATAGAAAACTAACAATATAGTTTATCCTATTGAAACATGAACGCGGACTCCATTGAGAACACCTTGGATTGAAAGATTGCAAATCTACTGACCAATGAAATGCTTAAGATTTAGAACGCGGACCTCAGCGAGAATACCTAGATCGATAACACACTGTAATCTTTAGACCGTCGAACAGATAGCGATAATTCCAGACTTCTTCTTCTTCTTTTAGTTCAAATAAGGTCACAATATAGAAGAATACATGCTGCCAAGGAATTGTAAATAAGGAATTGTATATTTACAATCCCTTGATGCTGCTGTACATGCCTGATTGACAAAGATTTAATAAAATTGAATTATTCATAAAAATATGTATTACAATTTAAGTGTTTCTATATTGTGATTAAAAATATGCATTTTATGTACTTGTTTTGGTTTGGATTTGTTTATTCAAAGCTCGCGAGAAACGCTGATCTCTTAAGCCGGTAACAGTAGTGGTAGATATTCACAGATTTTTTTTTACATAAAAACACACTATTACATATACATGTGACAATAATTTTTTAAACCAGTTTAGACTTAGTGTGTATATGTCTCCGCTGATAATAATTCTATGTTAGATAGACATAATCATTTGGAATTAAAAGTTGTATAGTTATCAATAAGTACATTTTCAAAATCATTTATTTATTTAGACTTGATAAGATCTACATGATTTAACGAATAAATGTAAGAAGATGTGGTGTACTTGCCAATGAATTAGATCACCGTACATCCTTCAACAACGAGCGAAAACCTAACCGCTTAAACATTTATAAAATTTCGCAAAATTACAAATATGAATAAAAACAATTCAAACAAGAAAACTATCGGCCTGATTGATGTACAACACTTATAGAAAAATATAAACAACAACGACAACCACTGGTCACAGAAAAGAGGGGTTTCAAACCATATGTCCCAATTGAAAAATAATTTCGTCAAACAAACGGGAGGTCTTATCTACGGAACAAAACCCGCATCCGCCACTGTACAGTCTCCTGGCTAGTATACCTGTAGGATAGTCAAAGATAATGGCGTTAAACAAATATTTTCTTTATTTATGTTTTTATTCCATTCAGTTCTTCAATTTATCGATTGATTAATAAAAATATCGAATCAATTATTTTAGTTAATCTACTAGTAATTAAATGTCAGTACGATCTTTTTGATAAGATTGTAAGGCCTATATTGCTATATGGCTGTGAAATTTGGAGATTTAGTTTTATTGATGCAATAGAAAGTGCATTTCAAGTTTTGTAAACTTTTCTTAAACTTGAAAAAAATCAACCCCAAGTTTTATGGTTTATGGAGAGCTAGGCGCTTATCCTATGTCAGTATATGTGGAACACCGAATGGTATCTTTTTGGTCTAACATTGTAAACAGTTCCGATAGTAAATTATATAGATATATTTATAAACTCAACGTAGATGGTGGATTTACTTTCGATTGGTTGATTTGTATAAAAAATATCTTGAATAAATATGTATTTTAAAATATTTGGTTAAATCAGAATAACTATAGTTTTAATCCAAAAGGGTTAAAGTTGAGCATTAAATAGAGATTTTTTTACCAATTTCAGCAGACTTGGAAATCAGAAATGGAATATTCTCCAAAAGTATTATGTTAAAAACTGTTTAAAGAAATCTTTGAATTTGCAGAATATTTAGACTTATTACGTTATAAAGATAAGATAACGTTGTATATGTTTAGAACTGGAAATCATCGGTTACCTATAGCAACCGGTAGATGGCGTAGAATTATGAGACAGGAAAGGTACTGTGTACTTTGTAATTCTCAAGAGATAGGTTGATGTATTTCACTATATTCTAAACTGCACAACTCTAACAGAAAGTAGAAGACCAGTGGCGGATCCAGAAATTTTCATAAGTGGGGGCCCACTGACTGACCTAAGAGGGGGCCCGCTCCAGTCACGCTTCGGTGATTTCCTATATAAGCAACCAAATTTTTTCCCAAAAAGGGGGGGGGGGGCCCGGGCCCCCTGCCCCCCCCCCCCTAAATCCGCCTCTGAAGACCTTTTCTTAAACCTAACTATGTAAGCCGAGTAAATGTTTCGAAATTGGGCACTTTATTTATTTCAAAAAATATTGTGTTTTGAAAAATTTGTGTAAATTAATTTGAATTATATATACATAAAAGTATGTTCTCCAGGCTGATCACCAATCTCTCATTCTTGTTGCTCGCTTTGTGCAAACTGGTCATACGCAAAATCTGTATGTTAATATTATATGTAAAAATATCTTTCTTTCTACCGTTCACTTGGTTTTATAAGAAATAAAGAATCTAAATTAAATAATACAATTAATTTTATTTAGTTTTTCGGATTTAATTACCTTAAATTAAAGGATGCGAAAAGATATATTAATGTAACTTTTTCAAAGTTCAAGTTGATCAATTATTGATTTAAGTGAATAAATGAAATTTATTTTCTCGAGGAATAAATCAAATCAGGAACATATATATTGTTAGGTATACTGTTCCCAGATTGAATAGTATACAAATCCTAGTTCTTATATTATAGTAATAATTATTCATCGGCGAAAAGGATAGTATCTTTGTTGTGTTGGAAGAATCGTAAAAGTGTTTTATTTTCTAAATTCTATTTATTTACTCGGACATCGTAGAGTTTAAAATTCTTTTTTTTTTTTACCATATTGGACTTCATATTGTGTATTGAATTGAAACACGAACGCGGACCTCGATGAGAACACCTGGATTGAAAGTTTGCAAATATTCCGACCAATGAAATTCATTTTACTATGTAACGGGAACTTCAACGAAAGCACCTGGATGAAATATTGTGTATTGAATTGAAACATGAACGCGGACCTCGATGAGAACACCTGGATTGAAAGTTTGCAAACGTTCCAACCAATGAAATTCATTTTGATATGTAACGCGAACTTCAACGAAAGCATTTAGATGAAATATTTTATGTATACGACAATTAGTTTTTATTAAGACATTACCGCTCAAATATAGTTAATAAAAATTATATCAGAGCAACAATGCATAATTGTTTCTTTTCCATTCTTGTTTATTTTAATAATGTTTATGTTGATTTTAATTTGGTAGGTAGACTTATATTAAATTCCCTAAACGTAAATATACGGTTTTTTTAAATGCATTAGACGTAAGATAATGTCGACTTAGAGCAAGTCAACTTAAATCAATCAACCCATCGTTATCGCAGACTAAAATTTATCTCATATAAACAGAATATATGTTCATAGCAAGACTTTGTGTACGTCACGGTGCATGACAGCACACTAATCCCTGTACAAAATCGGAACCACAATTCACAATTTCGTATTGTGCTGCTTTTCCACAATTTACGCCCGTTTCGCGTCAGTGACCGATATTACAATTTGACACAGTTTTAAAAGTTTATTGAGCTGTTCCTTCATTTACAATGTTGTGCAAGACTTAACTGTTTATTAAATTCAACAAATGTCAGCAGTATCTTCATTAATTTTATTATTTAACACAACATTGTTTTTATTACAAGCTATTTCATATATCAATATACAGCTTGGGAATATTTGTTGTTGACCGAAAATATAAGATACATCGATTTAAACTATGTGAAAAATAAATAATTTTTGAAAGTTACTTTAATTTCCGTGTCTATATTTAATTTACGAGTACACTATAGTAAGACAGAAAAAGAGAAACGGAAATATACAGGAATACCTAAAGTTTCGTAAGTCATTGCAATGGACCATACATTACTTACATGTCACAAGTTTTCATAGCACTCAGCAAGTTTTGAAACGAATATGTGAGATAAAGATCTACTGCATTTGGGCAAATTAAAAATATGTTAAACATCTAACTATTTTATTGTTAACAGATTCACAAGTTTTGAATTTTTTAAACCGTGCATCAATATTTTATTGTTTTTATTTAAATTCCTTATATGTTACGTGTATTGATCATTTATTTGTTTAAATTGTGAAGTATATGACTTTAATAAGAATACACGCATTTATATATATAAGTCGATAAAGTTTGAAACAAATAAACGAAAGATACATCGATGTTGTTTTGCTTGAGTGATTTACCTGTTAAAAGCTCGGGTCTCAACACGTTTTAAAACGAATTAATACCAGTTTGAAATAGTTTAACGGGGGCGTGGCCTATTTGTTTGACGTAACGTACCGCCAACTTGAATTAAATTGAACGACTGCAAGCGAATCTATTTGACTGGCATTAAAATGATTTGATATGCATTGAAATAAATTAAAAATGATTTTTAATTTTTGTCAATCTTTATCAAATGACGATTAATCTCATTTAAACAGCGTTAATGCGTTTTTGTACCCTATGGAAATTATATCAAGTGATGGTATCAAACCTGGAATGGAATTCTAGACAGTATTCCTACACAAGTAATTCACATCTGGCATTAGGCATTACTGAAACTACCTGGTTTGAAATGTTACTCTATTGATAATGTAAGTGTATGGACAATTTAAATTTTTTGTTGAAACAAATTTAAGTTTCAAATTTATGGACGAGCTTCATATGTACCACACATATTTGATAGTGAATGGCAAATGGCTTATAACATCTTGTATTTGTCTCCAGCAATTATCGTGATGTTTCTTCAACTTAAAATTAAGTATTCTACTGTTATAGTAAGTGTAGAACATATAAATGGAAAGCAAAGAAATGATAATAACATTTTACTTGTTCTATATTTTTTTAACGTGTAAACGTTTAATATTCAAAGCAACTTAATATCAACAGACAACTATATATTTTGGATTTAATTACTTTGTATTGTTAAAATTTATCGATTGTTGGTCTTTCTCTATATCCTTGTGGACGAAAGGACCTGGCAGGTTCGGGGTTAAAAGTCACAAATTCAGTACAGACTGAAAGAGTAAGCTACTGACATGGTAGATAAACAATTTAGTCCACTCTCCCATCCGTCCTTATATATTGTTTGTTAAGATGGTAGCTCATCAATCTTGATGAAATGAATGTTACATGAGTAAATGAAATTTATTCCATGAAAAAAAATATCTGTCTAATCTAAAGACGGAATACAAAGACTTAAAAAAACATTTACTGATAGAATATTTCTATAATGTAGGCATCCGCCTTATCCTCACTCCAGTCAAGTCCAAGATCACAAATATAAGGGTAAGATAAAAGATAAAAGATAAAGGTTGTTTGATAAAAATATATTTTGGAAAGATGGTAACTGTACTACGGAAATATGAATTTATTTGAACGAAGAAAAAAAAACCAATGAATTGAATGAACTAGGCAAAGGGAAACAATTCAACGAGCATTAAATACTAATTACTATTTGCAAAAAAAAGCAAAGACACTGTGCTTTGAAACAGGAAATATTCAAAGTTGAGAAAAAAAAAAGAAAAAAAAAAATATTAAGTGAAAATCCTTTTGAGCCAGTCGTTTTCCTGAAAAATTGACAATATTCAGTTCTTAACGTGCTAATTTAATTCGAATTTAGAAATTCGTTTGTTAATTTAAGCGACAGATTCGTGAAAATAATTGACTATTTAATAAAAGTTAAAATTAACACAAATTGTTACCAAATTAAATCACTTTCCAAAACATTTTTAATACATGTACAGAAAAGAGGTTCTCAATATTCTTGAAACTATTCTGTTTGTTCATTTCCGTCCAAGTGAGAGGTTTAGCTAGCTATAAAACCAGGCTAAATCCATAATTTTCTACATAAGAAAATGCCGATACCGAGCCAGGATAATGACACTTCGTTTGGTGTGTTTGAGCTTTTGATTTTGCAAATTGATTAGGGACTATCTGTTTTGCATGTTCTCGGAATTCAGTATGTCAGTAGTTTTACTTTTATATATAATATAAATCCAAAATTAGTAATTCTTAGTTAAAAAGAGTATTTTTGTTATTTTTAAAAGATAAGAAAGTAGAAAACATAAAAAAGATAAAGAGTTTCTGGGATATCATAGCTTGAGAATTGAATTTTAAACCTGATGCCTTTTGTTATCTTTATTCATGTGTTTCTGTGCCTTATACGTTCTCCTATTTATTTGTATTGCAGTCCTGTAATATTACGTTGTCATTTTAATGTTATATTTAACATTGCAATTAAAGTGCGAGGTTTGGCATGCCACAAAACCAGGTTCAACCCACCATTTTTTCTTAAAAAAAGTCCTGTACCAAGTCAGGGAAATGGCCATTGTAATATCATAGTTCGTTTCTGTGTGTGTAACATTTCTACGTTGTATTTCCGTTGTGTCGTTTGTTTTCTCTTATATTTTAGTGTGAATTCACATTACTATGAGACGTGTCACGGTACTTATCTATCCCAAATTCATGTATTTGGTTTTGATGTTATATTTGTTATTCTCATCGGATTTTGTCTAATGCTTAGTCCGTTTCTGTGTGTGTTACATTTTAATGTTGTGTTGTTGTTCTCCTCTTATACTTAATGCGTTTCCCTCAGTTTTGGGTTTGTTTGTTTAGCAGAACGTATTAGGCATAGAAACACATAAATAATAGATAACAAAAGGCATCAGGTTTAAAATTCATTACGTCAAAAACGCGCCTCGTCCAAAGAAGACTTACCAGTGACTCCCAGATATAAAAGTTCGAAAGTCAAAAAAAGGGGGACAAAGTTATACAGCTCTGAGGATCAAAAGTTGAAAAAGGTTGTGCCAAATACGGCTAGGTTTTTTGGCTTGTGATAAGAACATCCTTATTATATAGAACAATTTATGTTATTGCAAACATAAATTTTAGCAAATGAATATAAAAGATTTACATGATCAAAATGACGTTAACTAATTACAGAAAACAGAACCATAATACATAATGCATTGAAGGCAATACTCTTCATCATAAATTAGTTCAGTCGAAAATACCTCCTTACTTTAAAGATCAGTGTGTACAAATAATTTCTTAAATCTATACCAAACCAACCCGAGGATATCATCAGCCCAGTAGTCAACACTTCGGTTTTGACATGAATATCAATAATGTGGTCATTTTTATAAATTTCCTGTTTACAAAACATAAAATTTTTCGAAAAACTAAGGATTTTCTTATCCAAGGCATAGATTACCTTAGCCGTATTTGGCACAACTTTTTGGAATTTTTTATCCTCAATGCTATTGCAAAAAAATAAATGTGTTTTTATTTGATAGATGCGCATGCTTTTGTGTTTTTTTTTTTGTAAAATTGTAACATGGTTATGACTGATGTATCCATATTTTGACTATTTTATATATTATGTCTGTTTAGTACACGCATCGTTGTAAATATAACGGAATTTGATGAGACTGTCGTACAAAGTGATCATATAAAACCAGATCAATCCACAATTTCTGCAAGTAAAAAGTTGAATAGCATTGAGGATCAAAAATTCCTAACGGTTTTTGTATAAATGGCAGCAAGTCATCAAGTTAATAGATACATCATGCAAAGGAGGTGATGTATAATGACGATGACCATGACTGCGTCTACGTCGAGGAGTAGAGTTTAAAATATACATCACATTCACCGAGCTTCAGGATGGACTAGAAAGATTACCTATACAATCAATTTTGTCATTGCAACTATATGGTGTCGTAGTTTCCAATTGTCTAATCCAGAAGTCCTCTTTTTGTCTACGGAGAGGCGTTGCAAGTTGGTGATTGTTGTGGTGTATTTTTTCTATAATGCAAACTGCCATAACATTCAATTGCTTTAAAAGATGATGCTGTGTGTGGAAAGCTTTTTCTAAAAAAATACAGTTCACTTGAACATACGTGAATCAATATAGGGTTTTATTTCTAAAATCGTTTGATATTTCTTTAACTTTTTATTTCAATATTAAAGGAATGACTGAAATATTTTTTCTGTCTATGAAGAAATAACATAAAAAATTTGGTGCACACTGAATAACGCGCGTAGCGGGTTATTTAACAGTGTGCACCACATTGTTTATGCTATTTCGAATAGACAGAAAAAATATTACAGTCATTTCTTATAATTTAATTCTAAATTCCATTTTAAACCGTAGAAAACCATGAAAAAATGTTGATGACGTCACGGTCACATGACTAAATTATGGGCTCATCACAAAATGATGTCAGCCAATCAGAAGACGCGTTAAATCCAAAATTAAATTATTTATTATTATACTTTAAAAATATCAATACTCATTAAAATAATATGATTTCATATTCTTGTTCAAAACAATTACGGACAATAGCCGTGACAGTGAATAAGGTTTTATTTGAAAATATCAATCTTTATCTACCGTGTTAACATACTAAATGCTTGTTTTATAGGCAATAAAAACAACGTTTTGCTCAAATACTTCAATTATTTCACAATAAGTTTCGATAGTACATAGTCCGTAATGTTTATTTCTTTTTATAAATATTATTGCAATGGTGATCATATGACTAAAATAATGTTTATAGATTTCCAAATCTCTGCTGGTGGACAATCTGTCCCCGAGGATTCTACCAATCCGGTAGCCTAACAGCATGAAAACTAGAACCCCGATTTTGTTTTTTTGTCCATAGATGTATGAGTTTTGAACAGCGGTATACTACTGTTACCTTTATTTATCACCACCGGACCGGAATCTCTGCTGGTGGACAATCTGTCCCCGAGGATTCTATCAGTCCGGTAGCCTAACAGCATGAAAACTAGTACCCCGATTTTGTTTTTTGTCCATAGATTTATGAGTTTTGAATAGCGGTATACTACTGTTGCCTTTATTTAACACCACCGGACCGGAATCTCTGCTGGTGGACAATCTGTCCTCGAGGATTCTACCAGTCCGGTAGCCTAACAGCATGAAAACTAGTACCCCGCTTTTTTTTGTCCATTGATTTATGAGTTTTGAACAGCGGTATAGTACTGTTGCCTTTATTTATACAAGGGGAGATAAAAATTATTAGGTTGGTATTTAGTAAACTGTCAAATCTTTTGTCAGACTCCATACAAATGCATGTAAAGTACTTATAATCACTTTTTTTGTTTGGGACTTTAGAACCTTTCTTTCAGTTTTTTTCAACAGATAATTTCTCTAAAACTGCGATGTGCAAATTCTATTTAAGATAGCGCCGAAACTTGTTTTATCATGTCGACTGTGCCTTTTCTCGCATTATATTTATAAAGACGCAAATCAATTACCCCTCTATAGTTTGTTACTCTAAAGGGGATAAAATTCAGGGATTCAGTTAACCTAGCTGAATTAGAATAATGCAAGTCCTAGAATATTTCAACATTATTGAAGTATTCATAATTTCAGACTATTATCAAGAGTTATGTACTTTTATTGAAAACAATATTGATATCATATTCGATACAGTTATATGTTAGTGCAAAACATTTCATCTAAGGACAAACATTACATAAATAAGGTGAACAATTATAATTGTCAACAAAACATGACTTAGCATTGAATACGATAATTTATTAAATCACATTCAACAACGTGGCGTCACATCAGATTGCAAACTCAGTATAACGACACAAAAAGGAGGGGAGCTGCCAGATACCAAAGCAAAGGAATGCTCAAAGTTAGGAGTTGAGATAAATTTACAACGCCATGGCAAAAAAAGAAAAACGATGACAAGAATGAAAAAAGTACCCAAAGCACATGATTTAAATTTAAAACTTCTCAACACGAATCCCATCAAACACGGCGTCGATCTTAGGTGCTTCGGAAGGGTAGACATATTGTTATCTATGAACCTGTATTTTACAACGGCAAAGCAATTTGCAATGGTGTGAACTTCTAATTATCAGTTGTAATTTATCAAGCAGATCACGATGGTCATTTTGCAATAATTTTGACCAATGGAAAGCCTGAAGCTCTTTTCTAAAACAATCTTACGACAACAATTGGTCGTAAGTTATGAATTTCGACTGCTATTACTGAGAGCAAACTCATTGTAACCTACTGATCTGATATAAAGTCATCCTTTACACTTATCTTGGCGCCTTAACCTAATGTAGATTTCATTCAACAATGTCATTGATAAGACGTGTCATAATCTTGAGTTGCTTTTTTTTTCAGATGGACTTATTCTATACAATATATCGTTAAAAGAGATGTATGCTATTATAATAACAGCTTATGTCGGATGTCATAGTTGGTCATTCACTCCCAAAACCAACAACGAACTTAAGAAAGGACTGCAGGAATAATTTACCAACTTATATATTTCTGCTCTTTGGAGCCCCTCATAGCCTTCAACGTGATAACGGCAAAGAGTTGGCGTATAATGCCATATAATAACTGAGCTTAAATCATTACAAGTATGCACAGTGCGAGTAATGTTTCATGGGAAGACATCCAAGAAGTCACAAGATTTTGCCGTTTGTGCAAAAGAAATTCTTCTATATTTTTCCTATACTTTTGGAAAATGTTTAGACAATGAAGTAGTAGTGACAGCCATTTTTATTCAAAAAGTTTCACAGTAGAAGACAAATTGGTTTTATAGATTTCCAATCATATTCAGATGAAAACTATAAATTGCTTATGGTGTACCAAATCACCTAACAAGACTTTGGGAATATAACATTTGTAACGCAATATGTGCTTTAGATCTAGAGGTGACTTTTGATTTAGTGGATGTTAAATGGATGTTTGACGTGTTTGAGTTTTGACTTTGCCATTTGATTAGGAAATTTTCATTTTGAATTAACCTCGGAGTTCAGTATTTTTGTACTTTTACTTTGTAAAACGTTTGTTGCGACCCATAAACTTGCAAATTGACAATGGTCGTAAATTTACAGCTTTGATTAAATCCAACTTAAAACTAAAGTGCTCAGAACTGGTGACTTTATTTCAGGTAGCTGACATTTTAAACTTCAGTTCTATTATGTTATTACTAGTATTATATACCTAATGTATCCTTTACTTTAAATAAAAGTCAAAACCATTTTCAGGACTTAAGCGTGTATCCTAGGATTTATGAAAAACGCATTATGCTATTTAGGCAAAATAAAGGCAACAGTCGTATACCGCTGTTCAAGATGACTGACTATAGGTCTTTAGCTTATTGCCTAGGATTTAAGCTATATGCATAATTTCACTGGTTGCCGATAACACACATATAGAGATTTTGAGTGCAAGCGTCTTTAATAAAATAAGTCTGATGATATTCAGAAAGAAGATGCATGCATTTATATTAGGGTGTCAGTTGATATAAAGATATAAGATACATGTATATGTGGTGTACAATTAGGAGTCCAATCCTCAAAATCTCTATATGTGTGTTATCTCGTCTAAACATTTTCCAAAAGTATAGGAAAAAAATAGAAGAATTTCTTTTGCACAAACGGCAAAAATCTTGTGACTTCTTGGATGTCTTCCCATGAAACATTACTCGCACTGTGCATACTCGTAATGATTTAAGCTCAGTTATTATATTGCATCAGACGCCAACTCTTTGCCGTTATCACGTTGAAGGATATGAGGTGCTCAAAAGAGCAGAAATATACAGTGAAATGCAGTCAAGTTTAGCGTTTGATAGTTCATTGAAAACAATCTGCCGTATCACAAACAAACAACTTGTAACGTCTCATTTCATTGGTTGAAAGATTCAAGTACAATCCACAATCGTTGTGTGCACGTGAATTGACACAGGTGACTGACTATGGAATGTACTATGTTACTACGAACGTAAAAAAACAAGGATTTGACAATGCATAGTTTACAAATCTTTGGTCAAAAGAATTACATAAATGTTTTGTGAATTTAAAATAGTTGTGTCGAAATATTATACCGCAGCAGCATAATTATCTTGTACTACATTATGAAAAATATATGGATAAAATAAAATACATGTGCCGTTTTTATACGGACCACCTTTAATTTCTTCCAATGTCGTAGTTGTAATAAGGATCTCATGATACTGATCCATTACAATAATTAGAATAATTGATGAAGGGTTTCACATTCCTCTTAAAGTGTTTTCATGCTATAAAACGAACATACCGGTAAAATGTTACACTTGCAGTAGCTAAGCGTTTGGTCATTCAGAAATTACGTATCAATAAATACGGAGCAAATTGTCCACGCAATATAGAAACAAAGCAACAATAATCGTATCATTTGTGCACGGGAAAGCAGACAATGTACTATCATGGTCACCACGAAATTCAAATGAATTCAGTGAAGGCATGTTGGTGTAAAAAGGATTGATTTGTTACATCGGCGAAGCTTTTTCTTTTGTATGTGTGGAACTAAAATTTTTTATAAGGAACAATGTAAATGTACTTTTTTCGATTTCAATTGGCTGAAAACTTATCTTTTAATTTCATACTAAAACAATAGATGAACTATCCCTCAAAGTGACGTGTAGTATGCATGCGTATTTAAAATGAAATACAAAATCATACATGTAAGATAAACTGAGAATCGAAATATTAAGAAACTACTAATAAGGATGACTGAATGCATGTACAAGAAGGGACCCAATCGCTTTTTATCAATACATTTAATGAATAAACTGGCTCTTAAAAACTGATTGTTTTCTATGTAATTTTTTAAATATTTACAATATATAATTTACGTTCGTTTTTCAACCGAGAATAGCAAAACGGTTAATTATAAAATTCATAAAGTATATCGCTGGAGTTTATAAAGTATATTCCTTCCACTGTGCCATGGTTTGCCATCTCCATTTTCCCCTAAACAACGTATGGTTGGTTACATGTTCCGAATTTACTTAGAATTCCGGATTTTTTTCTCAAAAATAAGTTGACTGAATCAGAAAAAAACTCACACTTTTTTTAGTCGAATACCTAAAACTTGCGAAAGATATGAAAAGGCAGGACGAGCAACTTGGTAAAAATTAAAGGCCAGATGACGATTTATGTAAAAAAAATTCCGGACAAACTAATAAAAAAAGGGTAGGACCAAATAGACCGAAAATAAATAGACAGGACAGAGATTACAACAAAAAAAGGAAGAAAATGTTTCATCCAAGTCCCCCTCCCATCAAAATAAAATGGTAGATCTCTGCATTCAGAACCAAATGAGAACACAGTTGAATTGAAACCTGTTACTGTACTAATAAGTTTTAAAATTTTACTATTGCACAAAATTATGAATTCAATGACTTTAACATGCACATGTATAAAAGCTAGAATTGCTATGGGATAATCAAGAACACAATCACGTACGTGAATACGACGATGGAAGGTTATAACAACCTTGACCGGCTACGTGAACACTGATCAGTCCATTTAACTTATAGTACGCGTGTTCTATTTTCGCAGGTGTGCGGTCGAAGGTTTGAATTGACCAATGAAAACGATCGTTTCTTTACGAGTTAATCTATTAAAGTTTGTTTGACTGAGTACGTCGCACTACCTTTCGCTAAGCTTTGCCGCATATGAGTGTATAAGTTGGTAAATTATTCCTGCAGCCCTTTCTTAAGTTCATTGTTGGTTTTTGGAGTGAAAGACGAACTACGACATCCGACATAAGTTGGTCTTATAATAGCAGACATCTCCTCTAACGATATATTGCATAGAATAAGTCCATTTTGAAAGAAAGAAACTCAAGATTATGACACGTCTTATCAATGACATTGTTGAATGAAATCTACCTTACGTTAAGGCGCCAATATTAGTGTATATCAGATCAGTAGGTTACAATGAGTTTGCTATCAGTAATAGCAGTCAAAAATCATAACTTACGACCAATTGTTGTCGTAAGATTGTTTTAGAAAAGTGCTTCAGGCTTTCCATTGGTAAAAACTATTGCAAAATGACCATTGCGATCTGTTTGATAAATTACAACTGATTATTAGAAGTTCACATCATTGCGAGTTGCTTGGCCGTTGTAAAATACAGGTTCATAGATAACATTATGTCTACCCTTCCGGAGCACCTGAGATCGACGCCGTGTTTGATGGGATTCGTGTTAGTCCGGCCGATCGTTAAAAAAATTGCTCAAATAATGAGGAAAGCACCAGTTTTTGCATGATGGTACATTTTTGTGTACTGAGCAATATTAGCTATGGACCCACCCTCAAAATTCAATATGGCGGCTTATTTCAAGATGGCTGCCGTACGTTCTAAAATGTTTCCAGTATTACACAAACCACAGTGGATTTGATGCTGGAAGCACAAAAATCAACATATTTGAATGACTTGGTGTACTCTTGCAAGATTTTGTTTTGATCTATCTTTGAAATACAAAATGGCGGCTATTTTCAAAATGGCCGCCTTAAAAAGGAGCAAATATTCATTATTGAGAATTGACCTGAATATAAGCATTTTATTGATATATAGTGTCATTTAGTATCTGTCCTTTTTGATTTTGCCTTGCTTGTCATTTCATACACAAAGTAGAAGTCTTCATAAAAAGCTGCAGAAGTAGCTTTCATTAAAAGCTGCACTATTTGTTGTCTTGGGTCACACATAAAAGCTGTGATTTGAGATATCAAACTGTGAATTGAGAATCATTTAAACACATATCAGTGAAATGGCAGGAATTGGGGACAACAAGGACAAGAACATTGAAATGGCAGAACATTAATCACTTGGGGATATGGAGAAACCCACAGCTGAACTCGGACGCTTTAACAGAGGACAGCTCAGAAATGACTATTAAACAATTGTACCAAGAATTTTTAGCAGGTAGTAAATTTAATGCCCAAATAACAGCTGAGATTACCGCAATATAAAACAGAGCGAATCATCGCGAATTGATAAAATATGTGTTGGTCTCATTACGTTTCAAGCTGAACAGAAAGAGGCAATGCATATTAATTACGAACAGATGAGAGCAATATCTCAGCAACTTCAGCAGTCTGAAGACAGGATAGACCACAATAATTGCTTGGCGGAATTGATGGTCAGACCAATAAGATATTCAATGCTGTTGTGAGACGAATGGACAAGCTGACAATTCCTGAGGAAGTAGACACAGTTCAATTTAAAAGTGCATTTGAACAGCAGGGTACCTTCCAACAACTGGCATCTGTTGTAAATGAATTAGTGGACAATCGAAATAAGAAAGTTAAAATTCCTGAAATGGACACATTAGATGATTTGACCTTAGCCAGTACAACGCAAGTTTACCAAAAGTACACAACAAAATCCATGCCTTGGGTCTTTCCCCAATTATAGTTTGCATGAACCAGCAACCGCGCCAACTCTGTTGAAGGTGTCTTCACCTTAAGTCAAAAGTCCTATGTCAGGGTTTTTGGCCCTGCATGAAACAGTTCAAATTATTCAACAACAATCTCCAATTAAGAACATACTAAAACTCTCTAGTACTTATCAAGGATACCAGCAACAGGCTTATGTGTCGTCTTACGCACACTTACCATCTACTATGAGTCAATAATATTTGGTTCAGAGCAGCACACCATTACAGGAACAATTGACTGCAAGAGGATTCTATCAAGTTTCTCCAATGCTGAATGCAGTTCCTACTTACGGTATCATCCCCGTCGATTCAATGGCAAATCCCACATTTATCACTCCAATTATGACAACCTCGTCAGCTCCTGGAACTCTAACAGGCTTCCCATATAGACAGCAAGCTGACTCCACTGGCCGGTCCAGGAAAGGGCAGAGGAAACCAAAAGAGTGTGGCAACACCTCTTCTTCAGACTCCTCATTGGAGAGAGAATATACCCGATGGCAAGAAAATCTTGGTGCAAGGGACCGGAGACGAAGCCCACAGCTCCCAAAAATTAAAAAAAAAACGCAATTGGAGAGGATCCATGACTTGGGAGGCGTTCAATTACCAATTTGAACGATTTGCCGGTAGATGACAATGGGAAAACAGAAAAATGTGTGTAGGCCCCATATTGCAGGCCGATGTTGGCTTTGAGTACGCTCGCACAGATGATGATTCCAAGGCCTTAAAAAAAGCATTCATTTGGAGCAGCGCTTCAGCAAGAAAGACGATCAAACCAGATTGGAACCGAAGCATTCCGTCGAGAATGTAAAGACAAAGATTCTTCAAGGCATGTAATAAAGAGGAACCCAGAAAATTTCAACAAGGCGTTGAATCAACTAAAAACCTCAATAGCAAACCAGATGGCGATCTATGAATCAAAAAGTGACAATTATAACCATCGACAAGTCTACTTTGCTGATGGCGCAGTATCACCGACCGATAAAGGAAATATGAGCAGACCTTTGGATAATGAGGGGCATAACCTCGCACAAATTGTCACAAAACTAGCTGATATTATGCTTTCAACTAATCAGCATAGCCGTGGATTGGCCGATCAGTATATCCTCGGATCTTCTGATCAAATAATCATGGAAGATCACCAGTTCAATGGAAGATCACCTGATCAATATACACATGGAGGATCTCCTGAGCAATACATTCGCGGTAGATCGCCTGATAGATTACACCCAAGCTTAATGCCTATCGATCAGCAACACCCCTCACTAAGGTAGAGATCATATAGTCCCTAAAGACAACGGTTAGCATCTCAACGGGCAAACTCCAGAAATCCCGGTTATTTCAGACAACGATCACCTTCACAAGGATACGGAGCAAATCAAAGTGCAACTCCAACAATGGAGTCTTTAAACAGCAAAGGGTCGGGCCAGTAGGCCAACGCACGATTCCAAAGTCCATTGGCCATGAAACATCACCTCATCACAAAATCGAACAGAGGCCCACGGCCTCGTCCGATATTGTCATCAGACGAACCATTTGAAAGAGCTTAGCAGTACGAGGTACTATACATGACCAGAATGTGAGCATGATTGTGGACACTGCTGCAATGATAACATTAGTAAATGAGAAATCAATTCCGGCAGAAAATGGAGATTTTGAGAACGTAACGCTACGTGGTTTGTGTTAACAGCTTGTTATTAGGAAGACTATAAAGAACGACTCTCGACATTAATAGAGTAAACAGACGATGTTATACTTAGGCTAGATATTTTGGACACACTGAGCGCAGTGATAAACCTGAGTACTCCCACAATTACCATCAACAATAAAGTGATAAATGCGGCATTTGTTAACGGTGGAAACGAGATTTCAACTCAGCAAGTTTGCTTAAAACGAACCATCACAGTTCCACCAAACTCAGAAATGACTGTTACCATTAAAACTAATAAAAGTGCTGACCAGGAGTGCATTTTAGGACCATGCTCGCTGAATAGTTGCGAATTGGTTTCGCACGTCGTTGGAAAAGGAAATAGTTGCCCCTTAACCATTTTAAATGATGGCAATCGCCTATTTCGCCTGAAGAAAGGTAAACCTATTGATTACATAGAACAATTTGACGATGTAGTGGGTACGGCAGATGAAAACGCGATAAGTGACATAAGACGTTACATTGAAGAGACACGAGACAGGGTGCCATCGGCACTGCCTCAAAGTTCAGATGAGTTACCTACTATTCCACCACATTTAACCGACCTATATTAACGTTCAATCGACTCGTTTCAACCTATTTAATTCCAACCATAAAAACTGAAAGCGTTTAAAGAATAACATGTAACATATTGATTAACATTTTGAATTTCACTATTTGTTTTTGTATATGCAGCCATATTTGCAAATGAATAATTTGGTTATTTCTATTACACATACATTTGCAAATATGGACTTCATGTTCTTGAATTTGTTATCAATTAATTCTAAAATAATTTTAGAATTAATTGATAACAAATTCAAGAACATGAAGTCCATTTTTGAAGAATCATGACTTTAATTTCCGAAATTATATAGAATACCTTTAGGACAATCTTGAATTTTATACCGTTTTTCCGCCATCTTGAAAATGGCAGCCATATTGGATTTTTCAGAGTGGGTCCATAGCTGAAATCAAAGGGTATATAACCAAGAACTACTATGCAAAGTTTCATGCTTTCCTCATCAAGTGAACAATTCTGCTCTATATCTGCACCAATCGGCCGGACTATGTTGAGAAGTTTCAAATTTAAAAAAAATTTTGGGACTTTTTTTGTCTTGTCATCGTTTTTCTTTTTTTGCCATGGCGTTGTAAATTTATCTCAACTTATAAGTTTGAGCATTCCTTTGGTATCTGCCAGCTCCCTCCTTTTTGTGTCCTTATACTTTAAGGTTGAGAGTTTGCAATCTGATGTGACGAAACGTTGTTGAATGTGATTTGCTTAATAAATAATTGCTTTCAATGGTAAGTCATGTTTTGTTGACAATTATAATTTTTCACCTTATTTATGTTATGTTTGTCCTTAGATGAAATTTTTGCACTAACATATAACTGTATCGAATATGATATCAGTATTGTTTTCAATAAAAGTACATAACTCTTAATAATAGTCTGAAATTATGAATACTTCAATAATGTTGAAATATTTTAAGACTTACAATATTCTAATTCAGCTAGATGAACTGAATCCCTGGATTTTATCCCCGTTAGCGTAACAAACTATAGAGGGGTAATTGATTTGCGTTTTTATAAATATAATGCGATCAAATGCACAGTCGACATGATAAAACAAGTTTCGGCAATATCTTGAATAGAATTTACACATTACAGTTTTAGAGAAATTAACTGTTGAAAAAAAAACCTGAAAGAAAGGTTCTAAAGTCCCAAACAAAATAATGATCATAAGTACCTTACATGCATTTGTATGGAGTCTGACAGAAGATTTGACAGTTTACAACATATCAACCTAATGATTTTTATCTCCCCTTGTGAAAACATTATTTTAGTCTTATGATCACCATTGAAATAATATTTATAAAAAGAATTAAACATTGCGGACTATGTACTATCGACACTTCTAAATTATCCAATAAGATCAATGTGTTTTAATAGCTTATAATAACTGAAGTATTTATAAAAAAACTTGTTTTAATGCCTATACAACAAGCATTTAGTATGTTAACACGGTAGATAAAGATTGATATTTTCAAATAAAACTTTACTCACTGTCACGGCTATTGTCCGTAATTGTTTTGAACAAGAATATGAAATCATATTATTTTAATGAGTATTAGTATTGATAATTTTAAAATATAATAATAAATATTGAAATAAAAAGTTATAGAAATAACAAAAGATTTTAGAAATAAAAGCCTATATTGATTCACGTAGGTTCAACTGTACTGTATTTTTTAGAAAAAGCTTTTCATCACAGCATCATCTTTTAAAGCAAATGAATGTTTTGACAGTTAGCATTATCGAAAAATATACCACAAGATTAACAATCCTCAACTTGCAACGCATCTCCGTAGACAAATAGAGGACTTCTGGATTCGACATTTGGGAACTACGACACCATATGGTTGCAATGAAAAAACTGATGGTAAAGGTAATCTATCTAGTCCATCGTGTAGCTGCGTGAATGTGATGAATATTTTAAACTCTATTCCTCGACGATGACGCAGTCATGGTCATTGGCATTATACATCACCTACTCTGCATGTGGTCTCTATTAATGACTTGCTGCCATTTATACAAAAGCCGTTAGGTATTCATCACATTCGCAAGAAACTTCAAAACTACATCCTCTATTCAATTTAGAATTGGAAACCATTGTAACAAACCCTCGTTCAAACCATTACAAACGTACAGTTATCATTTCGGATATTGCAAGTCACAGACTTTTAAAACCAGTTCGCATTGGAAAAGATGAAAAAGAGAAAAAAATATTTTCTTAAATTTTCCTCCTCCAACAAAAGTCTCGATGGCGTAGGGCAATATCCTTCATCATAAATTAATTCGGTTGAAAATACCTTCTTATTTTAAAGATCAGTCTGTACCAATAATTTCTCATACCTATACCAAACCTATTGCAACTAAAAAATTTAATTACAACCGCGTTTTGCAGGTTCTCAATATTGACGACTTTAAGTCTAAATCTCCTGATTGCACCTGTGCTAGTTCCCAATTCAAATATAATCCGACAGGCCACGTTATTACCGGAGACCTCAACATTGTCAATAACACTTTCCTTTGAAATGTGTTATCCGAAGGTCTGAAATATCCTGAGCCTTAATCTATCAATTGGCAATACAACTTCAAAATGCTGATGGATTCAGTCAAGAATTATGCCAGGCAATGGGCTAAGAGCAAGAAAAAAGACGGATATACTTTTCCCGAATGGATTACGCCTGTGAGGTCATTGATACAAAACAAAACTACGAAACTAAGACCCAAATGTTGCAAAACATTTATCCTACTTCCATGACAAATATGATGTTGTTCCCGCAGAAAAAGCCCCAACAACATCATTTTTGTGTGTTAATCTCATTAAGGTACTGCTTGATACATAAATGAGGTATTGACAATTCACTTGGAAACTCAACATATACTCTCACAACAACCACCAAAGTTGAAATCCCAGATAATCATAAGTCTGTTCTATGTTACTTTCGAAATTTCAACCAAAAATGAAGAGCTGGATCTTCCATCACTGTATTGGATACCTAAACTACATAAGTGTCCTTACAAACAACGGTATATTGATGGGTCTTCCAAGTGCTCTACGAAACCTCCTTCTAAATTATCAACATCTATTGTATCAGCAATCAAAAACGGGCTTCAAAGTTATTGTGAAACTGCCTATTTTTAGAGTCGGTGTGAATCAGATGTGGAAACAAAAAATTCCAAAAATCTTTTAGAGTAGATATAATATCGGACTCTTTTATCTTGCAATAGTATTACAACATTTGACTTGTCTACACTTTACACAAGTATTCCTCATTCCAAACTAAATGACAAATTGAAAAGGTTGGTATTGCTTTGATTCATAAAAAAGAATGGCGAACGTAGAAACAAGTATCTTGTCTTGGGGAGGGATAAATCCTACTCTGTAAAGAATCACTCTGATTCAAACAAAAAATTCTCTGAAACTGACATTATCAAGATGCTTAATTTCTTGATTGACAACATATTTGTTACGTTTGGAGGACCTGTTTTTCGACAGACTGTTGGCATGGTAACCAATTGTGTCTTTCTTCTTGCTGTCTTGTTTCTTTATTATTATGAGGCTGACTTCGTACAGGAACTTATGAAGAAAGATAAGAAGTTAGCAATATCCTTTAACTTTACTTTCCGCTATAAAGATGATGTTCTCTCACTAAGTAATTCTAAATTTTGCGACTGTGTTGAACGCATCTATCCCATCGAACTAGAGATAATAGTTATAAAAGGTACTAGGATTATAATCTAGTACGTCAGATGCGCGTTTCGTGTACATAAGACTCTTCAGTGACGCTCACATCAAAATATTTAAAAAGCCAAACAAGTACAAAGTTGAAGAGCATTGAGAATAAAAAATTCCAAAAAGTTGTGCCAAATACGGCTAAGGTAATCTATACCTAGGATAAGAAAATCCTTAGATTTTCGAAAAATTCAAAGTTTTGTAAACAGGAAATTTATAAAAATGACCACATTATTGATATTCATGCTAACACCCAAAATGTTGACTACTGGGCTGGTGATACCTTCGGAGACGAAACGTCCACCAGCAGTGGCATCGACCCTTGCCCAGTGGTGTAAATAGTTATGAAAGGTACCAGGATTATAATTTAGTACGCCAGACGCGCGTTTCGTCTACATGATAAAACAGATACAGTTAAGTCTGTCTCATATCTTGACTTACATCTAGAAAGTGACGATGAGGGTCGGTTGAAAACAAAACTTTACAACAAAAGAGATGATTGCATCTTCCTTAATGTGAACTTTTATTTCTATGTAGCAACATCCCAGCAGCGCCTGTATACGGAATATGTACGTCCCAATTGATACGATATTCCCCGGCTGGTATTACCTATCATGATTAAATTTTTCCTGATAGAGGGTTGCTGCTCGCAAGGAAGATTTTAAACAAGGAGTTTCAAATGGTGAAGCTGAAATCCCTCTTCGTACATTTTACGGACGCCATCACGAGTTGGTTGACTGTTAAGGAATAACCGTCTCACAGATGACAACGGATATATTCCTTGTGTCGTAACTACAATCCACTTCCCTTTTTACCACGAATGTGACCTACCGAATTAGCCTATTTACCGGGTTTGTAATAGCATGAGCAATACGATGGATGTCACATTTGAAGCAGGATCTGCATACCCTTCCTGAGCATCTGAAATCACCCCAGGTTTTGGTGGGGTTCGTGTTGCTTAGTCTTTAGTTTTCTATGTTTTGTTGTACTATTGTTTGTGTGTTTGTCCTTTTATTTTTTAGCCATGGCATTGTCAGTTTATTTTCGATTAATGAGTTTGCCTGTTTCTCTGGTATCTTTTGCCCCTCTTTTATCATCTTAACAATAGTACAAATATAACCTATTAATAGATAATTGAATCATTGTATATAAATGAGAAGTTTTTAAAAGAAAACTGCAATGAATAAACTAAATAAATAATTATTCAGTTGATTGGTTAATTGATTGATTGATTGATTGATTTTATTGATTGATTGATTGATTGAGTAAAAATGGAATGTATTCTAGCACACATCATCGAATAATGAAGACTGTTTGGTTTACCTAAATAGTTATCTCATATATAGTTTATTGGGTGAACAGGAAATATTCAAATAAAGTCAATGATTTCAACTTTGCAGTCAAAACTCAATGTCCAATTGTATCTTCATTGGTTCACATCACATCATTTTGAGTGTATACACCAAACTGTCCAATTGTTTAAGATTGTCAAACAATATAAAATGTTATGGAACACATAAGAAAATTTAGGGTCAAAGTCAAGGTCACACCGTTGTATTCGTTCGTCAAATCAGAAACATTATGAATGAATTAGTGATCCTAAAATTAATTTGAATAATTATACACAACTGTCATGTTTTATGTTTTGTTTGTATATGGGTTCTTTAGGTGACAGGGGAAAGTATAGCGCTTACAAACATGTTTAACTGCACCACATTTTTTATGTGCCGGTTTTATGTCTGTTACGACCAGAATCACCTTTAAATTGTAGCTAACAAATAAACTCATCATAGATAACAAGACACAAATCAATAATAAAATTTAACAAGATTTATTATACAAAAGTTTACAAAAAGTATTACACAAATATCACTGTCTCAAAGAATGAGTCCAAGGTGTCAGACCACCAATTAAAAATCCCTATCTGTTCAACCAAATTTTCACAGCTTTCTAAATATTTTACCTTAAGTTTAACTTCAAAGAAACCAGATATATCCTGAATTGTACATGTATCAGCTTTCTACATGCCAATTTTCACCATATCTTTAAAGCCTTTCTAACAAAATAACTGACCTTCGAACAGAGGTACTCCACAAATAGCCCCTGGTTTTCTGGAAATCTTTAATTAGTATACTATGGAGCGCAATAATCCTCCATTTTTAATGAAAACTCATAGATAAAGTAAATTTTGGCTCAAAATGGTCTACATGTATTTCTTTTTCAACAAAAGTTTCATTTCTGCAAATTTGTTGGTTAGTTTAAGTAAACATGGACATCAAAAGCACTATTTTGTGTTAGAGTAGGGCTACTTTTACGTTCTAAATTGGAGGGAGTAATTGGTGGTCTGACACCTATCTGTATCCGGAAATCATCTCGGTATCCAATCTCAATAATATGTTCACTAAGGTCACAATCCAGTATGATGTTGTTTGTAGAATTAAAGTGTCAACCCAAATGCTGTGAATACTAATGTCCATCGATGTCTAAGTCTAAGAGTTTAACTTTAGTGTCTGTATATATATAGTTGTCACGGAAATTTCTAGAACTATCTAGAAATAGAACGTCCTAGAAAGTTACAACGGAAGTTTCTAGTAAAATGTAGAAGTTTAAATAACACATCTTTTATTAGGATCATTCTGTAATCATTAGTAAGTCAAATGAAAAGTTCAAATCATTCTGTGATTGTTCCAGTGATTTCTAAACTGCACAGTTATAAGATTAATTTGTAAACCACTAACAGGCCACACAACACAAAATATTCCAACATAATAAAATATAACATAACAGTCATATGACACTGTTGTTCGATGGTAGCTGTCATTCAAATGAGTGTTTTTCAGCTTAAGTTCGAGTGAATCAGTATGGTGGTGCTTTCGTTTGCGTTTCCCCTCTTTGTGTTATATCGGAGCGTTTGAAGCTTATATTTAATGGGAAATTTGATCACTAAATTTAGTTAGGCCTTATCGTGATGCGTTGTCATTTATTGCGAAAATGTTGTGTTGGTCTCTCAAAAGTGTTATGTACATTGGTCTTTACATTCTATGTTCCGAGCACAACTAACGAAGCTTGTTCAAGAAAAAAAATATTCTTCTCGGGGGAAATGATGTCATAAATATACAAATACATGTTAACTATCTCTGGATTGATAACTGTTCTAACTATCTATTGTTCATTGTTTATTACTGATGACAACATAATAATTGATTCATTGTATGTTGCTTGCTAAGATCAGCCCCCAAAAAACAATTTGTTCAGACGAAATATAACCTTCAACTCGCTCGCATCTGTAAAAGTAATTGTCTTCTTCAAGGTCAATGAAATGTGTTACTATATGCAATATAAACTACAATTACAATACTAGTATAACAAAGAAGACGTGGTATGACTATCAATGAGGCAACTTTCCATAGACCGAAAGACAAAGATATGAACAGGAAGAGTTCATCGTAAGGCCTGAAACAATAGACGTACTCTTTTATAAACGTATAGTAAGGTATTAAGGGATCACAGATTTATTCCAAACCAAAGCGCAGTTGACGTTTCGTACAAATGTACCTTCATCACAATGTCTCATTACAAAAATCTTCTTCTACAAAAGTGCAAGTGACTTTATTAAAAAGAGTCATTCCTTAAATGTTTTGCAAAAAACACCCAACCTAAATCAAGATACGACATGTGTATATACATTTTCGATAGTCTCTCATAATTTAGAGTCGCGTTGTATGAGATAGACAAATATATTGTTGTCTACTTGTCTATTTACGTAGCTTTTGGATTTGATAAAAAATTTGGTAGGTACATGTAGTTCAAACATAATGATACTGAACTTGGAGTATCAAAATTTTCATTTCGATATCAAGGTGACCTTCAAAGCTTCTAAGTCAGTTAATGACGTCAATCACACGGCAAAATGCTAAATACAACGAAATGGTAAGCAAGTCAACAAAACACTACAGAAAATAAGTAAAAACAAGTCAACAAAAACACTACATAGAAAGAATAAGTAATACTCGTCTCATGTAAACCAGCAACGTAGTTCTACTTAGCTCACAATTCTAATAAGCCAGACACGCACATGTTTGGTGTTTGAATGACTAAATTTTGCATATGTCTGCATAGCCAAGGTCCAGTGTAACGAAAGAATAAGAGTATGTCTGGAAGGTTGAGGTTCCTATACCTTTGAAATATATGTCTGTTTTCTAGTGCTAAATCAATTCAGGAAACATATAACAAGAGTGCACACGCTGAAATGTCTCGCCTTCTTTACTAATCATTGATATTATGTTTATAGTCCTATATATAAAGCTTTATTACAACTGTCACATAAACTTAACATTAACCAAGAAAACTAAACAGTGACCAATGAACCATGAAAAAGAGGCCAAGGTCAGATGAACCATGCCAGGCAGACATGAACAGCTAACAATGTATTCTTCCATACAACAAATATAGTTGACCTATTGCTTATAGTTAAAATAAAAACAGACCAAAACACAAAAACTTAACACTGAGCAATAAACCGTGAAAATAAGGTCACGGTCAAATAAAACCTGAGCGACTGACATATAGATCATAAAATATTTCCATTCACCAAATATAGTTGACCTATTGCATATAGTATTAGACTAGAATAAAAGACCAAAACTCAAAACTTAACTTTAACCACTGAACCATGAAAATGAGGTCAAGGTCAGCATGACACCTGTCAGCTAGACATGTACACCTTATAATGATTCCATACACCAAATATAGTAGACATTTTGCATATAGTATAAAAAACCCAGACCAACACATAAAAGCTCAACTATAACTACTGAACCATGAACATGAGGTCAAGGTCAGATGACACCTGCCAGTTGGACATGTACAACTCACAGTCCTTCCATACACCAAAAATACTAGACCTATTGCTTATAGTATCTGAGATATGGACTTGACCACCAAAACTTAACCTTGTTAACTGATCCATGAAATGAGGTCGAGGTCAAGTAAAACGGGCATGAGGACCTTGCAAGCTACGCACATACCAAATATAGTTATCTTATTACTTATAATAAGAGAGAATTTAATATTACAAAAAATATTAACTTTAAAGTCATGTTATTACGGAACCATGAAAATGAGGTGAAGAACATTGGACATGTGACTGACGGAAACTTTGTTATATGAGGCATCTACAAATGTGTATACAAAGTGTGAGGCATCCAGGTCTTCAACCTTCTAAAATATAAAGCTTTTAAGAAGTTAAATAACGCCGCGTAGCCGCCGGATCACTATCCCTATGTCGAGCTTTGTGCGACAAAAGTCGCAGGCTCGACAAAAATCGATATCAATCAATATGATATATTCATCAACCTGTATGAACGGTTAGACACCAGTTGAACCTTTATGAACGGCTGAAGATCGGTACATTTTGACTTGATTGGTGTGGATTGAATTGTAAAAATAGCAGCAGTGATGAACTAGAGGCTATATAGAGTATATAGCGCTAACCTTGGTCAAGGTGCATATTCAACAAGGATGCAAGAGGCGGATTTAGAGGGGTCCCAGGGCCCCGCCCCCTTTTTTCTGGAAAAAAAATGGTTAATTATATAGGGAATCACTGAAGCATGACCAGAGCGGGTCCCCTCTTAGGCAGTCAGTGATCCCCACTTAAGAAAATTTCTGGATTCGCTACTGGATGCTCTCCAACATTGTAGACGTCAAAATCTCTGTTTTGTAAATTTTGAATTGCTGATAGTGTCTCACTTTCTACATTTGTTTATGCTCAAACACAAAAAAAGGGCAAACAAAAATTCCTATAAAGAGTGAAAGTCCACTACGTATATCAGCATAATTTGACTTTTTATCATTTTTGCTTTTAAATGATTCTCTGTATCTATTATAATATTTCAAAATAATCGGCAGAAAATGAAGAAAAAATCTTCTACAATGTATACGTCGTCTGACAATTTTGACGTGTATGGACAATAAGAAGAGCTCATCATTCAAAACAACAGTCCACTCATATTTTGTCTATTTATGACATTTTTTAAAATAATAGACAAAACTTGCATTCTACACCTATATATTGCGGCCATATTAGTTGGTCATCGGACACATTTTTAAACTAGAACGACGGGCGAAGACGACGACGATGACGTACACCAGTTGATGAAAAAGCTGATTTGGACTATTATAGCCAAGTGAGCTAGAAACGTATTTCATTTTAAGAAGAAAAAAAAAAGAATTTCCAATTGTCCTGTTGATAATATGCGTAGATGCGGTATGGAACAACTATCCACAAGTGTTGAAATGAAGTAGCAGCAAGCTCGTACAGCCAATCATTCGGCCTTTAAC
Source organism: Mytilus edulis (assembly GCA_019925275.1). NCBI lineage: Eukaryota > Metazoa > Mollusca > Bivalvia > Mytilida > Mytilidae > Mytilus > Mytilus edulis. The sequence goes on from CM034352.1 coordinate 1,516,721, forward strand.
AATGAGGGGAAAAAATATTGTACAGTTTGTTATAAAAGGCCCCGAAATGGAAAATGTGAAACTATTCAAACGAGAGTGCCAACTGCCTATAGTAATTTATAACAAAACGATTTACCACAAATAGATATGACAGACACGAATCGACGGCGACCACCGTACAACAGTTCGATTCATTTATATGGGCTATGGTCTCTTATAGAACAGAACTAGAAAACAATATCATTCGGGTTGTTAATCAAACATCTTGGGATTGTGCGTTTCAATACAAATGTGTATACTCGACGTGGCTACTCTACAAAAATTTTCTCTGATCTAATTTATAGAACAATTAAGTTGGACAATCCCACCCGTTTCCAGTTGGAGTAGAGGAACAAATTCTACATTGCTGAGTGCATGTTTTTATTGTACTTTTGTACGAGTTGTAAAGTGTTTTCATTTATCCTACTAGACCTGAGAAAGAGGGTGGCATCGACAAGTATAAAATAAAAGCAGTCTTTTTGTTTTCTGTTGTTATGTAATGTTTGCTTTTGTTTTGTTTTTGTTAAATTATCTTTTTATCATAATGGTCGTTAATATATTTAAATAGTAAAAATATAAGATGTGGTATAATTGCCAATGAGGCAACCATATAGCAACGTTCAAATAAAGTTGATGTCAGCAAATAATAAACAAATAATAAATAGGTATGACGGAAAGTTGTCTCATTTATTGGCACTCATACCACGTCTTCGTATATCTATATATGTTTACTTCCATGTTTCCGCAACTGCTCACTTTGACATGATCACACTCCAATTCAAATATGATATTCAAAGGAACATTTCATGTTTAGGTTTTGAAATCTCGGATTTTTTTGGCACGGATAAGAAAATGAGACGATTTTTCGTTCCCTATCGTTCGATTTCCTTTTTTAGGACTGTAATGAAACTTTCCTTCTCGGTTTCGGTGTTCATATTCCTGAACTCGTTGGCTATATCCGTGCTTCTAGTGACGTTCAAGATACTATAAGTTACATCTTTTGTTTTACTAAATTCGTTTATAACATAAAGGATTTGGTTTGGAAATTTACCTATACTTGTAAATTTCTTGTTATAAACAGTATTGTAAAACCTATTTTTTATACGGTTATGTTGTTTATAAATCCTCTGCATTTAGAAATGATCCAAACACAACTTATTCACGCTGGAAGTCAAATTTTTGAAAATAGCTACAATAATGCTCCCGGAATTTGATTTGTTCTTGTTCCTGATAAGTGACCCGCCATGGCATTTACAGGCTTATGGAGGTAGAACGTCATTGTTAGAAAAATTATAAACATGATAAATATCGAGATTCAATGAAATACGTATTTGTGAAGAAGAGATAAACACTTTCGTTGGCTTCTTTTTTGTGGACGCCGAACTATACATCATATATAATGTAAGCTTTGAAGAAGTTTTACTTTATCGTTTGAAGTGAAAAATATTTGAATCTACATTTTAAATTGATACAAAAAAAATCAAATTTCTGCTTTATAGATTTCCTTTCATAAATGAAGTCTGAAATATATCCATAATAAATGCACCTTATCAAATGCATAAAGACAACACCTACTTATAAACTGTAACGCGTCGCTTACTATGTATAGAGACATGCATAATAAATCTAAATTAAAAAAAGGAATTTTTAAAGCTTACTTTGATAAATTTTAAACTAACTTCATTTCAACAAGTTTAAATTAAATGTTCTAAAACAGAGCTACAAACAAACAATAATGCTCTCCCTCAAAGATTTTCTTTCATAAATGAAGTCTGAAATATATCCATAATAAATGCACCGCATCAAATTAATATATGAGAACACCTACTTATAAACTGTTACGCGTCGCATACTATGTTTAGAGACATGCATAATAAATCTAAATTAAAAAAAAAGGAATTCTTAAAGCTTACTTTGACAAATTTCAAACTAACTTCATTTCAACAAGTTTAAATTACATGCTCTAAAATAGAGCTAAGAATTGTTTGCATTGTAGTAAATTTAAGTCTTTGAAATTTTATTCAAATACGCTATTGAACATCACTAAAAGCCGATAAATACAATAATTTTGTGTTTTATAAATTAGTGGCTTCAATAAATAAAAGTCGCCATAGAACAGTCTCGACTCGTTTCATTGCTATTACAACAAATATGTCATAATAACATGACAGAGAGTTTTGTTTCGGAATATTCTAGATAAATATACAAAAATCTAGTTTTAGACAATGTACCCTCCTAAGCCTGGAAATGGCTAGTCACATATAGTTAACGGCGTTTTTTCTCACAATGACGTTCTACCTCCATAAGCCTGGATATGTCGTGGCTGGTCATAATTTATTATGTATAGATATCATGGTTGACCTTGAATGTCGACCATAAACAATCAATTATATTACTTTATTTGTCAGTGTGTATATCTATGAATGCAAAAACACATTTTAGTACATGTGTTATGTTAAGATAGCTCTGTTATGTGTCCATGTATGACAGCAAGGCATTGCTTTTATGTTCCTATGTCTGATCCAGCGTTATGTTGAAACGTATACAGGTGATCTGTGGAAATTGAACATCCTTCTAGATCTTTTCCAAGTTTGAGCGATATAGAAAAAAGGTAAATCCAGAAAAATAAAACATTAGATGATTGCTTCGTGTGAAGCTATTAGGTTCCCAAGATTTTCATGCGATCTTGAAATTATAATGTAATAAATATCGGCTCTTATTGTTTCCCTAATGATGTGAAAAACTGTTTTTTTCTGTAATTGGGACATGTTCAAGACAGGAGAAGATATCTAATACGGACACCATTACAGTAGAGGTATTCGATTACCGATACCCGATTTCCTTTACATGTTTACCTTGATATACAATTTCATATTCATTTTGATAAATTTAGGCTCGGGACGTTAATTTTGACAAATTCATATGGATAAATAATTCTTAATATATCTTTCGAAACAAAGGTCGCTTATTCTAAAGTCCATAATATCAATGGATTGCTATTTCAAGACGATAATATATCATATGAGTAAAATATATGTCATTCGGTCATAAATGGTCATCTCCTGTCAAGTTGTCTTTTAAATCTATATGTATATACCTGTGGTTTTTTTAATGTAAAAATAACATAAATGATTCATGTCGTTTAAAACATCTTTCTAATTTATTAAGATGTCAGCTGTATGTCTGAAAGCTGTGAAATATATAAATGGGGGATGATTTTCTTATAAAATATATGAAGTATGAGTAGGCATTTCGAATAAATAAATATATGAATAGGGCATCTATAATACTAAAATTACGAGGTCCAATTTGTCAGCCGTCATCACGTAAAAACGACGAATCAAAGAATTCAACTTTATATATATCTAATATAGTACAAAGGTGTAGATTAAAAAATTACACCACTCCAGGCCCTTTTGTTTTCCACGTAATTAATATTGCCAATAATTAAGAAGTTCCGGGTTGAGTCCTATACCGATACCAATAGTATATTCACCTGTTACCTATTACCTTATTTGTACGTTCCGCATCTGACAGGCGCACCACCAAACGTTGTATTCAGATTGATATGCTATTATACACGGTCTATTCACAGGTTGACACTACTAGATTGTCAAATGTTACCTTTGTAGTATTTAATCAGTAAAACTTTCTAAGATAACAATACGAATACTAAAAATCTGGACTAAAATAAGGCGTATAGGTAAGTACAGTTTTCAATTTGTTAGCGAGCATGACGTAAAACAGCGAATCAAAGAATTCAACTTTATATCTAATATAGACAATGCTGTTGATTAAAAAATATTCCATTCCAGGACCTTTTGTTTTCCAAATAATTAATACTAACCAATAAATCAGATTAAGTTCCAGTTTTGACGGATTCAAACAGATAAGATTTGAGCGCAGAGAAACTGCGAATCTTATAATCGGCATGACTTTATCAGATGACAATATAATATTAAATAAGGCTTGCGCATAGTTATATACTATACTTTAATTCAGTCACGGACCCTGATATTCAGTGATTTTTCTAGAGTACTTTAATTAAACAATAGCTGGACTTTACCTCTTACAATTCATCAAAAAACTGACTCCATTTTCTATATACGAAGCACTTCAGTTCATTTAAGAACAGCTTTACTCTATACTAGTGTCTTATTGATCCACTTTATGCTAAATATATCATGTTTTAGTAGATGATGAATGATCTGTATTGACTTGGTTAGAGTAAGTTAGTGTATTATGAATATTCTCCAAATTACATGTCTACTACAATAATACAGCGTAAATAATATATATCATATGTATTCCCCAAATATATAGATCTTTTAAACATGTATAACTTTTTATTTATACATATCAAAAATAAATAAAAATTTCTCGCTATGTTCATTCATGACACAAAATCTTAAAAACTTTCGTCACAATCTCGATTTTACCTGTAAATACCTGATATGAAAAAATATTATTTAAATCAAAAACCTCTCTATCTTTGTAATTTGGTTTGTGAGAATAAAGATATATATAAAACCAACCTGTAGAGTTTAAAGACCAGACAAGGTCATTGACCTTTAAATTGTGATTAAATTAACCGACAATGTAATTGACCTTTGCAGACGTTTGTCGAACACTTTATCTTGACCTGACCTGACCTTAATACGTTGTTGTAATGTTTACCCTTTCGTGATGACCTTAATGTGTCTTACATCCATACCAAAATGATTTTGAATACTTATAAACAAATTATCTCTACCACTTTGGGGAAAACACCATATTTCATTGCATAAAAAATATATTTATCACAGTATTTCCTGGCATGTCACTGTCAATAATGATTAGTTTAATTTGCTATTGTAGAATCAAGCCCTATAAAGTGTATCAATCATACTGACAAAGGCTATTAGGACGATTGGTTTAATTTGGCATGCATAGAGATTCCTGCATTCCTTTCGGTTATTATTATATTGTTGTATCATTCATAAAAGCAAATGCATGATTCGTGTTGCTTAACAGTTTATTTTAAGGACCATATGGTCTTTTCATTTGTTCTATTGCTAATGATTATTATCCTTCTTTCTTTCTTAAATTAACCTTAATTTTAGCTGTACGTTTCTTATTGCTGTACGTTTATAGTTGACGATTTTGAGTTGACTAATCGTTTCTCTCACTTGTTGAAGTATTCCATATTAAGTGATTCGAAATTCATACCCCACATTATGATTCTTTTTCCTCAAAAGTACTTCGTCTCACATTGAAAAGTTTTGCATGTGAACGATGATCACATATTAAAAGCATTTGTTTAGTTTCATCAAACGATATCCCATTTGGCATAAAATCATCTTTACCCAGTGGCAAATATTTGATTTTCTTGCCATCGGCAGATATTATCATTATCTTATAATCACTCTCGTAATTCACTAAAATCACATTACCATTATTATCTACTGCTAGCGGAGGCGAGGTGCATTCACCTATAATCTCGCTATCACTGAATGACCATAGCTCTTTTCCGGTATTGTCATAGCAATACAGCGTGTCATTTAAAGTGGACGCGTAGTATATCTTATTTTGGTGGGCGGTTAAATGATGAACGCTAGGTGTGTTGCCTTTTTTCGCGACGTCTTCTTTGCGATTTGATGTAACATTTACATTAAGCGGAATGCTGCTTGTTATTTTTCCATCAAGTGTTACTTCTTGAATAGCAGACCCGTCGTCCACGATATAAAGTTTGCCATTACTGTAGGATACTCCCATACTCCAGTCGGTAACACACCCTGTTATAGTAGACTCGGTCTCACGGGTAACTGTATTTATAATGTCAATATTACTAAATGGTTTCCCATACGAAATAGCTAGCTTTTCATTGTCCACTGCTGTAATGTAATGTGGCGGTTTGGGGAGTCTTATTTCATGACTAAATGCCCCTGAACTTTTATGGATAACCAAACGTTTATTTATCCTGTCTGCAAACACCATATCTTTGCTTTTTAGGAGTACACAATCCATTATATAACTGTACCCCTTATTAGGAATAGGAATTTCTATTTTCTTTTCAAATTCCAACCGAATAGCGTCGAAATCAGCTTTCGCCTTGTAAGAAGGTTTCCGTGCAAGGTTGTTGTTCCATACTGGTTCTTTGGTAACCAGGAACCTACCGAAGTCTTGGGCGTTTTCTAATATCGATTTCAGAGTTGGATTATATTCAATTCGAACATTATTTTTCTGCATAAATAATACTTTATCATTTTGTGAAGAAATCGTCTTTTCAAGTGTATCTGTTGCAGTTACCAATTCTGCTGTATTTTCTGATTTCAATTTGGACTGGTCTTTAGCTAGTCGTTGAATTCTGTCTGTTTGTGACTGTATTTCTGTTTCTTGCTCTAACATTTCATTCGTGCACAAATTGTATTCATATCTTATTTCATTCAAGAGCTGTTCTTGTAAATGATTTAAGTGTTCATCTAATTTTCTTCTAAAATCTCTTACTTGTTTAACGACGTTGAGATTTTGATCTTTTAAGTCACTAACTGATTTTCTGAGCTTTAGCACTTGATTTTTCGCACTATTGATAACCATAGATATCTTGTTCTCGCGTTGATATACTTGAGGCGTTATTTCAACATCAGCTTCTACGCTCTTTGTAACAACGAATTTCGATCTTTTTGACATCTTTTGGTTTTGTTATTCCGACAGGCTTATTTTAGTAATTCAAGAACGGAAGAATTAACTTACAGTACTATAATTTGTTTAGCTATATTGGAGTTTTACAAACTAATGGAGCGTCCGAGTTTCGTTGCTTCTCGTCGTGTTTCAAATTCACACTTTGCTGTAACTATATAGTCCCCCGTTATAAAACCTGAAACAAAAAGTAAATACCATGTACATGTATGCAGATATTTGAAATTGTTTGCTTTTTATTATGATTAAGATTTTAACACAATGCTGTGTGTTGTACCCCTATTGTTGACTTTTTTTACCTTTTATGTCTGTTTGTTTTCTTCACACATCGTTGTCAATAAAATAGAATTTGATGCGACTGGCATACAAGTGAGAGGTTAAACTAGCTATAAAACTAGGTTTAATCCACCATTGTCTACTTCAGAAAATGCTTGTACCAAGTCAGGAATATGGCATGCAGTTGTTGTCCATTTGTTTGTTGTGTTTAACTTTTGATTTTGTCATTTGATAAGGGACTTTCCTGAATTTGCCTCGGATTTCAATTTTGATTATTTTACTGTTTGCAGTATTATAAAGGTTAACATTTGTACTTGCGTTTCAACAATTTTACATTTATAGTTGCACGTCTCAAGCTGCAGACATGTCGGGTACAATGCATGGCCCTCATGACAAGAATGACCGCATTAAAAAAAAAGGAAAACAAATATTAAGAAAATGGCTAACGAAAAGAACTCGAAAAAACTTAAGATTAAAAAATACATTTTGTTTCATATCGAAAAGTTAATCATAACTGAGAGAACGCACTCAGAAAAGGTTCATGTTTTTTTTTTGCAATTTATTGTTATAGCAAAATTGAAACGCACCAAACAGCAGAGTTCTAACATCTTGTTTAATTTATTTTAAAATTAAACGCCACTTTCTGCACCGTTTGCAATATCATGGCGGTCTATAGATATTGGTGGACTGACCAGAGCGAGCCACCGACCTTTGGCAATCGTTTTAATGTTTTATATACGGCTATTTTTTTCATATAACAGAATGATGTAACTATATAAATGAGGTTCTAAACAAGTTCTCTAAAAAGGAAAAAAAAATCAGAGACTCGTAGATGGTAAATTATGAAATTATTAATAACATAATATACACACTATTACACTGCGAGAAAATAGAGGCGGAAAACAATATCAGACAAATATAAACCTGTTTCATCCTGAATCAAACTTAACACGGGCAAACTCTTGTAAGACAAGTAAGGCCAAAATTTAGGAGAGAGGTATTGCATAACAAGTGAAACTGCGAGCTACTGCTCACTGATGATACCCCCGCCGCAAGTGGATAATATTAATAGTGTAAAAATATGCAAGTGTTCGGTAAACAGGAAGTTGTCGAGTGATGAATCTGAAAACGCATCACATAGTAAAGCTGACTTATATAAATCCTGAAACCAAATTTCAGAAATCCTTGTATTGTAGTTCCTGAGAAAAATGTGACGAAAATTTTCAACTTGGCTATCATGTGTAAAATGATACAAGTGTTCGGTAAACAGGAAGTTGTCGAGTGATGAATCTGAAAACGCATCACACGGTAAAGCTGACTTATATAAATCCTGAAACCAAATTTCAGAAATCCTTGTATTGTAGTTCCTGAGAAAAATGTGACGAAAATTTTCAATTTGGCTATCATGTGTAAAATCATACAAGTGTTCGGTAAACAGGAAGTTGTCAAGTGATGAATCTGAAAACGCATCACACGGTATGGCTGACATATATAAATGTTGATACCAAATTACAGAAAGGGTGGATGTGTAGTTCCTGAGAAAAATGTGACGAAAGTTTTGTGGGACGGACTGACTGACGGACGGACTGACGGACGGACTGATGGACGGACTGATGGACGGACGGACTGACAGACAGAGGTAAAACAGTATACCCCCCCTTTTTTTAAAGCGGGGGTATAAAAATGTAAATAAAATAAATATAAAGATACGTTACATTTGGTCGTACAACTCAGCTTCAAACGCCGGCGAGTGAAAATTTGATTAATATACATCATTTTCTGTTTAACTTTAATATTTATGTTCTATATATTTCTAAAGTTCAGTAATGTGTAATAATTAAAGCTAAATATGGCGACGTCTTAATGTCTTGCATATGAAAACTTTAACATAACAAAAAGTGAAAAAAAATCATGCTATTGTCAAATGAATGCAGGAAAATAAGACAATATAGAACAAAGTCACATTCAAAAAATCAAAATTCAATTTAAGCATAACTTTCTCTGATAAAAGGACTCATTTTATAAAAAAAAACTAAATTTATTTATATAAACCAGGTTCTATACATAAAGCTATAGATGCAGAGTTGTCTCATTGGCACTCGTACCACATCTTCTTTTTAAAAAGATAGACATTAGAGTTTTTTTTTGCACACGAAAACAATGGTTAAACCCACCACATGTTTGTCCGTAGAAAGCTTTTAGGACAAATTGATGTTCGCGGCTGTTAATCTTGGTTGAGGTTTATATCTGTTTTTTCATCTATTTATCTCATAAACATGTTTAATCCCGCCGCAATTTTGCGCCTGTTCCAAGTCAGGAGCCTCTGGCCTTCGTTAGTCTTGTGTGATTTTCAATTTTAGTTTCTTGTGTATAATTCGGAGTTCAGTATGCCGTTCTTGTCACTGAACTAGTATATATATTTTAAAGGGGCCAGCTGAAGGACGCCTCCGGGTGCGGGAGTTTCTCGCTACATTGAAGACCCATTGATGGCATTCGGCTGTTGTCTGTTCTATGGTTGGGTTATTGTCGCTTTGACACATTCCCATTTTCTTTCTCAATTTTATTCATATACGAGTCTGATGTTGGTGGTGTTTAGAGAACGATTTTGTATTTAAATCGTAAAGATATGTCCTATTTATCTTCCTAATTCAAAAATATAACTTATGTAGAAAAAAACTACACCAAAAGACAAAAAGATTTGTAAGGGTTCCGCGGAACCCAGTGTCTCGCCTACTTTTGCTGTTAATCGCAGACTCAACAAAAATGAGGAAAAACATCAATAAAATGTCCCTCTCGGTACTGTCTTTTGATTGAAAGAAGCTTCCAAGTTTGGTAAAAAATCCAGGATAGTTTATGAATCTTATAAATGTTTTATAAACTTTAACTGCAGACTGTATGTAATGTTAACTGGAAGAAAAGCTAAGTCCATTTATAAGTAAAATACGGAAAAAATTGAATTTTATTTTTACAAAATTTACTTCTGGATACTTTCTTATGATCATAAACAAGCTTCTGCCTAAGTTTGGTAGAAATTCAGTATAGTTTAAGAAAGTTATTAAAATTTCAAAAACTTTAACCACAGAGTGAATATTTGTGGACGCCGCCGCCGACGACGACGACGACGACGACGGAATGTAGGATCGCTTAGTCTCGCTTTTTCGACTAAAGTCGAGGGCTCGACAAAAATGAGGTATCGTAGATTAAATAAATATGAAAAATATACATATTATTTGATTGTGTAGGATGCCAAACCATGCTCTTTAGAACATTCGTTTTTTTGGGGGAAGCTTTTTGCCAAATACTCCACGAAGTTTAGTTTGTTGCCTACATTATTTAATGGAAGAATCAAAGAAACAACATTCAACAAATGAAATGTAAACACAATAATGATATTTATCAAACACTAATTTTGATCATTGAGAAGCTTAATATTCCCTTATCAACACAACGTAATTAAAACGTTTAGCTGATTTTTCAGAGTTATCTCCCTGTAATGTTAGGTACCACCTTAAACTTCCGCATTTTGCTGTTTAAACATGATCAGTCATATCTAACGCCACATGATGAATCGATGGATTAGTAAAAGGTAGACTTTTGCTGATTTTACCAGTTACTAACCCATCGATTTATCAATTGGTGTCAGATGTGATCTTATTGATCATAATTGGAATTGTATCTGTATTTGTTCCGGTCTTACTCATGCATTGAATTGGATATGAAACTTTATAAGCATGTCTTTAGCATACCAATAATATATGATCAATCTGAAAAAAAGCATCCTGCCTTCCACTTCCCCTGCCACCCAGAATATATACTGTGACTGTCGTCCCCTAAACATGTCGTTCTTTGAACGTTGTTTATTTTTATTTGAATCAGATTCTACTTATCTTTAAGTAGAAGTTTATCTTTAAGTATAAGTTTAACTGATTTTGAAAACAAACCATATGTTGATTGTTTATTTTAGTGCATATGTGTTAAAAACATACAGTTCACTGTTCAGACAACTCCTTCTTATTCCATTTCTATTTTGTCCATTGCAATTGTGTGATTAAAAAATCAATGTACTGATTATGCCTGTATAAATGGGTCCACTATTGGAAATAAAATATATCTTATCTTAATATCTTATCTATACTTATTGCTAGACAAAATAATCACAGATCTTTGAGTTCTTCTTATCAAGTTGATTATTCTTAGCTTTATGTAATGATCAGACTTGAGCTTAGTCTAATCTCATTGGAAAGTCACTTGATTGTTGTAAAAGTATTATTTATAAGTAGTGTTATATGTTGGTTAAGTACATGTCCTTGTGGTGAGATTTAACAATTGTATATATAACAAAGATGTGAATACGTAACATCCGCGTATGTGTTACAGCAGATTCCAACGAGTATGAAGCTGCAGGTAGATTCTTTGGTTAGCTTCCTTGTTAGCTCAACCATGAAATGATTATTACCTCAAAATTGGGAGGAGCATAGCACCAATTCATCATCCAATGAAAACACTCATATCAATGGCCTGTTTATAATATTATGTTTCATACAAACAGGTTTCCCTAAACAACTTTGCAAATTAAATTTCATTTCTTATAGTTTTTGAATGAATTAAAAAATTCTATGTATTACAATAAATTAGATGCGGAGTTACGGTTTATGTTTTGTTCAAGGATGATGTACCCTTGTGTTGATTCAATGCTAAACAAATGGAAATTTTATAGAAAATATACAGCATTTCCCCTTGCACTTTCATAGTTGGCAATTTAGTACTTGATATATGAAGGCTTTTTTGCAAGCAGTGCTAGCAATGATTTCATTAAAACAAGTTTATAAATTTAGATATTGGTTTAAACAAATATATAATGGACCAATTCAAGTACACCTTCTAGGGTGCGCTCGAATTTCGTAACTTTGGACGATTTTTTTTTACATTTAATTTAACGGTTGTCTAGGACTTTTTGTAAACAATAAACGCTAGCACATCATTGAAAATCAAGTGAGTAATCTATGCTTAAAATTTAAAATCTTGGTTTATTTGCCACAAAATCCCGTTTAACTTTTAAATGCAATAAAACTACAAATAATAATGCTTGATCGAAGTTTCCTCATTGTAAATGTACAAAATGGCCCATCTCTATTATTCATTATCTTTGCTGTTTTTATATTATTGCAGTTTGACACATTCGTAATTCAAAGGCTACAGGAGGCGTCATTAACCTTATACATACACATAACTGGATTTATAAATGAACTGAGTAATTGATTGAAATAAAATTAGCAAATCAAACACATCTACAACATGCTTGTGAATTAGCTTATACTTATCAATACATTTTAAATTTAGATTGAAAACTTATTTTTAAACTGACTTGTAAAACAAGTTTTACAAGGTTTATATTCTGTCACTAGTTCTGATTGGTTCTCTGTTTAACTATTGACTCCACCAAAAGGCTTGTGTACCTTACCTAATAATGATTTCATGGTTGAGCTAGCAAGGAAGCTAACCAAAGAATCTACATTTAGCTTCAGGAAGTACACCACTAATTCATGGTCCCATTACTTTCTATGTTAAATTCCTCCATTTCAACCAGGCACACCTCTTTCATTTTAAGTTCAAATAAAGTGGCAATCATTGCACGTCAAAGCAACACTTTATGGCGTCTTCTACTGAAAAAATCAACATACCTTACATGGCATATAAGAAAGAACTGGTTCCCAGAACTTCGGATGTACCAAAACAGGTACTTCAGATCTGACAAACAGACCAAATGTACCCTCTTTTCAAAATTTGCTGCAGTTTTTTAAATATTTAAAATTAAAAGTCCAAAAGTGTTCTACAATGATCACCAGTCCTTCAGCTTTCATTTGATGTCAAAACTACCTAAATATCCTACATATTTTGAAAGTTACACTCATGCGTAGGAACTATTTTGCGTTAAATATGTACTACTTTCTGGTATGTGCTTTCTGGCCGGGCCCGAATTAGTGGTGTTACACCTTCATACTCGTTGGAAGCTGATGTAACTGTTTTTTATTGTTTATATGTGGTTTCGAAAAAGATAATTTACATTAAGTTAACAGTTTTTAAAAATTTTGACTCCTTCATTTGTTTATTTTTTTAAGATACAAACATGAACAAATAGCAAATAAATTGAAGACTTAAATCGTACTTCGTTGAAATTATGCATTATGAATATTGCCTTTCAAAACCATCTGTAAAATAATTAATATATTTAAAATACACATTCGAAAGCATGATCAGACGAACAGATTTCAATTGCCTAATTAAACGTGGTACAAAAACGATATCCATTATTTAATAGTCTCAGTGTTTGAACAATCAACATTCATATTAAAAACGTTTAGCAAACAGATGGCGAATGATGACGCAACATTCCAAGTTAATGGTGCTTTTAACATGTTTGTATGTACATGTATGAGTATCAATGCTTAAATTATTGTTGGTGTTTTTATTGGCTCCTTATAAATACCTCCTCTTGCTTTTTGTCGATAAATAGTTCGATGTTTTTTGCAACTTATTCTTGCTTTTTTCGATTTTTGAAATGAAGTACTTGCTGCAAATTAATCATTATTAGTGATAGAGTAAACATACAACAGAGTTTTTCTTCGAGAAATTCAAAAATTAAAATAAAAGATATTTAACTATTGTGATAGTGTCTGTTGCGTACTGTCTAGAGATTAAAACATCTTTCTTGCTCTTTCTCTCTTCAAGACATTAATTTTAGGGGTAAAAATAACATGGGTTATTCTAAAATTGAAAGAGATTGTGTTTATTTATATCTTAGCTTATAATCTATGGTGGTGAAATGAAACTTTGTCTGGTAAAATTTGAACACAAACAGCTTTGCCCAACTACTGGGTGAAATTGATCATGCTGCAACACAAAATGCAGGAAACAAATGTGCATATGTAAAAATTTCTCTTACTCATCCCTAAGAATATCAAATGGGTGCCTCTAAAAGATTTTCAAAATGGAAAACAATAAAAAAAAAATCAAATCTGTCAGCACAATGTTCAACAAGATGACTGAACACAAGTACAGAAAGACCTTGACATTTTCACAAAATTCGGTTGCCACTTTAAACAGCCGTTAAGCCCCAGTCCCACTAGACCACGATCGCACCACGCTCACCGCGATCTAAAATAAATTTAGATCGTGGTGAGGTCGCGGTATGAACGGCATGAAAATGTTGATTTTCGTTGCTTTCACGATGCTACTACGTCCTAATTACGCTTCTACAACGATCCCGCTACGATTAAACCACGTTCTCACCGCGCTTATTCTGCGACCTCACTACGCTTATAAAGATGTTTCTACGCTCTTCACGCTCTCACTACGACCATACCACGAGTTATCCGATTGCAACACGATCTTACTGCGATTATAGCACGTTCTTACCACGATTATACTACGTTCATACCGCGATCTTACTACGTTATCAGCAATACCGTCAATATCGTGTTTCATATCAATATAGTTCCATTCCTTCTATTTCTGATTAAAACGGAGATTTCTCGGAAACAATACAGTCATGCCACCAAAATCTACTAGAACACGTGGGCGTGGTGGTAGGGGTTGATGTAGAGGCAGAGGGAGCAAAGTATGAACGCCATACTAAACTCCAAGAAACTAAAATTAAAAATAGTACAAGACTCCTGACTTGGGACAGGCGCAACATTAGTGGGGTTAAACATGTTTGTGAGATCTCAACCCTCCCCATATACCTCTAGCCAATGAAGAAAAGTAAACGCATAACAATACGCACATTAAAATTCAGTTCAAGAGAAGTCCGAGTCTGATGTCAGAAGATGTGACTAAAGAAAATATCAAACAAAATGACAATAATACATAAATAACAACAGACTACTAGCAGTTTACTGACATGCCAGCTCCAGACTCCAATTAAACTGATACTATACACATAAGTAGTATAATACTTGTCATCAAGAGATGTCGGAACGACCAATCAAACCTAAATTACAACCTATTGCTGGTCTATAAAGCTCAAATGACGATATTTTAGTGAACGAGAGAAGAGATGACACAGATGTGTCAATATATATAGGAAGATGTGGTATGAGTGCCAATGAGACAACTCTCCATCAACGTAATAATCTATAAAAGTAAACCATTATAGGCCAAGATATGGCCTTCAATACGGAGCCTTGGCTCACACCGAACAACACGCTATAAAGGGCCCAAAAAAATACTAATGTTAAACCATTTAAACGGGAAAAACCAACGGTCTAATCTATATAAAAACGAGAAGCATGGTTGAGCCGTTAGAGCAAATGGATAAATACATTCAGACAAACAAAATCTAGGGAGTTTTTTTATATATTTTATGTGAAAATGACGATAGAAATGATGGTCGTAGTGTGAACGTAGTAAGGTCGTGAGGAGAGCGTGATAAGGAGAGCAAGGGCGTGCTAGAATCGTACTATGGTCGTGAACAGCGTGGTAAAGTCGTAGTGGAAGCGTAGTTGGGTCGCGGTGAGAACGTGATGGTCTTAGTAAGGTCGTCATAACGTCGCTGTGAGATCGTAGCGCAATCTCTCCGAATAGAATCACGCTTTCGCTACGCTCTCGCTACGATTGTACAGCGACCTTTGCGATCTTACTACGATCTTAGTGCGCTCTCACTACGCTTCTACCACGACCTGATTTCGACACGACCGCACCACGATTGTTTTGAACATGTTCAAAGTTGTCCACGCTCTTCACGATCTTGAAGACCCCACCACGACCATGGTACGACCTTACTGCGACCTACACGATCGTACCACGATCATCAATATTTGCATTTTTTTCACAGATCGTAGTGCGATCGTGGCCCAGTGGGACTAGGGTATTACCAAACTTGTTTTGATACATAAAAAAAATTTATTTTCCTTGTTTAAATTTATGCTTTTTAAGTTGTCAGATATTTATTAAAGTGGAAAAGGAATCTTGTACTTCAGGTAATATTGTGTTTAATGACGCATAGGAGTACAGATATAGCATGTACATCATGTCATACCATGTACAAAATGTATTCATTCTTAGTTTTTCACAGTCTGTTAACTTTTCTGTCAGCGGATTTAAATTATGCAGATTGCTTGATAATGTCGTGGCAATTTTTTGACCTTGTATTACTGTATTTGACCTAGTTCCATCTACATGTATCTTAATATAAAAAAGACAAAGAAAAATTAACAATATTTGAATTATAAGATAATAAAAGAAAAAGAATGAATGAATGAATGAATGAATGAATGAATAAAGAAAAGGTTCTATGGTATGCTCCTTTTATTACCTACATCCATATACCCTAACATTTTTATCCTCTACATCCATACGGTTTACCCAACATTTTTATCCTCTACATCCATACTCCCACATTTTTATCCTCTATACCCACATTGGAAAAAGCAAGTCATCCCCATCAAAAAACGAAAAAAAAAATTCAGCATTTCATTGGAATAATACATCCGAAAACACAATTTTAATAAAATGTAAGTATATTTTGCATCTAAAGTCTGTTCTACTACTACATAAAGATGCGTTATGGTTTACATTTTTACCAATCCCACTTTCATTTTGTATATCTATATTTCATTTATAATCGATTTATCTAATTTTAAATTGCACTTTAGAACTTTTAACCACGTTGTGAATTAAAACATATGACTTACCGTTTAAAATCATGAAAATCTAAGCCAAAAGAACGTGTTGAACGATATAGATATACTGTGTAATGTCAATAGAAATAAATTAACTATAAATACCTTCCTTGACCTATTTTTAACCAGTTCAGTGCAGTTGAATCTTGCGCATAATATCCTTCCACAGACAGTTGTCAGTCCAGTGTCCTAGGCGACAGTAATGCCAAATGATATTGAAGATGATACAAATGTATAACAACCGATATAAAAGCACACTATTTGAGTTACGTCACTAAACATACACTGTGGGTCGCCATGATCTGCAGATACTACCACTAGACAGGACATTTACCTTAGGTTTTTACATTTCACACTTGACCGACTTTCTATGTAAACAAGGTTGTTGTATGTTGGTACTTTTCCATCTTTGGTGTAAATAATGCGGTACATGTATATGCATATTTATGTCTGTGTGTGTCTATGTGCTATTTACAGTTATCGAAAATATATGTATTGATAAACAATAATAGTGTATAAACTTTCTAGATAAATGATAGTGAAACAACTGTAGTGATTACATGCCCCATTAATCATTTTGTCGATATTTATAGAAAGCATTTTACATCAGGTTACCAACACAGTGGTTAGTTTACCAAACAGTAGGCGCATAATTTTAGGTGATTTATGCATGTTTTAAAGGTTTTGATTAATTTAGGCGAATACATAAATGTCTGCATGCATAGAGGGGTCTTTTTGGGGATTCTGATACCGGATCCCGCTTACTGTTTTGTCAGATTCCCGTATCCCGCTTACACTATGTAAGTAAGCAATTTTCATTTTTTTGTAATTTCCAGTGTCCCGCTAGACTTTATTTCCCGTTTTCACGGCACAATTATTTGACATTCACGTGCAGCAAAGGGGGCTAGTATGTAATTTCTCACAACATTACAAATTCACGGCGTAGCCTTAATTGGAGACTTTAACGGACGAACGGCCAACGAATATGATTTTTTTTCCTTTCAAAAGAAATGCATGGAAACAATGCGTCGAATTTTGTAGAAAACGACGTTCTGACGCTTGACTCATGTAATATATACC
This sequence comes from Mytilus edulis, assembly GCA_019925275.1. Taxonomy (NCBI): domain Eukaryota; kingdom Metazoa; phylum Mollusca; class Bivalvia; order Mytilida; family Mytilidae; genus Mytilus; species Mytilus edulis. The sequence goes on from CM034352.1 coordinate 1,534,453, forward strand.
ACGAAAAAGTCTTAGAAAATAGTTTTAGATACTATAAGAAACCGGACTGCGAAGAGGACCCGAAAATGAACTGTTTCGCAAAAAGAATTATCCACATTAATTTACCGCTTGCTCAACATAGCAACAGAGTAACAGGACATTTATTTGTACAATTTAGTACACAATTAAAGCAAAACATTATTTGTATAATTCAAGTATTATTTGTACAATTATTGGCTGATGGCAGGATGAATTATTTTCACGCCAGTGATTTGAACCGTAAATGTGTCATTTTCACTCCCTTAAATTTTTTCTCTCTCTCTATTTTGATGATTGCATTACTGAAATTTAAGTTTTCCGCATTTTCACGTTTGACCTTAAAATATTAAATCTCAGCTGGGGATCGCTAGTACTAATAATAGAATACAAACCTATTTTTAGAATAAGATCAAAGGTAAAGCGCAAGTCTCTTGTTAATCTCGGCCTTCGGCATTGCTATATTTTTTACTTATTTTCTGGCATATAACATGGAAGAATTACTAAATCATTCATGAATTGACCGAAATAACATTGTTGCTATGGAACATGTCCATGCAACAATAAGACGGACATCGAGGAGATATGAATTAATGATGTGTTTCAATCCCGTTCCCGTAATCTCCCTGCACAACTCATACAAAAATAAAGATAAAGCTTGAGGTTAAGTTTTTTTTAAACATCAGTTACATGTACTTATTTCAACCTTCTTAAAACTCTATGTAAAATTTAACAAATAAAAACAACAAAAAAAACCTATTAAGGGATATGTCTGAAGCAGAATTTAAAAAATATATGTTTTATCTTCATCTACATTTTTGTATCTGTACTGTAATCAGTTTTTTTACAGTTAATATTTACATGTCAATACTGCATTGGGCTAAAAAATAAATATCGCTATGGAACTTGAACACTAGCTTCTTCAATATATGATTTTGTTTGGTTCAGTCATTTTTAAAAATAAAATATTGATTCGCCTTTAGTAGCTAACTTGGTTTAATTTTGTCAGAATAAGTAAAGAAAGATCGCTGATGAATTATTCACTTGCAATTGAATAATTCGACCTCATTGAATCCGTACTCATGAGACCTCCAATTTAACCTATTAGCTAGAGATTGGTCGCGCATGCATTAGTTGTTTTCAGAAAAGAATGTCAACATTGAAAGTGAAACAAAAGTGAACCATTTCGTTGGCCTAACAAAATCCACGCGAACGCTATATCTATTTATATATTTATGTTTATATTTATATCGGGATATATACCGTCGGCATTCTTCCGATGTCATCTATATTGTTAGTTAAATGATGTCTAGACTAAAATACATATTATCGACTTCATTCAATGTTAACTTTTTATTCTAGACTTATTGTAATTTGAATATACGTTTTAGTCAGTTATGATACTAGATCAAGATTTAGAATCTAATCGGTGAACATGAATTTGACAGCTAATGTCCCTTTAGAGATAACAACCATTAAAAACTGTAATCTTGTGATACTGCCTGTGATTAGTCTAAAACTTCAAGGTCTAGTCTTTTCAAACTATATATACATGTAGTATGGTTATCAAATGATAGGATTTTATCGAAAATAATGTCGTCGCATTGCAATCTGTTTTATCATTCAAAGAAGTATATAAAACAGTAAGTTTAACAAAACCAAGAACCAATGTGATTACTAATATTATATACTGACCAACGGTTTATCTATAAGTTCTATCATAAATATGTTATACTTCAAAGAAAGGTACTGCGTTTGATGACAAATATCATAGGCTTTAATTGGCAGTTAAAGTAAAACAATTTATAAATTATAAACAATTTCTTTGATAATCGAAGTTCCAAAACATCACTAACTCACTTTTTAACGAAGTAGGTGAAAGTGCCCTACCCGCGGTTGGGTTGGATATTTCATCATTGCAAAGCGAAGAAAACAGTCAAGATAACTGGTTAAATTCTTTCTTAATGAAAGATAGAAATACTGGTTCAAGCGAAAGGTTAGTTTGTATTAATTTGTATCAATATTTAATATCTCTGTATCAATATATGTTTCTCACTTAATTGCAACCTGTAAAGTTTGCCGAAGCATGCATAAACGATCAAGGCTCAAACTCGTATTTCCGTATTGCATACAGGATCCCATGAAAATAAAGATCTCATTTTGAATTTAGTGGTTTGCTGTAAAAAAAAATGTGCATAAAAAGTTTGGCGCGACCTCCGAAAACAACAAAAAATAATAATAATAAAAAATTGTGAAAAGACAATGAAAAATCGCTGGCAAAAGTAGACCGATTTGTTTTTAAAATCTAATATTGGTCAGGTGAGCTATTGTTGAGTCAATGAATAGAAACTCGCACATTTCTTGTTAATAATGGTGATTGTAGATTGACAGGGGTGGATTTATGCGGTTTTAGCTTGAAACTTTAATTTCTCGCTTATTTTAACACAAAATATTTGCCACGTTTTGCTTGCCATGCAAGATATCTACATTGCACCTTCTTTAGAAAAATATTCCAATAATTTCGATAATTATACCTCAAAACGGCGAAATATTAACATTCGCCCCCCCCCCCCCCCCCCCCCCCCTTAATCTGAAATCCTTGATCCGCCTCTGAATTATTAAATATTATTCGTGCAATAATTTCAATACTCATTCATTTATACGAGGGGTGTAAATTATGCACCTGACGCAGCGGTTTGTCGTATCGGAGATTAATTGCTAATTATATATTGGTGCATAAAATAATGACATTAGTACTCGTTTTTTATATACATTGCACAATCTTATACGCTGAAGGGAGGGAGAAAAATACTATCTTAATTTAAGTTGTTTTACACTAGAAATGGTTGGAATGTAAAAGTACAGTATAGATAACATTAAGATGTACTGAAAAGGGTCAAAATAGTACGTAATGGCGTATAATAATCGGGTTCAATAAGTAACGTTTCTGCGGTTCCATTTAAAACTCGTCTAGACTGGTCTTTAATTTAACATTCATGTGTCTACTTAATTGCATTTCGCCCCTCCTTTGACTTAAATGTAATACCTTCCATAAAATATTGTTTAAATGGTAAACTATTTAAAAAAAAGGAACTTACAAATTACATGCATTACGTTCAGCACCTATAGTCAGGAGCAGATCCAGAACTTTTTGTAAAAAGGGGAGGGGGGGGGGGGGGGGGGGGGGGGGGGGGGGGGGGGGGGGGGGGGGGGGGGGGGGGGGCTGACTGACCTAAAAGGGGGCCACTCTAGTCATCAGTGATTCCCTAAATAATCAACCAAGTTTTTCCCATGAAAAAAGGGGGAGGCATTTGGAAGGTGAACTTTCATATTAATTCATATATTAGTTTAAAATAATTAAGTATAATAACATTTACTATTTATAATTTAAGATTCTGAATAGCATATTCATATTTGAAATGAAGATCATACATACCCTAAATCAATATATCATAGTTATCAAACGTAAATGCACTTTTATATAGTATGTTTATTTATTGTTATAAAAAGGAGGGTCATTTTTATATGATACCTCTCAAAAAAGGGGGAGGCAGTGCTGTGTATTTACTATTAATCCATTTATGCAACAATTACCACTTGTGGATCAGGATAAAATAACATGTGCTTCCTGTCATCTAACAAATTTTAATTGGAGTGGCAGTTTAATTTGAAATTATGGTGTTTTTCTAAGTGGTGCAGATGATAAGCCCAACATCATTTTGATGTGTTTTCTCGGGCTTAGTTGCAAGACTCAATTTTCAAATGTTATATTGTTTTTTTTTTTGTAGTAAAATTTAGACATTTATAGATTATCGTTGATCATCTCAACGAGATTGATTATCTCGCTTGAGCAGGGACAGCGAAAACGAGAAAGGCAATCGAGTTGAGATGACCAATGATAATTTGTTTATCGCTATTTTACCTATGACGACGTTGTCAATTTCATGTCAATTTCGTTAGCAACGCCACGTGCCTGCTTAGTTACTAGCGATAATTTTCCATCTCAAGCGAGAAGCATGATATGAAAAATTATCACAAAAAAAGATCACAGGAAAAATGCACAAAATAGCGATGAAAACCGTTATTTGTTGTCTATATTGGGGAAACATTTATAATTAAGTGTGTTACTGTCTGCTTTAACACCATTACAGTTGATTTTGATTCAAACTTCGGATCACAGTTTGAAAATTATGTTTTAAATAAAACATGAAATGAAAAAATCTGCAAGTTTAATACGGGACTTGATCTCTACTGTCGGTTGCGTTATTTAGAACCCAAGTAACATTGAAATGTACAACTTTTTGCTACAATAGTTATGATTAATAAAAATAAAATTTCCAACAATTACAAGTTAAACACTCCTCACAAGGTCATGTATTATTATCCAAAAAAGTATTCCACCACTAGTTAATAGACGTGTGACGAAATGGCATATAGAATGACAAAAAATACTTTAAATGTTGGGTTCGTACCAATACACAAAATTTATTTAAATATTTAGATTACCTGTATATCATTAGAGTCTGGTTTTAAAACTGCATTGAACCGGTTTATTTTTTTATTTGACTTTTGGCGATTAGCGCCATTCTCAACACAATGGCTTAATTGGTGGACAGTTTTTATTGGCGTAGGTAACTTGAGAAAACCGTCGGCCTTCGACAGAAAAACTGATAATCCTTCATTGGAGGATTCGAATTCAGTCTTGACAGACTAGTGATACAATTATTCAAATATTTAGACAACGTAGCTTTCGAGGCCCTCAAAGTACTGGATTGGGTTGCTGAAAATGTTGGATAGTGTTAACCAGTGATTAAACTTTTTATTCACTGGTTAACTTTAAACCAATGGATTATTTTTGTTGCTCAAAATTTATCCAGTGGATAATACGTGCTATAATAGTTATCAAAGGTACCTATCTTATAATTTGATATGCCAAGACGCGCATATAACATGTTGCAATATAGATTCAGAGACGACCACAGAATGTCTGCTCAATTTATCTTGCGGGGTCTGTATTTTTCAATTGTCTAGTTGTACTTAAGAATTGTCCAAGTATGCAATTGCATGTGCTTCAAACTTCCACTGTTTCTGGGGTTGGGTTGTTGGTTAGTTCAAATAGTCTGTCATATTTTTTTTTTTTGTAATTTGTATTAACATAAATTAGGCCAATAGTTTCTCAGTTATAGCCGACTATATATCTCCTAATTTTTAAATTGGCTTGATTGAGAAATCAAAAGAATTGCGAATTAGTTGTTTATATACAAGTTCTTGGCGTTTTGCATACTTGGTTTACATGTAGCTTAAAGAACATGTTTTTAACTGCAGATAATCGGTCTTTCTCGGATAGAAAAAATGTCAGAAACAAGGAAATCATAGTATATCCGTAGCAAGAAATTACAATGTGCCCATACCTTTGATATCGATGACTTTCAAATAGTTTTTAAAAAGTTATGGAAGTAGCAAAAAATAGCATTATCGAAAACAAATATGACAAAACCATAACGAGGTTGCCATTGACACGGCACAGGGGCAGATCTAGCCATTTGTAAAAGAGGAGTTTCCAACCCAGTATAAATGCATTGATTGTCACAAACAAAGGAGGGGGTCCAACAACAGGAACTCCCCTCTGGGTCCGCCACTGCGGCGGCTTTCATAACTATGCCATCAGGCATTTTGAAAATTTATTTTTATCAATGTTGTATTTTATTTCCTACGTTTGTTGACTGTTACTTCTATAGATAAGACTTCGGCAAATAGTATATCTATTTTACTTTGCTTATAGAGGAACAAAAAAGAAAAGACAGAAGTTGAACGATGTTCCAACATTTTTCACGTATTATTCGTTCTATATGAATTAATGAAATAATCATTGAATTGAGTATTCCCCTTTTCAGGTTCAGCGTTTTGATAATTGACACATTTTGTCCTTTTCCCTATCATGGCATGTTTTACTGTGGTTGAATTCGCATGACCATTAGAGAATGGACATCAGGGGAAGCTTTTACGTGACAAAATAAACACACTCTATTTTGGGTTACAGTAGTTTCCTAAGAGCACTTTCGTTCTTTTGGTCGGTATATTGCAAAAAGATTTAGAAGTGTTAAACATTGACAAACAACTGTTGTCTTTAACTTTGAAATATATGACTCAATATCTAAGTGAAATCTAAGGCTTTACTACCTGAGAAATAGATTATCTTAGCTGTATTTGGCTAAACTTTTGGGAATTTTGGTCCTCAATGCTCTTCAACTTTGTACTTTATTTGGCCATTTTAATTTTTCTGGATTCGAGCGTCACTGAGGAGTCTTATGTAGACGAAACTCGCGTTGGCTTTAACACAAAATTTAATCCTGGTATCTATGATGAGTTTATCTATTAAGTTGAGTTATCACCCTTCTATTGCAGGTTTGTTTACTAGTATTAGAATTTAGAAACACGAAGGATAAAGTATTTAAATCAATTCAGTCCCTACTACAGATACATTATAAAAGACGCTTATATGCAGAAAAAGAGGTATATGATGGGTTTTTAGCAGCTCTTCTATGAAAATTATACTATAATTGTTAGTTTAACATTCTAGAGATGTGTGAAACTCTTGTGTTGTGTTAAACGTTAGTTTTTGAAATAATGAATCCATCTCCAAAATGTGTAACAGCAACCAAAATGTAACGAAACAATAATTTTTTTTATTAAAGTATTGATGGCAGTGGCAGATCCAGGTGTGACTTATAAGCGTCAAAATCGCATTTTTTTCGACCTGCACTGTTCGGTAGAATATATTTTGAAAAACGTGATTACGCTCCCATGCTAATATCCTGGATCTGCCCATGTTTTGTAAGTTGTTTCTTGACATACTAGAAAATACCCGCGAAATATACTTTGGTTCATAATTTGAAGATATATAGTTTTGGTGTATGGCAATAATAAGATCTTAAATCTTTTTGAAGCGTGTCACAGATGAAATACCACCACTCAATATGACACCCAAAAGAATAGTCTTTCCGACAGAAACTATTGCCGTTTGTGATCTAATCATATTGTTATACCCTGGATACATTGCACTGATCAAATTAATATGTACACAGAAGAATAATGGATGTTGTAACACTCGCCATGCTCATAATTCAAATCCAATATGTTCAATAGAGACTTGGTTGAGAATTAAGGTATTAATCAGCCGTATGTACTGAAAAAACCAACATACCATTGCCGTACCATGTGACGTTTGTGTTGAGGTCGTTGCAAGTAATCCCCTACCCTTGAGGGTCTACTTTTTTGCTGAGCAGCCCATAATACTTGCAGACAATGCGGAAATGATGACAGCACGTACATTTTTGATAATTTACCCCGCAGAAAATATTTTTTGCCCCCCCCCCTCTTTACATTAAATCCTTGATCTAATGCCATGCTCATAATTTAAATCCAATATGTTCAATAGAGACTTGGTTGAGAATTAAGGTATTAATCAGCCGTATGTAATTAAAAACCAACATACCATTGCCTTACCATGTGACGTTTGTGTTGAGGTCGTTGCAAGTAATCCCCTACCCTTGAGGGGCTACTTTTTTGTTGAGCAGCCCATAATACTTGCAGACAATGCGGAACTGATGACAGCACGTACGTGTTTGATAATTTACCCCGCAGAAAATATTTTTCGCCCCCACCCTACCTCTACATTAAATCATGGATTCGCACCTGATTTCTGGTGTTTCCGTGAGTAGGATGAAAGTAAGCCCCCACCTTATCATGTTGAATTGGTGTGGTACCATGGAAGGGAACGCTTTTGACGTGTAAGTTTTGTTTGTTCAATTGCCGAGAGCGTCAAGGGAATGTGTATCACAAAGTGAATCAAATGTTTCAGTTCTAGATCATTATTTACCGTATCTGCTACGGAAACAAAATGTTGCATGGGGCAGACGTGCAATGACGAAAATCATGACGACACGTAAATTTTAGAGCTGAACGGCATGAAGGACGGTTGACCCGAACTGTTTTTTTTTCTCGATTTAACCCCAAATATCCCCCAAAAAGATCTTGAAACAAACACATGATAAACTACACTGATCATTATCCCTTTGTGGAATAAAACAATATACGTGGATTTTATGTGAAAGAAGAAAACGCAGCACCCAATTTCAACTCTATTCATTTTGTAAAATAGAGTTTTAGCTGTTGTTAAAATGCAAGGACAATAGAAATAATCAGACATATCAAACAATAAAAAGACCACATTGATTACCAACTGTTGACTTCTCTAAAGGAGAAGAACGAACAGCGGTCGCTTAATACAATTAACAACGAAGGATTCCAGATGAATTGGTACAGTCACACAATGCAAGTCTCAATAGTTAGTTACAGCTCTTCATGGTATGGTCGGTTTTATGCTAACCAGTATAGTGATTATTTAAACTCTTTTGAATTGTATTTGGATGAATAGTTTACAAATAAGATGAACAAGTCTTAAATATTAAAAAAAAAAAAATATAAGCTAAACATTTGCTTGACAGTTCTATTATGACAAACGGGAAAAGTAAAAAAGTAAAAAAAAAACCCAACTCAACTCAAAATGGATTCGATAATGTGATGTTTACATCAATTTACTCGTTTTTCATAGTTTCATATTCATGCGTAGACAGGACTTGCAAATGTATGATCGATTATAGTTTTTATGAACTGTTCAACCTTTCATAATAATTTCCTGTCAATTAAGGGAATGATTAATTGTTTTGGATCACTGAACAATTTAATCAAAATAATAGCTCCTCAACTTTGATTTGAAAATATCGCAATTAATAAAAACGCTTTAATATTGTCATAAAGCTGAACGATGTAATAATAGACCACTATTAAAAGAATTAAAAATAGTCGGACAAAGTTGTTATATGATAAGATGCAATACGTAAATGTTTTACATTTTGATAGTGCTCGTTAAACAGCAATTCAAATGCAAATTAAAATGCAAATTAAAATAAAAAAATAATCCATAACGGGCGGATTTGATTACTATGAATTTAATCCAGTGTGAACATATATATCTGTTCCTGACCATATGAGTATTTGGACCATATGCTTATAATCATTTGGTATTAACGGGCCGGACCATGCGAATATGAAGACCATTAGGTAGGTTTTTTTTGCAAGAACACACGGCCCATTCTGTGAACGCAAAATCGCCATATCCTGTCGACTTTTCGTCCGTAAGTGGACCTTTAATTTCTTAGTGTTAACATTTTTATTTCAGAAACAACATTCTTCTTCTTATTTGTACTTATTTTCATTTAATTAATTTGTTCTTGTTCCTATTCATACGATTTTAATATGAGTGTTATATCGTAAGAATAGAAACAAGAGCACATTATTCAAGTTTATTTCTTTAGTAAAAATAATGAAATTCTAATAATTTATACACAAAAATAATTAGAAAAAGAAGAAAAGAGGATTCGATGACCAATATTCCTCTGATTTATACAACCGACTTCTTATTAGACAGTTCATTGTGATATTTATTGAAGCTATTTTCCAAGGTCACCATAATGCGTACCGTAAGCTGAAATCGATTATGACCATGAACATTTCTTTTTACTGGGATTCTTACTTGGAATGAAAATTTGCTTTGTTTCATTAATCATATTCTTCAATAGTTTCAATAGGATTGAATAAGTCAAAATTTCGTTTTTAGAAACTCTTAATTTAAGAGAAACCTTATCAACGTTCATCATATGCGTATGGTCGGACCATTTGAGTTTATACACATATGGTCCGGAACATGTCCGTATATGACTACATATTTTGGACTGTCGCGGCCTTTAATTGCTAACTATCCTCCACTCCCCAAAGTTCGTCCACCTAACGAATATCGCGGTGCATTTTCAGATACGTTTCCCGTATATTCCCGATAATTTGCAGTAATAAAGATTCAATAAAATTCTAATCTTTGGCATGAAAAAGAATCAACAGAAGACCGTAGTATAACGGAAATGCAAAATTGAACACTTACTTGAAATCAATGCCTGTTCTACTTTCGCCCCTCAAGTTCGTCGACCGGATGTACAACCTTGTTACGTCACACAGGTTAGGCCAAACACATTGCATTTTCGCATTTTTTGTTCAAAGTTAATTTAGGGAGCTACCATTTGATTTTTATGGGGGGGGCTAGGATGAAAAATTTTGTCCTGCATTTTTTTTTAGCTGTAATCTCTGTCCTGCCTTTTTATTTTTCACTCTGTTCGGTCCTGCCTTTTTTTTATAGTTTATCCTGACTTTTTTTTACCTAAATTTTCGTCCTGACTTTTTTTTTTTGCAAGTGTCTCATCCTGCCTTTTTTTTTTACTCAAAACTCCTGTCCTGCCTATTTTTTTCAAATTTCATCCTAGCCCCCCCATAAAGATCAAATGGTAGCTCCCTTAAAAGGGTAAGTATTGAAAAAAATCAAAAAAAATTAAATAATTAACAATAAAATTTTCAACAAGTAATTATAACAAGAAAATTTGGCAAAATTGTCTATTCCATGTCCTTGCAATGCATGCAGTAAAACTTGGTATTTCTCCTCACAGCCCTCAATTCTGTACAATATTTCAGATGTGTCCAGTGCTTGCACCTATAATTGTCACACTGCACCCATTTGGTATGTTCAACACCAACCCCAAGTCTAATTTGTTTTGGGGTAAACTGTTTACACACACAGCATAATTCGACTTCTGGAATGTCTTCATCGTCTGTATCGCTGAAGTCCATGGAATCATCAATGTATATGCGACTAGGTCCTGGTTTTGGAGACTTGTGACTATGTCCTGGTTTATTAGTTATGTTGCTAGGTCCAAGTTTAGTGTGGCTAGGTCCTGATGTAAGTGATGAAGCAGAAGTGGACGTATTCTTTTTATTTTGTTTTCCAGTTTTCTTACAACTCTGGTTGCTTGGTTTATTTTTTCCTTGGTTTTCAACGTGCTGTTTAACCTTTTCTGCTACCTCACTTTCAGTTATTGGCATACCAGAGACAATCTTTCCAAGTGTTTTTCTTTCTTTCTTGTCATTTTCGGACTTCATTTTTTTTTAGTTTGTTTATTCGTTCCGCAAAGAAGTGTGGTACATCAGTATCATGGTCTTGCATATCTTCAACAACATCAGTCACAGTCACAGCACTTTCAACAGCTTCTGTTACTTCTGTATTCATATCAACTTCGACTAACTCGACTTCTTGCATTTGGATCTCATCTGTTTTTGGTTCATCTGTAGTTTCTGTAGTTTCTTTACATTCCTCATTTCTTGTAAATACCTCTGATGGTTTCAGTTGATCTTGGTTGATGACAGTCTTATCTAAGGGGTATATTCCAGTCTTTCTAAATGCCGACTGAAGGTTTTCTGGGCACAATGCTTTCTGGTATGCTTTGCAGGCTAGTTCACATATATTATATTTGGTTATTACTGAGGAGTTTTTACGTATGGTTTTGTGACATTCATTATCGTAAATACGCTGCAACGGCCCATAACATCCAACATCCAAAGGTTGTAAAATATGTGAGGTATGAGCTGGTAAGACGTGAATGATGATGTGATGTTCCTGTGCCCATTCAATTATATCAACTGCTACATGTGATTTATGTCCGTCGAGGAGAAGAAGTACGTTGTCATTGTTTCTACCAGGGATGTATTTAAGAAAATGATCTGTTAAATATTGTCTGAATATGTTGGTATTGGACCATTCTGAGTCTGATACTGCACCAACAGCACCAGGTGTTGCACCTTTCATCAATTCATTATTCAATCTTTTCCCTTCAAAAACAAAATACGGAGGAACAGCAAATCCTGAGGCACTGCCACATCCAAGTATGGTGGTAGTACTAGACCTTCCAGATGTTACTGATGATGTGGTACATTCAATTCCAGATACAACATTAGGTGGTTTGTGATTCAGTGTTATACCCTTCTCATCAACATTAAATATGAGATGTGGTTTATCTTGAAGATTGTATTTTAGGACGACTTCCGTTAAGCTTGCAAAGTATTTTTCAACATTAGCAACAGAACCACATTTTGCACGAAGAATCTCCAAACTTCTAGGTTTCACCACTCTAAGTTCTGGCCATCTTTTTATGAAACCCTCAAACCATCTCAAGGTAAATTCTTCACTTCTTGGTTTTATTTTGATTGTGTGGGCAAAATCAGTAGCTAGATCTGTAACTTCTTGTCTAGTGTACCCATATCCATATGAAGCCATGGACTTTACATGTTCCACAATGCGTGCCTCCTCTTCAAGCGAAAAGACAGGTGCCCTTCCAGTGGTGACACAATCTGGACTTATTTTGCCAGTGATTCTATCACGTAGAGTTTGCCTTGGGACATTAAATTGAAGAGCTGCTTTTCTTTGTGACATTTCATTATTCTTTACTGATATGTATGCATTTGTCAAAGCCGTGGGACTGTACAACCTGTACTTTTTATCATGTCTGAGGAAGGTAGGTTTAGCCTGAAATGAGATGTCTTTTGTTTATTGCTGTATTTTTTGTTTTAACATTGTGTATGTGTGTATATCTATTTCTTTGTATGTAAAGTGTAAAGTCTCAGCTAGATTTTGAGCCCTCTATTGTAAATATTGGTCTGGAAATAACAAAGCCTTAGCTTTTTTAGCAACCGTGATGCTGTGGGAAAAATCACATTCGGCAGTAGAAGCCATTTTATAGCGATAATTCATCATTTTTCCCGAATTTTTCATAATCTGTGCAAAAAATTCATTAAAATTTCCATATTTGTAAGATACGATTTTTACGTATGCTTGGCCTGACATACTTTTATAGGTCATCAGTCATGATCACTGGAATGTAAACAAATCGGCAACTCAGTTTAGAAGGGATTTCCCCTGTGTTTTACTATTAAAAAATCCATTTAAAGAAAGATAGAAAAGGGAATTAGTAAAAATGGCGGTTTTTACAAAGATTTTTTTATTTTTATGATTATTTAACTGTTTCAATCTCATGTTTTGGTTTCACTTTTCCACGTTGTTCTTTACTATATATAGAACGCTGATCAGCTGGTAAGTGACGTCACGGGTCTTCCGCATGCGCGATAAATGAAAACAATGATGGTGGACGAACTTGCGGGTGGGACGAACTTGGGGGGTTGAAGGATATATGATATAGCTTTTGTTAATTACTGACTGACGAACGGTGACCTCCATTACATATAGATATATTTATCTCATTGGCATTTATACTACATTTCCTATTTTTTTTATATACATGATAAAAAGATTGTACTTACATTCTGGTATTCACAGCAACCAGGTGCTCAATTATAGTACGATATCCGTATAAAGCGTTTGTAATATACAGAGAGCTTGGTAGCAGATTATGTTTTGAAAATGTGTAATCTTGAATTGATAAAGTAAAGTATAATTTATGTCTTTGTAGCTTTGGAGATATGAATTTTGCTTGTAAGAAGATTAGTCAACGTTATTAAAATCATTTATTCACGCATTGGTCATACTCATGCACTAAATAAAAATGAAAAGTCTTGCAAACTTGTCATATGCTTTGTAGGTGACCAGCTGGATTTGATTATGTTTGCTCCTCTACAATGTACATTTTATACAAGTCGCAGTCCAACGAGTTAGGTAAAAATATGTCAACCGTATGACTTATTTATTCAATCAACAGAAGTCTTTTTCAGCCATTGTTGTGTCAGCTCTTCAATGAATGAATATGTGTACTTTCATGAACTGACAAAATATTGTGCATCTCCCTGACCAAAATTAAATAAGAACTAGCTCAAGACTTGTGTATTTTGATATTTTTTGGCATATTTTGATTATTTCAATAAAAGCAGAGACACTAAATTAATTTTAGTTCAAATAAAAATTTAAACGACGGAGTGACTGTAAATCATAAGAGACAAAGTTTTCCAAACATATATTAAGCAAAAAAGTTAATTTTTTCGTAACTGAGAGTCCCAATTTAAAATTTAAAAAAAAACGTTGATTTTCATACTGTACTTTGTAACTCTGAAATGTTATCGAGTGTAATTATATACTCGGTGTGATGATGCGTAAAACTTACAAATGAAACATTGTATTCAAACTAATATTATATATATTTTCGTACTTCAGTAATCCCGAATCCAATTGAGTGTTAACTTTGTAAGTCTGATGCAATCATTGAATTTATGATCGTCGTGATGATGTATGGTACTGTCATACAGAAGTCTATAACGCTTCGATTAAGAAAACAACCGTGATATGCTTTGTATTATTTGGACTCATCTATGTAAAAGTAGCACCCTTTAGTTATTCAAAAGAAGTATTTCTTTCTCTCTTTTGGTTCTCCGGGTTTATATCTTTTGCTTATTCATCTTGTTACCGATGATATCGATTCAGGAGTGTTACATATGATTTGCACCTGCGGTACATTTGATTTGCGACCAAGAAAAAATGGATGGAGAGTTGTCTCATTGGCATTCGTACCACATGTTCTTATATATACATATATACACACCGTTTGACAAATGACAGTTCTGCCTTTGTTGCTGTTGTTGAGATTTTTAAAACATATTGTGCTTCTGGTATATGGCCAATTAACACTTAACATAATGTTAACTCAATTTATATTTTTAAATGAGTAGTTGTATTGTTTAATTAAAAACTTACTTTGATGATTATACCCATGTTGGGTCCTATACTGGAAATAAGATTTAATTTATCTTATTTAGATTATGACAAGATGTATCCTTTTTGAGTGATGATAATTGGCATTATAAGATTATTATTCTTGCATTGTTCGCTTGACCTTGAGTGTACATTTGCATATTCGATCACCTAAGCTATATCATTCCTATTTTGACTACAAAAGCGTGGTTTGTTTCAAAAAGAATGATCAAGTTAAACTTCAGCCACTACTGCAAAACTAACGAAATCACAGGAAAAGAAAACATTTCACAGACGCCGAAAAGAATTTAAACCTGATCAAGTTTACATTTTTCGTTTATTTACTGTCATAAAATTTGTTAAAACATTGCATCCTCGTGCATAGATAACATTAGTCAAAATTTGCATACCTCTTAAGAATTGTTTTGTCTTTCATTGTCTGTAACTTTATGATTGGTTTGGTATTCCAACTGTTTCGATTCGAGTGCCACTGATGAGTCTTTGTAGAAGAAATGCACGTATGGTGTACTTAACACAATTGTGTATATAAGAACACTTAGTGATATCATTTCAACAACTTTACGATAATATAGGTCTGCGATGAAACAAATACTCTTCAGACTTGATTCCTGGTTGACCTCGTTATCAGTGGAATATCTAGTCGATTGCGTTATTTAATGTGTGTCTTGTTCTGAATATGTATGAAATATTTACAATTGAACGATACTCGAAATACTATAAATCAGTATGAAATTTTAATGGATTGTCTGTCTTTACATATAGTATGAATTTAGCCTGTATCAAAACTGCTTTGTTTTTTTTTCAGCTTTATGTCTTTAAGATTCTAATTATTGTCAATAAAGTAGTATGATATTAGAATATTATCAGATTTTAATTCCTGTATTGTTTGGCTGACATGGGGTTTACATTTGCATCTTCGATCAGTCGGGTTGCATCATTTATATAGATACAGAGGGGAGTTTTGTTATTTAAAAGCATGATAAAGTTCAACTTAATTCAGCAAAAACATAACACTAACGAAATAACTGAACAAAAACATTTCCCAGACACAGAAAAGAAATTAAACCTGAACACGTTTACATATCTCGATTATTTACCATTTACTAAATGTTGTTATTTAATGTGTTTTCTTGATCTGAATATGTATATAATGTTTACAATATGTAGTTACTATAAACACTATAATACTGTCAAACAATTAAATGATTTGTTTTTCCTATTCAGGTGGAGAACAGCATCAGTATCCTGCACTCAATATGCTGACACCTATAATTGATGCTGTAATTTTCGGTAAACTTCAGGGGCAGATCCAGCCATTTTAAAAAGGGGGGTACCTAACCCAGGACAAAGAGGGGATTCCAACTACATGTCCCCATTCAAATGCATTGATCGTCAAAAAAAGGGGGTTCCAATCCCCGGACCCCCCCCCCCCCCCCGGATCCTCGCCTGAACTGACTGTCATATAATTGTTAAAACATTGCAAAAGACATTATCATCGTGCATAGACTTTTCATAACTTTTAAACGAAATTGTTGTTTTTCAATGTCTTTAATACCGTCAGTGATTTGGTATTCAAACTGTTTTGATTCGAGTGCCACAGATGAGTCCTTGTAGACGAAATGCACGTATGGTGTACTTAACAAAATTGAGTATATATGAACACTTAATTTCTTTGGCAATATCATTGCAACAATTTTACTATAACATATAGGTCTGCGAATAAAACAAATACACTTTACAGATTTGATTCCTGGTTGACCTCGTTATCAGTGGAATATCTAGTCGATTGCATTATTTAATGTGTGTCTTGTTCTGAACATGTACGAAATATTAACGATTGCATGCCAAGAGATCCTAGCTAAAAATTCCGGAGTCTCCTACGGCACCCATTAGTAGATACAGGTTTAATTTCATTCAACAAATTAATTTATGACCTTTATGTACGTCTCGCTAAGAACACGACCATATACCAAATGGTCAATATTAATCATCCATGTAATTTGCTCTAGACTATGGGATATTTGGAGAATTTCAACGGAGGCAATTTCTTGGCATGGTTAAGTTTAATATTTAGTTAGGAAAGTTTTTATTTTATTTCAGGTCCCGCGACTTTATCTCGCGCTAGGTTGTGGCGTCACGTGACGAGGCTTTATAATAGTATATTTCTTTCTTTTAGATCTTTTTATGTGGAGACGTTAGACAGACAACATGTATATAACGAGGGAATACACACGATGTATATTTCTTTTGTCATTGTAGGAAATTGACGTTTCGATCACAGTTCACGAGCAGTGCATGCTTTGGATTTAATTTATCCTGTGTAACTTCAAAACACGATTATTGATTATTTTCTTACAACGTACATTTCTCAATAGCAGCTTGTAACACAGATTTTATTATAATATTGGATTAATTTTGGTGAATCCGTTATATCCTGGGTTAAAACCTTCTATAACAATATAACAGCTGCGGTGACACAAAACTGTTGTCTGTCAGAATTCTTCACTATAGAGAGAGGCTGTAGACAGGGAGATCCTTTATCCCCTTATATTTTCTTGCTATGTGCAGAAATATTAGGCATTTTGGTAAGAAATAGTATGGAGATAAAGGGTATTACTATAGATGATACAGAATTTGTACTTTCTCAATATGCGGATGATACATCATTGATATTAGATGGCTCGCCAGAATCGCTCGATGCATCTCTTCGTGTTCTCCAATTGTATGCTGAAATCTCGGGACTTAAGATTAATATAGAAAAAACAAGTGTTATTTGGATAGGTAGCAAAAAACATAGCCAGGATCAAATTTGTGTAAAGTGGGGATTGAAATGGGGCTCCAGTACATTTAAGTTGCTTGGAATTACGTTTTCAGTCGACCTAGATAGAATGATTAATTTAAATTATAGGCCAGTTTTAGATAATATAGACAACACTTTGAAAAAATGGTCAAAACAGTATCTCACCCCCTTTGGAAAGATTACCATTTTAAAAACTTTGGTCATAGCTAAATTAAATCATCTGTTCAGATGAGAATATGTTACGTAACTTAACAAATAAAATGTATGCTTTCATCTGGGATAATAAACCAGATAAGGTCAAGCGAGATCTTTTATGTCAAGATTGTTATAAGGGTGGTTTAAAAATGCTAAATTTAAAAGCATTTATACAGGGACTAAAACTTACATGGGTAAGACGTCTGTATAATTCGAACTCAAAGTGGGTGAGATTAGTCTCTATTGTGGAGCAAATAAATTTTATTGAAATAAGTTATATTGGGCCTATTAAAAGGTCAACAAATAAATTTTGGCAAGAGGTTTTTTATGCTTGGAAAACCCTAAATCAAATTAGAAAACCAAGATGTATTGATGAAATTCTATCGTATTCTTTATGGGAGGTAGAAAACTTTAAAATTGGTGGTTCAAGAGTCTACTATAAAAACTGGGCAAATGCGGGAATTTGGACAGTACAAGATTTGTTAGATGACCAGGGCAAAGTTATGTCATTTCAAAATTTCCAACAATTATATCAATTTAGGCCAAATATTTTACATTATTATGGAATAGCGCACTCGCTTAATGAGTGGTTAAATACGATTAATATTGAAATAAAAGAGAAAAAAATTCATGCAATACTACCTTTTAACATAAGTATCTTTTTTGAATCAAAAAAAGGTTCAAGGGAAATGTACAAAGTATTGAATGAAAAATATGTTACATTTGCTGCAAAGGAAAAATGGGAGAACCATCTTAATATGACTGGTATTAACTGAAAAAAAATACACACTTCGTGTACAAAATATAGTAAAAGCACTAAGCTTTGCTGGTTCCAATATAGAACTATCCATAGAATTTTGGGAACTAATTCACTACTTTACAAGATGAAAATAAATAGCAGCAACATATGCACATTTTGTAAAGAAGGACCAGAGACCATAGAACATTTATTTTGGAGCTGTCCGATGGTTGCCAGTCTCTGGCATGCACTTACCATCTGGATTTTTGAAATGACAAATATTGAACTGCCTTTGAATATTATGATTATTTTATTTGGTATCTACGAAAATGTTAAATTGAATTTTGTTAAAAATAAGATTATTTTACTTTCAAAATACTACATTTACAGAACAAAACTACAAGAAGTTTTGCCAAATCTAAATGCTTTAAAAAACCATTTAAAGGAACACTTGAACTTAGAAAAAATACATTTCATTTAAAAACCTCTCTGTAGAGGAATATAACAAATACTGGAGTCCCTGGGCCCCTATCATAGAATAAATAATAAATGTTAAAATTTGATTGAAACACCACCTATGTATATTGCAAGAACACATAAGATTTCAATGTTATAAGATATTTATCTATTTTCAACCTATTATTGCACCATCATATATATTCAATTGTTGTTTTATTATTTAATACTTCCTTTGTGTGAAAATGTCATTCTGTATACCTTTGTTCATACATGTTGTGCTAATCTATTTGTTACAATAAAGAAAATTCATTATAAAAAAAAAATAATATTGGAGCAGACATTTTTTGTAGGATTTTATTGAGATTAACGGACCTAGAGAGCGATTTTTACGGCATTGCAATTTCTTTTCTCTACGGAAATTCTTGGAAGGTAGCTGCACCACGTTGTTTTATGAAGTTTTAATACATGTATGCCCTGCTGACTACAACTTTTGAGGTCGATTGGACTTGTAGTTTCAGGGTATATCAGATAACAAGCATGTGGATTTTTTTTCAGAAGAGATCTATGTAAATACAATATTAAAGAAAAAAAAAACCCGTTGAAAGGATAGATAGCACACAGCTTCATTCAACAGTTGTAAGTGGAGGGTGAAACAAAATAAGGGGGGGGGACATTTTTTAAAAATAAAAATGGTACAAACGAATGGTTAAAAACGCCGTTTTTACAATATGAATCAATTGCTTAAAAAAAAGCAATTGTAAACGGTCTTCCCCCCTAGAAAACATGATTGATTGATTAATGTGTGTGTGTGTTTGTTTGTTTGTTTGTTTCTTTCTTTCTTTCAGTAAGGGGTTCATATTAGTATGTTACCCATGCCAAGAAATCCTAGCTAAAAATTCCGGTGGACCTCCTACGGCAGATACAGATAGTAGATACAGATTTAATTTCATTCAACAAATTAATTGATGATCTTTATGTACGTCTCGCTAAGAACACGACCATATACCAAATGGTCAATATTAATCATCCATGTAATTTGCTCTAGACTATGGGATATTTGGAGAATTTCAACGGAGGCAATTTCTTGGCATGGTTAAGTTTAATATTTAGTTAGGAAAGTTTTTATTTTATTTCAGGTCCCGCGACTTTATCTCGCGCTAGGTTGTGGCGTCACGTGACGAGGCTTTATAATAGTATATTTCTTTCTTTTAGATCTTTTTATGTGGAGACGTTAGACAGACAACATGTATATAACGAGGGAATACACACGATGTATATTTCTTTTGTCATTGTAGGAAATTGACGTTTCGATCACAGTTCACGAGCAGTGCATGCTTTGGATTTAATTTATCCTGTGTAACTTCAAAACACGATTATTGATTATTTTCTTACAACGTACATTTCTCAATAGCAGCTTGTAACACAGATTTTATTATAATATTGGATTAATTTTGGTGAATCCGTTATATCCTGGGTTAAAACCTTCTATAACAATATAACAGCTGCGGTGACACAAAACTGTTGTCTGTCAGAATTCTTCACTATAGAGAGAGGCTGTAGACAGGGAGATCCTTTATCCCCTTATATTTTCTTGCTATGTGCAGAAATATTGGGCATTTTGGTAAGAAATAGTAGGGAGATAAAGGGTATTACTATAGATGATACAGAATTTGTACTTTCTCAATATGCGGATGATACATCATTCTTATTAGATGGCTCGCCAGAATCGCTCGATGCATCTCTTCGTGTTCTCCAATTGTATGCTGAAATCTCGGGACTTAAGATTAATATAGAAAAAACAAGTGTCATTGGATAGGTAGCAAAAAACATAGCCAGGATCAAATTTGTGTAAAGTGGGGATTGAAATGGGGCTCCAGTACATTTAAGTTGCTTGGAATTACGTTTTCAGTCGACCTAGATAGAATGATTAATTTAAATTATAGGCCAGTTTTAGATAATATAGACAACACTTTGAAAAAATGGTCAAAACAGTATCTCACCCCCTTTGGAAAGATTACCATTTTAAAAACTTTGGTCATAGCTAAATTAAATCATCTGTTTCTATCTATCCCTAGTCCAGATGAGAATATGTTACGTAACTTAACAAATAAAATGTATGCTTTCATCTGGGATAATAAACCAGATAAGGTCAAGCGAGATCTTTTATGTCAAGATTGTTATAAGGGTGGTTTAAAAATGCTAAATTTAAAAGCATTTATACAGGGACTAAAACTTACATGGGTAAGACGTCTGTATAATTCGAACTCAAAGTGGGTGAGATTAGTCTCTATTGTGGAGCAAATAAATTTTATTGAAATAAGTTATATTGGGCCTATTAAAAGGTCAACAAATAAATTTTGGCAAGAGGTTTTTTATGCTTGGAAAACCCTAAATCAAATTAGAAAACCAAGATGTATTGATGAAATTCTATCGTATTCTTTATGGGAGGTAGAAAACTTTAAAATTGGTGATTCAAGAGTCTACTATAAAAACTGGGCAAATGCGGGAATTTGGACAGTACAAGATTTGTTAGATGACCAGGGCAAAGTTATGTCATTTCAAAATTTCCAACAATTATATCAATTTAGGCCAAATATTTTACATTATTATGGAATAGCGCACTCGCTTAATGAGTGGTTAAATACGATTAATATTGAAATAAAAGAGAAAAAAATTCATGCAATACTACCTTTTAACATAAGTATCTTTTTTGAATCAAAAAAAGGTTCAAGGGAAATGTACAAAGTATTGAATGAAAAATATGTTACATTTGCTGCAAAGGAAAAATGGGAGAACCATCTTAATATGACTGGTATTAACTGAAAAAAAATACACACTTCGTGTACAAAATATAGTAAAAGCACTAAGCTTTGCTGGTTCCAATATAGAACTATCCATAGAATTTTGGGAACTAATTCACTACTTTACAAGATGAAAATAAATAGCAGCAACATATGCACATTTTGTAAAGAAGGACCAGAGACCATAGAACATTTATTTTGGAGCTGTCCGATGGTTGCCAGTCTCTGGCATGCACTTAACATCTGGATTTTTAAAATGACAAATATTGAACTGCCTTTGAATATTATGATTATTTTATTTGGTATCTACGAAAATGTTAAATTGAATTTTGTTAAAAATAAGATTATTTTACTTTCAAAATACTACATTTACAGAACAAAACTACAAGAAGTTTTGCCAAATCTAAATGCTTTAAAAAACCATTTAAAGGAACACTTGAACTTAGAAAAATACATTTCATTTAAAAACCTCTCTGTAGAGGAATATAACAAATACTGGAGTCCCTGGGCCCCTATCATAGAATAAATAATAAATGTTAAAATTTGATTGAAACACCACCTATGTATATTGCAAGAACACATAAGATTTCAATGTTATAAGATATTTATCTATTTTCAACCTATTATTGCACCATCATATATATTCAATTGTTGTTTTATTATTTAATACTTCCTTTGTGTGAAAATGTCATTCTGTATACCTTTGTTCATACATGTTGTGCTAATCTATTTGTTACAATAAAGAAAATTCATTATAAAAAAAAATAATATTGGAGCAGACATTTTTTGTAGGATTTTATTGAGATTAACGGACCTAGAGAGCGATTTTTACGGCATTGCAATTTCTTTTCTCTACGGAAATTCTTGGAAGGTAGCTGCACCACGTTGTTTTATGAAGTTTTAATACATGTATGCCCTGCTGACTACAACTTTTAAGGTCGATTGGACTTGTAGTTTCAGGGTATATCAGATAACAAGCATGTGGATTTTTTTTCAGAAGAGATCTATGTAAATACAATATTAAAGAAAAAAAAAACCCGTTGAAAGGATAGATAGCACACAGCTTCATTCAACAGTTGTAAGTGGAGGGTGAAACAAAATAAGGGGGGGGGGGACATTTTTTAAAAATAAAAATGGTACATACGAATGGTTAAAAACGCCGTTTTTACAATATGAATCAATTGCTTAAAAAAAAGCAATTGTAAACGGTCTTCCCCCCTAGAAAACATGATTGATTGATTAATGTGTGTGTGTGTGTTTGTTTGTTTGTTTCTTTGTTTCTTTCTTTCTGTAAGGGGTTCATATTAGTATGTTACCCATGCCAAGAAATCCTAGCTAAAAATTCCGGTGGACCTCCTACGGCAGATACAGATAGTAGATACAGATTTAATTTCATTCAACAAATTAATTGATGATCTTTATGTACGTCTCGCTAAGAACACGACCATATACCAAATGGTCAATATTAATCATCCATGAAATTTGCTCTATGGGATATTTGCAGAATTTTAACGGAGGCAATTTCTTGGCATGAACAATACTCGAAATGCTATAATTTTGTTTAACAATTATTTTATGGATAGTTTGCATTTACATTTAAATGCCTGTAATTAAAACTGCGTTGTTTCTTAACTTTATGTCTCAAATATTTTGTTTATTGTCAATAAAGTATTATGATATTACGATATTATTTGATTATTATTCCTGTATTGTTCGACTGACCTAGAAAATAACATTCGCATCGTCGACCACTCGAATTTATATTGTAATTACAGACGGTAGGGTTTGTTATTCAAAAGCATGATCAAGCTGAACAGTATTCAGTCACAAAGATGTTATTCAATGTGTTTTCTTGATCTGAATAAATATGTAATGTTTACATTAGGTCGTTACTCTAAACACTATAAAAATGCCAAACAATAAAATGGTTTGTTTTCTTTTGAGAAGCAGAAAATTCTCAGTATCCTGTACTCAAGGTGCTGAGGTTATTTTTGGTACACTAACTGTCATAAGATTCTTAAAACATTGCCAAAGACACTATTCTCGTGCTAAGATTACATAAGCCAGACTTTTCAGAACTCTAAAACGAAATTGTTTTGTTCAATGTCTTTAATTTCGTCAGTGCTTTGGTATTCCAACTGTTTTGATTTAAGGGCAACTGATGAGCCAATGTAAACAAAATGCACGTATGCTGTACTCAACAAAATAATGTACATAAAAACTCTTCACTTCGTTGGTAATATCATTTCAACAACTTTATTATTATATAGGTCTGTGATTAAAACAATTACTTTGTACTCTTTACAGACTTGTAAACAGAACAAAAGACTTGTAAGACAAACAAAACCTTTAAACAGACTTATTAAGAAGGGATATAGTTACGATACTGTTGTCAGGTCATTAAAGATTGCATATTTTGGCGTTAATATTGATTCACTTATAGGGTCTTTGCATCGGAACTAAACACATTTATTATTAATAAACCAGTTGTTGGCATGACATGGGTTATGTTCTTCTCATATATGTTATGATGGTATGATACAAAACCCCTCACGGGAAGGATTGTGCCTGATATTCATATGATGAAGGCATAATTTTTCAATCAGTTTAATTGAAGTCTGGAGCTGGCATGTGAGTTAACTGCTAGTAGTCTGATGTTATTTATGTATTATTGTCATTTTGTTTATTTTCTGTGGTCACATCTTCTGACATCAGACTAGGACTTCTCTTGAAATGAATTTTAATGTGCGTATTGTTATGCATTTACTTTTCTGCATTGGCTAGAGGTGTAAGGAGAGGGTTGAGATCTCACAAACATGTTTAACCCCGCCGCATGTTTGCGCCTGTCCCAAGTCAGGAGCCTCTGGCCTTTGTTAGTCTTGTATTATTTTAACTTTTAGTTTCTTGTGTACAATTTGGAGTTTAGTATGACGTTCATTATCACTTAACTAGTATATATTTGTTTAGGGGCCAGTTGAAGGACGCATCCGGGTGCGGGAATTTCTCGTTGCATTGAAGACCTGTTGGTGACCTTCTGCTGTGGTCTGCTCTATGGTCGGGTTGTTGTCTCTTTGGCATATTCCCCTTTTCCATTCTCAATTTTATTGGTTCCTGATCGACCCCGTTATCAGTAGAATATCTAGTTCTAGAAATGTAATAACCAAAGAAATTAAGTGTTATTATGTACACAATTTTGTTTAGCACACTATACGTGCATTTCGTCTACATAGACTCATCAGTGGTACTCGAATCAAAACAGTTGTAATACCAAATCACCGCCGGAATGAAAGACATCGTTTAAGAGTTATGCAAAGTCTGGCTTATGTAATCTATGCACGATGTTAGTGTCTTTGGCAATATTTTAACAATTGTATGACAGTAGGTTTATCTAAAATTATCCCATTAATTACATGTATACGTTTCAGCACATTGAGTACACGATACTGATGATGTTCTGCTTCTGAAAAAGAAAAACAAACCTTTTAATTGTTTGACAGTTTTATAGTGTTTAGAGTAACGACATAATGTAAACATTATATACATATAAAGATCAAGTAACAACATTTAGTAAATGGTAAATAAACAAAAAATGTAAAATTGTTCAGGTTTAATTTCTTTTCAGCGTCTTGGAAATGTTTGTTTGTTCTGTTATTTCGTTAGTTTTGAAGTTGTGGTTGAACTTGATCATGCTTTTTAATAACAAACCTACCCTATGTAATTACAATATAAACGGTGCAACTCGAGTGATCGAAGATGCTAATGTAACCTCTAGGTCAGTCAAACAATACAGGAATAATAATCTGACAATATTTTAATATCTTAATAAGTTATTGACAATACATAGAATCTTTGAGACATAGAACTGAGAAACAAAGCAGTTTTAATGATCGGCCCTATTCATTCTATATGTGAAGGCAAACAATCCATTAAATTGTTAGACTGATTTATAGCATTTCGAGTATCGTTCAATTGTAAATATTTCATACATATTCAGAAGAAGAAGACACATTAAATAATGCAATCGACTAGATATTCTACTGATAACAAGGTCAACCAGGAATCAAGTCTGTAAAGAGTATAAGAGTATTTGTTTTAATCGCAGAACTATATTATCGTAAAGTGGTTGAAATGATAATACCAAAGAAACTAAGTGTTCTGATATACACACTTTTGTTTAGTACACCATACGTGCGTTTCGTCTACATAGACTCATCAATGGCACTCGAATCAAAACAGTTTGAATACCAAATCACGGACGGAATTAAAGTCATTTAAAAACAAAAATTTGGTTAAAGAGTTGTGAAAAGTCTGGCATATGTAATATATGCACGAGGATAGTGTCTTTTGCAATGTTTAAACAGTTGTATGACAGTAAGTTTACCGGAAATTACAGCTCCAAGAATATGTGTCAGCAACTTTACGACAATATAGGTCTGCGATTAAAACAAATATTCTTTACAGACTTGATTCCTGGCTGACCCCGTTATCAGAAGATATCTAGTCGATTGCACTGTTTAATGTGTGTCTTGTTCTGAATATGTATAAAATATTTACAATTGAACGATACTCGAAATCCTATAAATCAGTCAAACAATTTAATGGATTGTTTGCCTTTACATATAGAATGAAAAGTGCCTGTAATAAAACCTGCTTTGTTTCTCAGCTTTATGTCTCAGATATTCTATTTATTGTCAATAAAGTATTATGATATTAGAATACAAAGGCTTTTTTGTTTGATCATCCTAACAAAAGACTTTGTGATGTTAAAAGCAAATTAATTGTATTTTACACAATCCTTGGAGAGAAAATCAGTGAACGATATTTGTGCATCGAAGAAATATGAATTTTTGATTAATGTGATAGAAAAGCAGGAAGTTAGAAGAGTCATTGTTTCATTTTTCAAATACAATGTTGAAGAGCAAATTGTAAACTTCGGGTAGTTTAGCTAATAAATGATAAGTTGATATAATCTGGAATGTTTAGTGAAGTCTTGCCACTTGTGATGTGACTATGATATCATGCACATGCAGTAATACAAAATAGAAAATTTGGTGTTTCAAGTACAAATTGTGTACTCGGAGTACTGAGTAAAGTTTTATGACCGTAGCCCCTGGTCTCACTCCGTAAAGTTTTATGACCGTAGCCCCTGGTCTCACTCCGTAAAGTTTTATGACCGTAGCCTCTGGTCTCACTCCGTTTTTGTTTATTTTTATTACCTTGATTTGTATCTTTTTACAATGAATTTGTTAGATTTGAACATCAGTAAAATACTGTTATCTCTAGATTAGCCCAACATATATCTGATCGCTCTTACCATAAAATTGAGGATGGAAATGTGGAATGTGTCAAAGAGACAACAACCCGACTATAGAGCAGGCAACAACTGAAGGCCACCAATTTGTCTTCAATGCAGCGAGAAACTCTTTCACCCGGAGAAGTCCTTCAGCTGGCCCCTGAACAAATATGTAACTAGTTCAGTGATAATGGAGGTCATACTAAACTCCGAATTATACACACGAAACTAAAATTAAAAATCATACAAGACTAACAAAGGCCAGAGGCTTCTGACTTAGATACTTAATTATAATCCTGGTACTTTTGATAACTATTAGGACAGACGCAAAAATGCGGCGGGGTTAAACATATTATTTTGAGATCTCAACCCTCCCCTATACCTCTGGCCAATGTAGAAAAAAGAAACGCACAACAATAAGCATAGTAAAACTCAGTTTTAAAGACGTCCGGTGTCAGAATAGGTAAAAAAAAAGAAACTCAACAAAATGACAATAATTCATCAATTGATTAAGACAAATATAATGTGCGATAAGCCCTTG
The DNA here is from genome assembly GCA_019925275.1 of Mytilus edulis. Classification (NCBI taxonomy): domain Eukaryota; kingdom Metazoa; phylum Mollusca; class Bivalvia; order Mytilida; family Mytilidae; genus Mytilus; species Mytilus edulis. Next base: position 1,561,949 of record CM034352.1, read on the forward strand.
GTTCCTATAAAAATACCTATAAGGACAACATCGAAAAAATATGTAATTGCAGCAGTGTATACAAATTACTTATAATATGTCCTAAGTCAGGAACCTGATGTTCAGTGGGTATCGTTTGTTGATGTGGTACATCAGTGTTTCTTATTTCTCGTTTTTGATATAGATTAGACCGTTGGTGTCCCTGTATAGTTTTCCCCTAATCATTTTGGGGGCTCTTTATAGCTTGCTGTTCGGTGTGAGCTAATGCTCCGTTTTGAAGGCCATACTTTGATCTATAATGGTTTACTTCTACACGCCGTGACTTGGATGGAGAGCTGCCTCATTGGCACTTATACCATAATTTCTTATATCTATTGTACGACCACATCTTATTGAATTGTAGTTGACATTGATGCGTTAATGCATCCTGAAACTTCCTAATAAGATTGTAGGTCAAAATTTATCGGAAAGAGATGGAAGAAAACTTGATCAAAGTCATTGCATTATATGCACGAATGTGTGATGTACTTTTATAAGTAACCATCAGAGGTGTTTAAAATCGCCACTTAGCCAATTAACTTGACTGTTCGTTATCTTTTTTGCTAGATTAAATTTGGATATCAAGCATAAATGAATCATTACATATAGCTATAGGTCGTGTTGTTTTATATTCTTGTGTCTGTTTAATGTATTGCTGGGTTATTTCTTTGCCTTTTTGTTTTGTTTAAATAAATAAAGGCAACAGCAGTATACCGCTGTTCGATTAACCCACCTTTTCCCAAAATATGATTTTGTGTCTGTTTAGTGTATTGTTGAGCTATGTCTTTGCCTTTTTTGTTTTGTTCAAATAAATAAAGGTAACAATAATATACCGCTGTTCGAATAGCCCACCTCTTGTCAAAAATATCATTTTGAAGTTGTTACAGATCTTGGGGACCGTATAACCAATAGTAGAATTTATATATTATATTTAATGATACAAAATAATAATTGCACATGTATACATTATACTGCAAAGTAATAATCTCTGTAATCGTTCTAATGTCTTAAGTCAATTCTAGATTATGAAACAGAAGACAAATACAATGGACTTACTATCTCGAAAGGAGAAGGTTCAGTAAGACCCCTTTTTGGCCCCAAAATATAGCAGTTTTACAAAATTGTTAAAATATAAACTTTTAGTTATTTATTGGACAGTAGAATGCTTCTGCTACATACATATGGGCTGTTTTTGACAATACAATGCACATATATCGGGTACTAGCACCATAAAGTCACGCTAAATTACTGAAATCTTCACAATTCTAGCATTTTAGTTAAATTTTAGACGGTTTTCGTGTAAAACGAAAGTGGCCGCATTCGTGTTCATCCTTTATATTGAAATGTAAGTTGTAGTTTATGATAATACATAATATATATAAAGGTTGAGGATGAACACGGATGCGGCCACTTTCATTTTTGACTAATACCATCTGAAAAGTGACATTTTTCGGCATATTTGGTAGATTTTTCATATTTGAACTTGAATCGGATGGTTTTTAATGACTAAATCAGTTCAAATCTTTCACATAAACTAATTGATTCAAATGAAATAGACACTTAAGTCTTTAAAAAGTGGTCAAAATCTTTCGTCAGATGAACCTGAAAGGAGTAGGTCCGGTAAGGACCGATTTTGGCCTCAAATTTCAGTTTCATCTGACGAAAGATTTTGACCACTTTTTAAACACTTAAGTGTCTATTTCATAGGATTCAATTAATTTATGTGAAATATTTTAACTTATTTAATCATTAAAAAGCATCCGATTCAAGCTCAAATATGAAAAATCTACAAAATATGCGAAAAAATGTCACTTTTCAGATGGTTTTTGTCAAAAACGAAAGTGGCCGCATCCGTGTTCATCTTCAATCTTTATTTATGTTATGTATTATCATCAAATACAACTTCCATTTCAATATTTTGGATTAACACGAATGCGGCCACTTTCGTTTTACACGGAAACCGTCTAAAATTTAACTAAAATGCTGGAATTGTAAAGATTTCAGTAATTTAGCATGACTTAATGGTGCTAGTACCAAATATATGTGCATTGCATTGTCAAAAACAGCCCATATTTATGTAGCAGAACCATTCTACTATCCAATAAATAACTAAAAGTTTACATTTTAACAATTTTGTAAAACTGCTATATTTTGGGGCCAAAAAGGGGTCTTACTGGACCTACTCTTGAGGCCAAAATCGGTCCTTACCGGACCTACTCCTTTATGATATCTTAAATGATATCTGTTCGAAATAATGTTATGTACTACACTTACTCCTGATACCTCAATTTTCCTAATATATCGAATATTGCTTAGCAGTTGTCTTGTAATTCCACACCAACGCATTATTGGCTGACCATTTGACCTACGCAAAGTTTATACTTCTAATTGTTTTCTTCATATCTTTGTCGTTTTTTAGAATCTAATGTTGACGACAAATATTTTATTATATCCACTAAATTGTTTACATACAAAAAGGAAGGTGTGGCATGATTTTCAATGAGACAACTCTGCACAAGAGGCTAACTGACAATGAATACAAATTTATCCACAGGGATGGTTTCCTGATACCTATAATGAGTTTATTCATAGAGCTTAAAATATTGTATGAATACTGGTTTGTTGTTAAATACTGTGACTCCGAGATGTATTTCTATTTTATGTAGTTGTATTGCTGTATTTATAGTGTATACACCACACATTCTTAAGGGAAAACGGTACTATTTATTCTGCCATAGGCGACAATACTAACATTTTCTAATTTTACCACGTTTTATAACAAAAACCTGGATTAAACAGTTATGTGTGGTCCTTTATTACTCTATTTCAAAAATTAAAGCAAAATAGTATCATGACCAATTTCCAACGGAGCTTGTTTATGTTATCCATGCCCATCGTCATTTTGCAGCAAATTTATAAAATTTTGAAAGCCTTTTCGAATAATTCTTTAGAAAATATTTCAATAGGTTTTAAAATTTATATTGTAAATATAAACACTGCAGTTATTCATAGATAAATAAAAATATATATTGTACCCATACATCCAATCACGGCGCTCCTAAGTTGACTTCCTTCACCTGTCTTGGGTACACAAAAGGCCAACCTAATGCTAGGAAAATGTAATACTACCGTTTTCCCTATACTGTGACATAAAGCTATAAAGAATTCTTATGACACTATTAATGCAATACTGGGTCATTGTCAAAACCTTGGCTATAATAAATACTTGTATGTCTCCATTACTTAAAGAAACATGGATCATTTTTTGTCCCCACCCCTACATGCTGGTTTACCTCTTTCTCTACTTCTTTCAGATAAGGCCTAATAAACAACCTGTATCCAGTCATATCTTATCTCATTTAAAAAGAATAATAACAGTTCCATTAAAACAGATAAAAATGACAATTCCATTCAATTTGTATTCATTTTATCCAAAATTTACAACAAAAGTACAAATTCAAGATTTTCCATACTAATCTCCATTCCATGCTTTAGTATATGCCATATTGTGGTGCAAAATTATAGAGGTTGTTATAAAATCAATTTTTCTGTCTTGAGATGATGAAAACAAAGATATTAGACACTTAAAATATTTAATATGCAAAATACTAAGCTTTAAAGATGCCTTTGTTACCTGTATTAATCTATGAAAAAGCTGAATTATGTCCCTTGGGAGTATTAATTTCCAACAAAAGTCCTTTCAGACAGTACAAAATGACAAATTATATATACCTGATATAATAAAAGATAGAAACTACCAAATGAAGCACTATTGAAATATTTGCTGCATGAATTGGGAACAATGTGAGCAATTCTTTACACAGGAGTGTACAAATTCTATCTAAATTTAGCCTCAGGTGAGCCTCTTTTTTTCTTAAATTAGACAAATTTAACACTGAAAATGCTTTCAGTATGACCAGATATTGTCTTACTCCATAAACATTACAAACTTTACCAGACAATTTCCTATCTAAAAATAGTATGCCTAGAGAAATACCCAAGTGATACATTTAGGGAATTACACAGCAAAAAAGGCAAATATATGGTTAAAAAAAATTGTCGCGACTTGAATTCTGGGATTTCTAATTGAATTAATCATTGCGAAAGGTGAAAACAAATACAAAAGAAGAATAGTTTGGTGCAGTTTATACAATATAGTTAATATTGAAATCCTAGAATAAAGTTTTATATCAGTACCCATCAATTTGATTTATAATGATGACTCAGAACTTTTCTCAACACAGTACTGTTCTCAGTTAAAAATTTCTATTCTTTGTGATGAAAATCAAATGTATTTATCAAATGCTTCAAAATAGTTTAATATGACTGAAGTCTGATTTATTTTGATTATCCTTGCTATCTTGAGTATAGGGAAAACGGTACTATTTATTCTGCCATAGGCGACAATACTAACATTTTCTAATTTTACCACTTTTTATAACAAAAACCTGGATAAAACAGTTATGTGTGGTGTTAGTACTTTATTACTCTATTTTAAAAATTGAAGCCAAATAGTATCATGACCAATTTCCAACGGAGCTTGTTTATGTTATCCATGCCCACCGTCATTTTGCAGCAAATTTATAAAATTTTGAAAGCCTTTTCGAATAATTCTCTAGAAAATATTTCAATAGGTTTTAAATTTTATATTGTAAATATAAACACTGCAGTTATTCATAGATAAATAAAAATATATATTGTACCCATACATCCAATCACGGCGCTCCTAAGTTGACTTCCTTCACCTGTCTTGTGTACACAAAAGGCCAACCTAGTGCTAGGAAAATGTAATACTACCGTTTTCCCTTAAATGATAATTAATCTGTTTATAAAACTAGTCTCAAGTAAGGTTAGACACATATATAAACTCCTTTGTTCTTAAACTTTTTTTGAAATAATTTCAAATCAATTTGATTATGTCGTTCTTATGTAAATTGATCGCAATCACTTTGATTTTCAAATTATCGCGATTATTATAACAAACTTTTACATGAATAATGCTGTTATTTGTAAGCTTACCGGGTGAAAGTTATTCTGAAACGTTTGCATTTTGGATTCACACGGAAATAAGTGAAATGCAATCATATTTGATTGATTTCTGCAACGCCTTATTTTCTTATTAGGACAAAAAAAGGAAGAAAAGAAAATAGAAGAAATGAGAAAAATGAAGATTCAATGTGCTGTAATAGATTAACTTGCTTTTTTGCAAATAAAAACTACTTTTTTAATTAAAAATGTATATTGACTAGTGCCTATTTTTGTTCTATCATCTCTATAGAATCTGCCATGACTATATATTCGGATTAATTTTCATTCAAAATAAAGTCTAGCTTAAAAAATAAATAATTAAAAGTTCTGATTTTCCTGTACGTACTACATAATTAATCAAGTGCCAAATCACAACCTGTTTGAAGTATGATTATCTGAATTCATTGATGTTCTTCGACAAATATCAGATGCAATCAAAAAGTAACTTGAACACAATGCGTTTCATTTTTTTAAATGAATATCTAACACTCTCAAACAAAAAAAATCTTTCTTCTGCGCCATAATACATTTAATACGTTTGCGCCACTAGTATTCAAATGCGTTAATTTGTAGTGTAACAAATGCACCAATAAAGTAAAAACAACTTCCCTTCTACTTATTGTATGTACTGCACACAAGAAAAATGACAATATATATTTCGCATATGTTTCTCTTCTTTTCAAAAACATATTTTTCCATACATATTGAGAAAAATAAAACATAAAAAAAACATATTGAAACATGTGTTGCAATTTTTACTATGTAGGTTTGACACTTCGGACAACAATAGACTGTTCGATTTGCAAATTCAATGTAAATCTTCTGTATTAAAAAAGTATGTAAGCTTCACATCCAAGATTCTTCACAATGCCCCTTAAATAATATTAACTAAATCAATGTCTCACTACACCTCCTTTATTCACATTTTGTAAATCATAGAGTGCATAGAGTGCAGAAACTGAACAGATAAACATAACTTCAAGTAAATGACCCTCTCCCTTAACTTACCTGTCTAAGAATACTTTCTGAAAAAATGTTCTTTTCTGTTGTTAATTGCGTACTTAAGGTATCCTTAAGCTTGTATAGCTTGTAGATAACATATACTTGAACTTTATAGAGATGTAGAAGTACATACGACTCCATGTATATATTACTTTCTATCAAGTTGTCGAATACATACTAGTAAAGTCAACGCCAATACCGTGATTCCACTCTATAATAAAGAAAGGGTTGTAACTTCCTCCAATATCATGATTCCACTGTTAGAGTTCCCTATAATATTGTAACTTCCTCCGATACCGTGATTCCACTGTTAGAGTTCACAGTGCATTTTGCCAATAACAATGTCGTTACCGAAATGTAAAAAAAAAGTCGATCAACACTTTTTATTTCATTCGTTATCTGCCATGAATATAACAATTGTCAGGACTATAGAAGTTGTAGAAAGGTTAGGATTAACTGGGCTTTGTGTCCGCTTGACTCGCAACAAATAAACGATAATCATGCAAAGATATTGAATATCAGCGATAACGAAGGTATTCATTTCGTATTACAAAGAAAGTCATTCTAGTTAAAACCAGTGATGTAGTTATCCTCAGTGTTTCAATGGTGTAAATAATTTCATAATCTTTGCTAAAAGCTTTTTATGAAACAGTGTCATTTTGTACTGCTAATGCACAGATTATTTTATTCAAAAAGCTGAGTATGTCTATGGTCATCATATTTTGTTTCAACCGGATTGTGGTTATTCGGAGTCAACGCATTATTAACATATGTCTGATATTATATCTTAAGGATGTTTGCTACTATGTATCAAAATAACAAGCTTTTTAAAAGACTGTTATGAATTGATAGTATATTATTAAAAAACAAACACAAGAAAACAGAAAAAATGAAGGGTCCGTGTTCTTGTTTTCAAGATATAAGCCATTGAAAATTTGGCAAGAAATAGTTCTCTCTAGACTTTTTATTCAATTAAAAATTTCATCTGTTTACTTTAAAAAAAACAATGCAAAAATATAGGAGTTTTGAGGATGAGATTTTGAACTATATGTAATCAAATTACGAAAAAAAAGTAGGGCTTAGTGCATAAAACAATTCTGTTGGCAAAACATAGATAAAACCAAAGAATTCCTAATATCTGACAAAAATTCTAAAACAAGAGGAGCGAACATCCTTAAATCGCAGACATTAGATTTACCAATGACAGGACAATAACAATTATACTGTAAACTGATGTTTATTATCAAAATTTATTAACACCCATATGAAATTTCTGACTTTTACTGACATTATCTTGTATTATCTTACTATAATGTATACTATGCTAAGCAAGTAGAATATTATTGTTTTGAAGGAATAAACAGATTACCTTCCCTCATGAAATTATCAATAAACCTGATGGAGGTGTTAATTGTTAAACCGATAAAAAGTTTCTACTTAATACATGGAAAATTATTGTGTTAACCAAGATTATCGTTCAGTTTGTGGATTATATTCAGCCCCAGGTAAATAAATCAAAATATATATTCGATTATATTACTATTATTATTTTAATGTTTGAATTGTGATGTGGTCGTAAACATGAACATGATAGTATTATTTTTAATAAAAAAAAATAGTATCATACAGTATGCTCATCTGAATATTTACAAGCTATGAAAAGCTAAAGCAATAATCAATCTTTAATAGAAGAAAGCTTCAAAATATTATGACAAAACAAGTAGAGGCTCTAAAGATCATACTTGGATGAAGTGATGTCTCATTGGCACTCATACTACATCTTCCTATATCTATATGTTGCTCACATAGATGTTTGTGCATCGTTACAAATGGTCACTCTCTAGAATTATACACTATGATACTAGTAATATAATTCATGAATAAAACTTCTTTTATGTTGATCTTTTCCTGGGTGTTAAGTTTCTGTCTCTCTCTTTTTTTAATTGTGATTGCCCAAGGCAAAAAAACCCGCTGATTATGTTCATAGAGATAGCGATTTACCAACGGGAAAAGTCTTTGATATCCAAAAAGAACTGTTTTCCTTCTCAATATTTTTTTTCTATGTTAATAATAAATACATTTTCTGTATGACAAGATTTTTGATTTTCGTTGTATCTGAAGTTGTCCAATTTATAGTCTGAGGCTACTCAGTTGGTATCTTCAAAGTTCGGGACATCAGCATTTGTACATTTTAATTTGTTTGGATTATTTATTTTACCATTTGACTATTTATTGTAATTTGGAGCTGTACTGGAATGGATTGTTTGAATGAATGTTTGTTTTAAGTAATGATATTTTTTTTAATATTACCAAGGTGGATAGGCTATAGCAGTGTGACCAGTATATTATAATCTAATAGGTCGGTAGACGTATTTGCAACCGCATTTAAATTCCGCCATTGCATCATCAATTCAAATAGAATTATAAAAAAGAAGATGTGGTATGATTGCCAATGAGACAACTGTTCACAAGAGACCAAAATAACACAGACATTAACAACTATAGGTCACTGTACGGCCTTCAACAATGAGCAAAGCCCATACCGCATAGTCAGCTATAAACGGCCCCAATAAGACAATGTAAAATAATTCAAACGAGAAAACTAACGGCCTTATTTATAAAAAAAATGAACGAAAAACAAATATGTAACACATAAACAAACGACAACAACTGAATTACAGGCTCTTGACTTGGGACAGGCACATACATAAATAATGTGGCGGGGTTAAACATGTTAATTAGTAGGTTAAACCATGTGATTGAAAACAATAGACTGAACAGGTTGTTAACACTTTCAACTATCAATAGGGTCAAGCAACATTTTTGAAATGATAAGTTCATGTAAGCGTTAATTTTTTTACAGTTACGAAATTTTAGTGATATTGATCCTAAAACATTAAACCGGTCATGATCTAAGATGGAAATTACACACCAGCTGTATGTCGTGTTAAATGTCACCCTGTTTTAAGAAAATAGTCATTACTTTATACCGAGAAATCTGTTTAACATTCGTCTGAAATTTCCCACAATGTAACTCGTTGATATAAGACAATATCGCTCGTTAATATAAGAAAAGTTTTTATCGAATCGCTTCTTCCATAGACTGCTACTGAGATATCGTGGTACCAAATCAGTGATGATGCTACATGACTGAAATCATTCTGCATCAAATTGAACAAACTATTACTACCCCTTTTTATATCTTTTAAAACCACAGTTTTCAACAGCAAAAGAAAATATTCTAAAAGTACGTTTAAAAGAGGAATGTACACTTCAACATTGCAGTTTGCTGCTCTTTCTTTAAGTTTATACAGATGATATATATATAATCATAATCATGAATGTTGCTGCAACGATTTCATATGGTGTAAAACTGTAAAATCGACTATGATACTAATTGAACTCTTGGTAAATCTAATTCATCTTACTTATTTAAAGATGGTAGGTGTTGGTTATATTTATCTTTTGTTTTTAATCTTGAAGAGACAACAATTTACAGATCATAAAGTAAAAGATCCGTATTACTTGTATCAAATGTGTGAAGTCTTCCCTCGTTAGTTTGTAATTAATTTGTCAAATCTTAGGATGTTATGTGTAATAAGAAATTCGCTATATTCGCGGCTTTATTGTGAAAATAATTGTGAGTTTTTAAATCTCTTTTCATATAATTATATCAATTTCAAGATTATATAAACTTCAACAAAATACGTCATTGTTTGTGGTGTCTTGTGTTGTTGTTAAAGGAAGATGACGGGTTACATGTTGTAATGCGCTATTATATTATTAGTTACACGTTTCTTTGGGCTGAGTGCTCTTGCGTTTGTTTGAAAGTAGTTGTATTCCACGTAGTGTTATCATTTAAGCAATATTATTTAGCATTGTCACATAAGTGGGAGGTTTAGCCATAAAACCCGCCATTCAAATGTCATGTACCAAGTGAGGAATAGGCCGTTCTATGTATGTTTGCGTTTGTTTGTGTTGAACTTCCGTATTCTGTTCTGTTTCCCCTTATAGTTGATGTTTCCCTGGATTTGTTATCTCTGAATCGATTCATGACTTTTTAATAGCAGTTTATACTACTGTTGCCTTTATATAATTCGGTTATATATTTGGTATCGCTCTCTCTCTCTCTTATTGTATCGTCTAAGGTAATCATTGGATTTTTTTCTGATATGTGAGTATCAATTAGATATCACCGTCACATCAAAATAACAAAAGGTTCAACAGATTAACACTTATAGGTAATAATGTACATACAAAAAACGTACAGGTTACAGAGATAAACACTTAAAATTACACAGTTTAACACATAATTAACTAAGTTGGTTGACCGTTATGGCATATCTGTTTAACAGGTAACGACAGATATGTTCCATTTGTCTTAACTCAAATCTTCTTTTCTCTGAATGTGACATACCTAATTAGATTGTGAACGTGTTTGTGCTCACATGAACTACTAGACGAACTCTACGGGTGGAGCAGTATCTGCTCACTATACCGAATAAGATCGTATGAGGTTTTTTGTAGGGTTTATGTTGCTCAATCGTCAGTGCATCTGAGGCAGATAGTTGTTCTCCGTCCATCATATTAGAAACTCATCTGCAAGGAATATCGGACCTTTGTTTTCTTTGTCTTATTTTGTGTACTGTTGAATGTCTGTTGATCTTTTTCCATTTAGCCATTACTTTGGTGTGTCTCTTCGTTTTTTTACAAAGGTGTTGCAAGTTTAAATAGATCTTTATCTTCTAAAATTGCACTAGTCACTAAAAAATGGTAGTAAGGCGAAATGTTATCAACTGAAATTGGAAAAACTTTGAATAGTTCGATAAATTAAAAGATTTGATTGTTATTAAAGCACATGATTTTCAGAACTTAACCGTTTTACCGTAATAATAACTTACAAATTTATGTGAAAACTTAAAAATCGTTCATATCTTTGAATACTAAAGTTTTACTATAGAACATTCACATAGACTGCCTTTTCAAAGATAATCCTTTACTCTATTCCAATCTTCAGAAAATGAGCTGCTATTAAAGGTTTGTCTGGAAATCAATCAATTTATAAATCAGTGATAAGGTAGAATAATTCATCCCTTTTCAAACCCGCCATATTGTGAATGTGCCGCTCCCAAATCTGGAGCCTGCAAATCAGTGGTTGTCGATTGTTGCTGAATGTCATATTTGTTTTAGATTGTTTTACATTTGTCATTTCGGGGCCCTTTTATATTGACTACGTGGTATGGGTTAAAACGAAACGCGCGTCTGGCGTACTAAGTTATAATCCTGGTACTTTTGATAACTATTTAAATCATTTTTGACGATCGTAAGATGGCCTATAGTTGTTAACTTTTCTGTCTCAGCTGGTCTCTTGTGTACAGTTGTCTCATTGACAATCGTAAAACATCTTCTTATTTTTATATTTGAATGACGGACATGTTTGAATCAGTTAAATTAATCAAAAACGGAAGACAGTAATTTGACAAACAGAAACCAATTATCATCATATTTATAGAAACCTCTATGATCATAGATTGTTTACGGAAATGTATGTAATAATAACAAATGTCATTTTCATTCCTCGTATATGTCATAAGACTTACTTAATTACATCAGATCTTTTTAACATAAGATAACAATGAATGATTTAATATTGATAGTCCTCATTATAGAATTATTGTTTATAGACGTGTCTTCTTTGGAATGGTCCTATAAGGTAATTTTATAAATATTCATGTTAATACAAATTACAAAATATAGTTCATGTAAAAGTATATAAATACTTATATTTTCATGAGATTTGAAACACGTAAATATTTACACTTAAAAGATAGAATTGCATTTTTAATTAGTTTATGCTATTCCTTTTTTAAATACTGGCTAAATTTGTTTTCAGTACACAATGTTTTCAGTTTATTTTAGGAGATAAATGTAGTAATTCCTATAGATATCCTACCATTATAACACAATGACAACTTATATTTGCTTATTATTTAAGCATAAAGTAGGTGCAGCAATAATTTCGAAATAATATCCTCCAATACATAGACAATAACTGTTTAGTGTATTTAAATATCAGCTGTATTTGTACGAGGCTAGGAAACAAGGTGTATGCGAGCTTTTAGCGAGCTATTACACCTGTTTCGAGCCGAGTACAAATACAGCTGATATTTAAAGACACTAAACAGTTATTGTCTTTATCCTGCAATTAATTCTGTATATTATTTGTGTTTTGAAAGACACAAAAACACATGTTTCTCATTTATGTTTGATTTGAAATCCCTTGAGGCCCGTGTATTTATACGATGTACAGTAATCACACATTCAGCTGAAGATGGGTTCGCAAAAATAAGAATCTCGAATTGTCAACAATAATACATCGCTCAAAGTGAATAATTATCAATTTTAACATAACAACTAATTTCAACAGTAAAAACAAATAACAAAACATTGTTCAATTTGAAACAGGAGTGTACGAGTTGTCATACGCTTCAGACTCGACATTCACTAAACATACATGCTGAAATTGACATGGTTGGTTTTGTTACACAATCATACACATTCAAGTTTGATATCGATAGTTTTCATCTTAGAAAAAAATGCTGTGTTAGTTTATTTGTGTATGCTATCAGAAAATTGATGTGATTCTTATTGCTCTAAAGAAATGTTGGAAAAGAAACAGAACGTATGAAAAAAATCGTTAATTCAATTGATACGTCGTTGGAATGCGATTGCAGTACACATTCTGAGGTCACTCGGGTTAATACAATACTCAGTCCGACAGTGGACGTAGCTTTAAAGCGAAATCTGTATAGTATACAGATACAGCATAGCGATATCTGTAGGGCTGTATCTGTATAGTAGAACACCCAATTGAAGAATAAATTATTGGATTCATATGCTCTCTTTTTTAACATAAAACACAGGTGTGATTTCAAGTGCTCCTCCTACTTTATAAAAGTACTAAAAAGATCTGCATGTTTTACATTATAATATAAAGGAATGAGTCCTTGACACACTTATCTCAAGGGTCATTGTGTTTAAAGTATCATAGACAATGGGGTCATTGTCTTTTAAAAATAAGTTGGGACTACCAAGACGACGTCAGACCATTGGTTTATACTCACCGCATACGAATATAAACCAAATGGGAATGACCGTAACATGCTTTAAACTTGTCCTGTATATAGTTTATAAATGAGATGATCTCTAGTTGTTTATCATTGGTATAGAGATAGTGTAGTTGATATTTGGTCATTTATACTTGAAGGCAAGGGGATTTTGAAATGTATCATTATTTTTTCTACAAAAGTGGTATATATGTAGCAGAGGCGGATTTAGGGGGGAGGGGGCCCTGACCCCCTTTCTAGGAAAAAAAATGGTTGCTTATATAGGGAATCACTGAAGCGTGACTCGAGCGGGCCCCCTCTTTGGTCAGTCAGTGGGCCCCCACTTATGAAAATTTCTAGATCCTCCACTGTGTAGCATACTAGGGATTCCTAAATTTTCATCTAATTTTGAGGGCAGTTGCAGTTATCATAATACTAATTTCATTTTCAAATGGTTTATACCCTTCTATGGTTGAGATTATCTTGGATAAATGACAGCTACTAGGGAAAGTAGACTTGTCTTTTTCATTCATCCTAGACTCTGACGCAGACATTTCTGTAGCAATGACCCGAGGTCGTAGATAATCGGTCCGGAGATACATTCTGTCCGGACTCTGTGTGAACATTTGAAAATGCAATACGGCATTTGCATGCACAATTTTATTAAAAATCGATCGAAACTGCACATTTATAAGAAGTATGGAACGTTTACACCACATATACAAGATACAAATGTATTACTATATTATATAATACCAGTCAGTCAAGGGAAACTAACATTTGGAAAATTGAAATTCATTGCGTATACAATTCCTTAATATGTATCAACGAACAAACAGTAGGTGTTTCTTGTTTCTGTTATATGTAAGGTAGCACGGTTAGTATTGAAAGACGTGTTTATAAATATTTCTTCTGACGCAATTACTCCAAACAATTTGTTTAATGAGGTGAAATGAAACTTGTAAGAACCGAATATAGTATAATGTATGAAAAAATGGATTAATTTAATGCTGATGTATAGTTTTATGATTAATACATTGCGTCTCTATATTAGAGAGTTTAAGTTTGGATTGGTTATTTAATTACACAAGGATCTACATGACCTAATGTGATAACGTGATGTAATGTTAATTCTTATTCATTGCGCAATTAATGTTACGTATCTATATTCGCTCTCGTCCCGTTATCGTTTCCTTCAATCTATATTTGGAAACAAAGTATACTGATGATACACAATAACGCAACACTTTATATTTTGGGGAGTAAAACTGGATTGAAATATTGTGCCATGTATGCCGTTTAGGGATTTGGATAAGTTAATTACAGGGCCGATCGGTCTTTAGGAAATCCAATACGCTAAGGTTGTTTTTAATAAAGTAGTCAACAGCTAATGTTCCGCTGTTAGAGAAATTTATATAAGGAAAATGTAGCTTCTAAATATCAATTAGTATAAAATTCTTCTAATAAGACAACGTTCATGGATATGTCAGGTAGTTATAACTCTATTGTTTGCAAAAAATATATATGCATCTCTTAAGTATCTATAGTAAGGTTAATATTAGTATTATTCGATCACTGTTTCAGTGCAAATGTTTATATTAGAATAGATTTGTTAATATTCAAAATAAAGATAAGCCGATTTCCTATACTATATGCATGATAATTGATAACAAGTTGTGTGGAATATAATATATACGTTAATGTAACATCAACCCAAACATGTATACCAGGGTAAATTTAGTTTGAATATCATATAGTCCAAACATTGCAAATAAAATTATTGACAATAATTCATCTGATATCTTACAGAAAAACTGCTATACATCTATACGTTGACTTTTAAGTCCGTTTTGATACGATATCGATTATATCATGTATGTGTAATGCTTCCAATAAAATTAGGAGTTTACCAAAATACCATATTTACTCAATTTTCAAGATTTACTCCAAATTAGTCAAAATTTATAAAAATCTGACTGCAATGCTTGGGAATGAATTGAATACTTAGAAATACACCCAATCTGATGGATTTGTACATATATAAAACGAGGCGGAACAAAGCAAGGAAGCATGCCTACACATTTTGCATTACCATTACAAAAACAAACCAAACAAAAAAAAACAAAAACAGATAGAGCTTTTCTCATCACTTGGCGTCCGTCGTCCGTCGTCCGTCGTCCGTAAACATTTACAAAAATCTTCTCCTCTGTAACTACTGAGCCAAATTTAACCAAACATAGCCAAAAATCATTATTACGGAATCTAGTTTAAAAATTGTGTCCGGTGACCCGGCAAACCAACCAAGATGGCCGCCATGGCAAAAATAGAACATAGCGGTAAAATGCAGTTTTTAGCTTATAACTCAAAAAACCAAAGCATTTAGAGCAAATCTGACATGGGGGTAAAATTGTTTATCAGGTCAAGATCTATCTGCCCTGAAATTTTTAGATGAATCAGACAACCCATTGTTAGGATGCTGCCTCTGAATTGGTTATTTTAAGGAAATTTTGCTGTTTTCGGTTATTATCATGAATATTATTAAAGATAGAGATAAACATCAAAAATGTTCAGCAAAGAAAGATTTACAAATAAGTCAACTTGACAGAAAGGTCAGTTGACCCCTTTAGGTGTTATTTCCCTTTATAGTCAATTTTTAACCATTTTCCGTAAATCTTAGTTATCTTTTACAAAAATCTTTTTCTCTGAAACTACTGGGTCAAATTATTCCAAACTTGGCCACAATCATCATTGGGGTATCTAGTTAAAATATTGTGTCCGGTAACCCGGCCAACAAACCAAGATGGCCAACATGGCTAAAAATAGAACATAGGGGGTAAAATCAGTTTTTGGCTTATTACTCAAAAACCAAAGCATTTAGAGCAAATCTGACATGAGGTTAAATGGTTTATCAGGTCAAGATCTATCTGCCCAGAAATTTTCAGATGAATCGGACAACCCATTGTTGGGTTGCTGCCCCTGAATTGGTAATATTAAGGAATTTTCGCTGTTTTTGGTTATTATCTTGAATATTATTAAAGATAGAGATAAACTATAAACAGTAATAATGTACAGCAAAGTAAAACCTGAGCTAAAAACTGAGCAACACGAACACCACCGAAAACTGGACAATTTTAGATAGTTTGGAATGATTAGAAGATCTTGCTTCTCTGGCGAAATGCGTCTTTTTAATCCTCATAAAATACATTAATAAGACACATCCAGTAATTTCTCATTTTACATTTATGACGAATTAATAAATGTCACTTAGCTAGCAATTAGACATTACAAAAAATAAAAACCATTGGTATATGGAAATTACATGTACTTACTAACCTTAATTTTTTCGACAATAGATTTTGTATGTCACCTGATCTTCTTCCAGTATTTGGAATTTGTTTCTCACTCTAAGCTTGAACTTTTTTTTTATTATATCCACAATTTTGAGCTTGTTCATGTCGTATCTCTCATTCGTTTTTCTTTTTGTCCCATTATTTCCTGACAGTTTGATTTTGATCTTTGATCTAACTAGGCAGTGCCCATTGTATACATCAATGCCCCATTTTTTTTTACTTCGTTTCTGTTGTTTCTTGTGCTGTCTGTAATTGTCCTTAATTTCCGAAGTCAAAAAAACAAATTAAATTTTGGCGCTACTATGAAACAGATAGGCTTTTTGGCTTTCTTTAGGATTTTTCACCTTTTGTGTCATACAATGTACCTGATTCCTCAGCAGTACACTAGTTTGAGTTTCTTCAGCCTTTTCTGGTTTCTGTAACAAGCTCTTTTGTACAGAGCTGTGTTGTAAGCCAAATGTCAACCCTTCAATCCGGTTGGACGGAATTTCTCTATGGTTAGTCCTTCCCTTAAATAATTGCATTATTATACTTACTTAATGCATGTGTCCGGATTTCGTTCATGGTTGTCTCCCATATAGCCTTTGACTTTCTATAATCACGTACAAGGCAGAGCTTGGTGTTTAGTTCGCATGCACCAGGGTATACCCACCATCGGTGAGCCAAGCATTCCTTGCATTTAGTTGCCTTACCTTCCAAGACCTTATGATTTTGACCGAGGCCTTAAGGTGTCGTGTTTCCATCTTTCACAAAGAGGAGTATCCCATAATTGGGCCAAATAGTTCTTACTGAATGAGAGGCTGTATATGGCAGGTAAACTTGCGCACGCGGCATAATAGAATAACCGAAATCTACAAGGAAAACTTTTACGTTTGAAGTTCAGTAAAGGGCATAGTTAATACTACTGTTTCATTATGTATATCTGTTATATTCATTTGATAAAATTTACTGCTTGCAATAGCATTAATTGTTCTAAATAATAAGGATGTTCTTATCCCAAGCCTAAAAACATAGCCGCATTTAACACAACCTTTTTCAACTTTTGATCTTCAGTGCTGTACAACTTTGTACTTTTTTTCACTTTCGATCTTTAATATCTGGGCGTCACTGGTGAGTCTTGTGTGGACGAGGCGCGTTTTTTGCGTAATGAATTTTAAACCTGATGTTTTTTGTTATCCATTAATGATGTGTTTCTTTGTCTAATACGTTCTCCTAATTATTTGTATTGTAGTCCTGTAATATTATGTTGTCATTTCAATGTTATATTTAACATAGCCATTAAAGTGCGAGGTTTGGCATGCCACAAAACCAGGTTCAACCCACCATTTTTTCCTTTAAAAATGTCCTGTACCAAGTCAGGAATATGGCCATTGTTATATTATTGTTCGTTTCTGTGTATGTTACATTTTAACGTTGCGTCGTTTGTTTTTCTCTTATTTTTGAGTGTAATTTCACATTGCGATAAGACGTGTCACGGTACTTGTCTATCCCAAATTCATGTATTTGGGTTT